>CM037158.1:24095617-24580617 GCA_020921065.1 Vaccinium darrowii | reverse complement strand
ATAAAGGTAATATCGCCAACTCTCCAATGCAAATATCATGGCCGCTAACTCCAAGTCGTGCGTAGGATAGTTTCGTTCGTGCGTCTTAAGTTGTCGCGACCCATACGGTATCACTTTACCCCGTTGCATCAATACGCACCCAAGGCCTTCCCGCGAGGCATCACAATATACGGAGTTGCCAACTCCACGCTCGGGCACTACTAAAATGGGTGTGCTAATTAACCGTTTCTTCAATTCTTCGAATGCCGATTCGCACTCGTCGTCCCAAACAAACCGTGTCCCCTTCCGTATCAACCTAGTCATCGGTGCTGCTAAACGTGAAAAGTCGAGAACAAACCGACGGTAATACCCGGCCAAGCCCAAAAAACTCTGTATCTCAAACACATTCTTCGGACGCTCCCAAGTCAATATCGATTCTATCTTCCCCGGATCTACGGACACCCCGTTCTTTGATACCACATGACCCAAAAATTTGACCTTAGACAACTAAAACTCACACTTACTCAACTTAGCATACAATCGATGCTCTCTCGAGAGTTCAAGAACAACGGAAAGGTGAGATTGGTGTTCCTCTTTGGAAGATGAATAGATAAGAATATCATCGACAAAGACAACAACGAATCGATCAAGATAAGCCCGGAAAATACGATTCATCAAATCCATGAAAGTGGCGGGAGCATTGGTGAGACCAAAAGGCATAACGACAAATTCATAGTGACCGTAACGGGTACGGAAGGCGGTTTTAGGGATGTTCTCACGTCGAACTCTAAGTTGATGATACCCGGATCGTAAATCAATTTTTGAGAAGCAAGTTGCAACCCGAAGTTGATCAAACAAGTCGTGGATTCTAGGCATGGGATATTTGTTCTTAACGGTGACACGATTGAGCTTACAGTAAGCTATGCACAAACAGAGCGACCCATCCTTCTTTTGAGTGAAAAGAGCCAGAGCTCCCCACGGCGAAGTACTAGGGCGAATAAAACCCAAATCTTGTAGTTCTTGCAATTGTGTTTTCAACTCTCTCAACTCGGCCGGTGCAAAGCGGTAAGGTGGCATTGAAATCGATGCGGTACCTAGTAATAAATCTATCGTGAACTCAACCTCCCGCTCGGGTGGCAAACCCGGTAACTCTTCCGTCGATTGCGTGTTGCTCGAAGTTTTCAATTACACGTCCCTCCTTCACTGTCGTTCTTGAATTTTAATAACAGCCTTTTGGTTGATTGATCTACCCGGTACATACTGTTTCTGTCCATGCTATATTTCTCTGTTGTACGTTGAACCTCAAGCTTTGACAAAAAACCTGCAATTCGTATAACGCTCTATTTTACATACTTATTTAAGTGGAATATTTATTTTTTAGTTGAAATTAAATTAATTGAAGTATAAATAATAGACAATGTGGAAAACGTAAAAGTACAAACTTTTTGTACCTGTCCCTTGAATAGCTCTGACGTCCCGTCCCACCCTAAATTACTTGAAAGTGGAATAGCTGGGGTGGGATTGACCACATTTGTTTATGTGTCCCGCGTCATTATGGTAGGCGCTGCCTCCAAAATACTCATCTCATTCATCCCAATTTCGACGTCGATGTCATCTCCATCTTCGCCTAATCGCTGATCGACATCCTCCAACGAGCTTTCATATTCGTCATCATTCACTGCTGTACGGAATTCATGTGTGCGGATGTTAATATTGTCATGCTCAAGTGAATGTTCCTGCTGCATGTAGTCATTGTGAACACCGTCAATGGCTGTGTTTTGACGAAAACTGGTTTCAGTGTCGCGATTGTACGAATTCCCTTGAGAAAATTGTGTGCGCGATTGTTGTTGGGACCGATTCAATGAATGTTGACTGATTACTTCATTTTGGGGTAGGTTTCCGCAATCTAATGTCGTGGTGAAAACTTCGGGGATGTATCCTGGTATATGATCGGCCATATCAAATATCATTCCTACACCATCATCGTTGACGACTTCGATTGTAGTGAAATTGTACGGTGTATTAGCTAGGGTAGCTTAGGGTAGGGAACTTGAATGCCATTGAAATTTCTGTGCCTGATATGTGGTCGATGATCATCTCTTTGAATGTGTTGAAATTTATCCCCCTTTCGATAGAGAAATAGATTAGCCTACCGCCCCTGTAATCCGAGCAATGGTCAGTTTGGATAACCTTGCCATCGACATGTACTACCACGTGCATTTCAAAATGATAAGTATGCTCAATTTGGATGTAGAAACGATTTCGTAAGCGGTGTAAAGAAATTGTTCTTGCTGGTGCGCAGTTATACTAATGCATGCATGCAGGGTCATTGTTTAGTATATGTGTATAGTAAATGCGATTTAGTATTGCGTTTTGTTTTTGTTTTTTGTTTTTTTTGGTTTTTCTTTTTTCTTTTTTTAACTCTAAGAAGTGTAAGTCCCGTAGATCTTGTTACTTTCAAATAAAAAAAACTACCCTTACACAATATTACAGTACCGTTTAATCGAGGATAGATTTTGAATGACACAATCAACATTTGACATGGTCACATTCAAATAAATGTACATACTGCTAAGCCAAAATGCAACGATCTCTTTAAGTACTAGGCAGTTACCGACTATAAGTATCCTTGGGAAAATCTCTTCATCGCATGCCTTGATATGGATGCATGCCCAACACACTCCTGTGGGATTCTGTTCAAATAAATGAAGTATGAAAATTTTATACTCCCTATTTATATTTTGGTACATGGACGAAATGTGTAATTTTGGTTACCTTTAATTCTACCGCATAGTCTCCTAAATCGCCACGCACGCGTGATTTGATTGAGCCGACAACCTAATATAATGCAACAATATTTTAGGAGAGAAATTTATTTGACATTCGATGTTTTGTATGGAAATAAATAGGCATAAGTGAAATCACTAGTGGCAATCAATCGAATCGTTTCACTTTTTGGACAATGGCCAAATCAGTGTAACCAGGTTGTTGCATGTACCCTTGACGAACAGCAGTTAACCATGCATTATTATTCACGAAATCAGTGTCCTCACTTGGAACCGTAAGCGCTCGATGAATGAATTGTTGTGTGTTCATGGTCTCCTTAGCCTCCCCTACAGCCCTTTATTCCCAAGCTTCTTGAAGATCACCAGCTGGGCTTGGAATTCTATATGGAGGACGTGGTGTTGTTGTAGAACTACTTTCTGCAACAGCTTTACCTTCCCAATTTCTTTTCTTCATATCTTCCTTTCGGTAATTTTCAAATCGATAAGTGGATTACGTGGATAGTGATCTACCCTTCCATTTATACCGACCTGGAAACAGTTAGGGTATAATTTTCCATTTCTTTAACACATAACGAATAAATTTTTTTGATACCTAAAAACGCGATACGGTATTGCATTAAAGTACATAAAACGCAATTCATAATTGCGTTTTGGTTTGTGCCCTAGCCCAGTTTGGGCGTAGCCCAGAATGTCCGCGAAAAAGCCCAGAAAGCGCGATATAGGATTGGGTTCAGTCTAAAATCCAAAAAATTGTACTGAAAAGGAAGAAAGGAAAACGCAGAGGAAAACTAAAATGGCAGAGGACAGTCCAAAGGTGGTGCCTTTTTTACAAAACGCAATAATTGTGTGCGTTTTTATTTGTTATAAATACTACGTTCAGAATTCATTCATTCGTGTATTCTTCCTTTACTTTGCTCTAAAGATTCTTTATTCTGCCATTTCGAAACCCTATTTTGTACGAAATCCATACTAGCTATCTCTACTGTACATATTTTTTTTCCAAGTTTTTTTATTGGCTTGTCAACACCCATACTCTATTTAATTCCTTTTATGTTTGATATAAATGTTTCAGTCTTATACACCCAAGTATATACATGTGTCGTTTGTAACATTCATATCAGCCCAAATCGTGTTGACGGCATTCCGTCCTGTACACCCAAGTACGGGCTATTGCCAGTTTAGCACAGGGCCCTCGTGAGACACCACACCAGCATTATAAGGTGTGGATGTCTGAAACTAAATCAGCGGTAATATATCGCACGGGTGTTTCTCAGCCTTGGGCGAATTGGAGAAAAGCCAAAAGGTTTGAATACAAAAAGAGTGAAGTCCGAAAAAGTAATATTGTTGAAATGTAAAAAAGAAACCGACCGACAAAGTAAAAACAAAAAAAAATTTTGATGTCGCATTTTTGTATTGCATTATATATTAAAATAAAATTGATGGAATATACTATCACTGTTCTGAAGTATAAGTTCCCAAAAAGAAAAATACATAAACATAGTAGTGTAATTATATTGTGCGTTATATAATATAAAACCCAAACAACAGCGTGAAGGATCGAACCCGCGTCCTCAGTGATAGAACCTCAACTCTTTACCATGTGGGACCGTTAACGACCATGGAAAGAGCATTAGTAAATTATATATAACACGTGGTAAGGAGTTTTATTGCGTTATAAACATAGTAGCTCAATTATGTATTGCGTTATATATAAAAAAAAAACACCTCAAACGACAGCGTGAGCCGTAAAGGATCGAACCTGCGTCCGCAGGAATAGAACCTCAATTATTTACCATGTGGGACAGTCGTCGACCATGGTAAAGAGAATTAGTAAATTGTATATAACACGTGGTAAGGAGTTTTATTTAAAATTTTTATTTTTTTTTTGTCATCAATAAAGAAATTACACTAATATATTATAAATATAATGATGGTAAAAGAGTAATTAAAGTAATATATTAATAGATTAGCACGTTATTAAAGATTTGCTTGACAAGAAGCAAAATAAAGTGAATAAAACAAAATAAAAAACTGAGAAAAATAAAATAAGTTCATAACTATAAATAAAACAAAACATGGAACAAATAAGGTGTGCAAAAATAATTGTAAAAAAAAAAATTGAACAGAAAATAATATTGTGGAAATGTAAAATAAAAACTAAAGAAAATTTGTAACAAAAAGTGGGAGGAAAAAAATTACTATTACAATTGCGTTTTTTGTTTTATATATAAAACGCGACAGCGGCGTGGATTGAACCCACGCCCTCACGATATAAGCTCGAGTTGTTACTAGGTTGGGACAGTCATCGACCGTGGTATTGTCATACAAAATTTTATATACACGTTTTTTACTAAACACAATTATCAATTGCGTTATTATTTATTTAAAAAACTAGGACAGCGGCATGGATCGAACACACGACCTCAGGAATGCAAACTCCAATCCTTACTAGGTTGGGACAGTCATCGACCGTGATATTGTCATCAACGAAATTTAATATAACAAGTTTATTTATTTGATTCAGGATTTTTTTTAAAAAAATATTTCACGGCTTCATTGTCACCAATTTTTTAATAACAAGTGTTAAGTATTCAACATACGGTCCGTTGTTGTCTTGTTGAATCGTATATTTTCCCAAACATAGCCAAATTTGTACCGAGGGTTAAATTTAAAAAGGATGGTCGGGAAGGCATATTGAATGGACCGTATGTTGAGCAACAGGAATCGAAAATTGGTATGGCCAATCCCATGTCGTTCCCCGTATGTTAGCCTACCATTTCATGAAGATGGCTTCCATTTTGGAGTCCCCAGGGAGGGAGACGCGTGCCGTTGAAAAACCTTCGTACCCATCTTCACATTCATAAGGTTGGTCGGGAAGGCATGTTCCTCGTACTGTGCGTTGAGGGTCCAGGAATCAAAATTCGGTGCCGTCCTCGCCATGTCGTACTGCGTACGTTAAGCCACCATTTCAAGAAGAGGGGTGCCCTTTTCGACCCCCCAAAGCAGGAGATGCGTTGCGTTGAAAATCCTTCGTACCCAACTTTGGAGGCCGTAAGTACTAGGATAAAGTAAAAATTAGGATGAAAAAAAATTAATATCTATGAATAAAGGAAAATAAAAGTAGAAAAAGAAGTTACTAATTTTGTTGGCTTTGTTTTTCCTGTATTATGAATAAATTTAGTTTGAACCATTTTTTTTTTACTAATGAATGGTTCATAACTTTAAAATAAGTTTCGTTTTTTACTTTTGCTAATTTTATTGATTTATTTTTCTTTCCATTTTTGATAATTTAATAAGAACGTAACTTTTGCGAAAAACCCTCACGTAACATTGTTAATTCATAACTCACCTTTATGCGTCCGAAATTTACTGCAAATCTACTAGGGTATTGAAAGGTAAAAAAAAAACAAAATTGTTTTTAACTTTGGTTTGCCAAAGCAGACCCCTCACGTGGGAATTGAAAGAGGTAACCTTTGATAAGTGTTCTCATGTTTTAATCTAAAGTGCTGAATTTATGTCTTGGAGCCGTAGTGCTCGAACGAACGGCTCAGTTCATTTGTTTTAGGCAAACTGTTCTTAGAAAAATTAAAAAGTTTATTGTTTCTACAAAAACTTCGGCAGAGTCTCCTTTGTTTTTGGCTATGCTCGACACCGAAACGTCATAGTGAAAACTGCAGACAACCCACATCCATAAAACATATATGATAAAACCCAATCAACATCATAGCATTCCTGTCAAATATGAGTTCACATATTACTTACATGAAAAAAATAGCAATTTCTAATAAAATTTCGGCAAAGTCTCCTTTGTTTTGGCCTATGCCCGATGCCGAAACGTCTCAGTGAAAATTGCAGACAACCATATCCACATAACAACTCTAACATATAACCCAAAAAGCATCATGAACCCGATAAGAATAAACAAAAACATAAATAATCCAGATACGAGCACCGTATCCCCTAGATACGAACACCGTATCCGACACTCTTTAGGATACAATACATATATGATCCAATAAAACATATATAAACAAGCCATGAAAATGTTGTACATAAACTAAGTCTATAATATAGCAAATCTCTAACCCCCCTTGTCATGGCCTTCGTTTTCTTACACGGTCCCGGTTCCGTACACAAGGCCAGGGGCGCCCCTCTTTACACGCTCACTCCTACGTACAAGAGGAGGAGGAGGAGGTGCGCCATCCTGTTCCACCTCTCTTGCACCTGCACCTGCACCTACACCACCCTCCTTTGGACCCTCATCACCCTCATCCTCGCCATCATCATCGTCTTCTCCCATCTCCATGTCATCCTCATCATCGTCTTCCTGTTTAATATGCTAGGAAACATGGGTTGCGGTCAGAAATGGATCTATTGGATTAGGGAATGTGTTACTAGTCCATCTCTATCTGTCTTAATCAATGGCTGAGCAACATCCCAATTCCAAATGGAAAGAGGCCTTAGACAGGGCGATCCATTATCCCCTCTCCTATTTAATGTGGTGGCTGAAGGTCTGAATATTTTACTTGAAAGAGCAAAGGATGAAGGGATGATTTCAGGAATGAGGATGGGTACAAATGGACCTACGATCTCACACCTACAGTTCGCAGATGATACAATGCTTTTCTGTAAATGCGATGTTAATCAGTTAATCACAATCAGAGGTATCTTGTGGACCTTCGAGCTTATCTCAAGTCTGAAAATAAATTTCTCAAAATCCCAACTTTGTGGGGTAGGAGTCTCTCAAGAAGATATGGCTATTTACACTAAGATGCTGGATTGCAAGGTTGCGGAATTACCATTGAAGTATTTGGGTCTCCCAATTGGTGCTAACCCGAGGAGAACTGCTACTTGGAAGCCAATAATCGAGAAGTTTGAGAAGAAGCTAGCTATTAGGAAAAGGAAGTACATTTCAATTGGGGGGAGACTTAGCTTAATCAAGTCAACTCTTGGTCACTTGCCCCAATTTTATATGTCTCTGTCTATAATGCCCATCTCAGTTGCAAATAAGCTAGAAAAAATCCAGAGAAATTTCCTATGGGGTGACTCTAATGAGAAAAGAAAGTTGCACTTAGTTGGGTGGGAAAGAGTTACAAAAAATAAGAAAAGAGGTGGCCTAGGGGTTAAGAAGCTGCAAATCCAAAACGCTGCCCTCCTATGCAAATGGCGGTGGAGGTTCGGGGTTGAAAAAGACGCACTGTGGGTCAGAGCTATAAATGGGAAATATGGGTTGGACGCATCAATTTGGTTACCTTCCATGTTTGAAAATCAATCTGGTGCAGCCAAGACTTCAAGAGTTTGGAGGGACATAAGCTCTTTGGCCTCAAACAATTTGGAAATGGCAAGTATCATTAGTAAAGGTTTCTACATCAAAGTGGGATCGGGTATGAGTACATCTTTCTGGAATGATCTTTGGTTGGGAGAAGAAAAGCTGTGTAATGTGTTCCCAAGACTATTCTCCATTTCCACGCAGCAGATGGCAAATGTAGGAGAAGTGTATGATTTTAGAACCTTATCGTGGCAGCTTAGCTTTAGAAGAGCTCTGTTCGTATACGAATCTAATCAAAGGGATCTTCTAATCCAAATGCTGAATGAGATCAACCCCTTTGGTGATAGGAGAGACATTTTGACATGGAGATGGGATGGAAATAACGGTGTTTTCTCAGTAAAATCGTGCTATGAGAAATGGGATGGAGATTTCAATTCAGAAAATGTCATTGGCTCTCTATCCAAGCAGATCTGGAGAAATTTATGCCCTTTCAAAGTCGAAGTCTTTGTGTGGCAGGCTATGCAAAGTAAAATAGCAACAAGGAGCGAGCTGATTAGAAGAAATGTCTTAAATCCAGTGGCAGCAGGTGATGGTAGATGCCCTCTGTGCAACTATGTTTTGGAATATCCATCTCATCTACTATCACACTGTAATATTTCTTGGGAAGTATGGTCTCGAATCATTAAGTGGTGGGATATAGCTTGGGTTAGTCCATCCAATTTATATGATCTCATGTGCTGGTGGTTCTCAAACAATTTTAGAAGTGTTGAAAAAGGTTGTTGGGAGATCAGTTTCTATGCGGTGCTGTGGTCTATCTGGTTGGAAAGAAATCAAGTCGTCTTCAAAGCTAAACAGGTGGATGTTGAAGAGATGGTGGACTGCATCGAAACGAAAATTTCATTATGGACAAAAGCTTGCTTTGACATACGGGATTACACGGTGGAGGATATTAAAAGGTGCATTCAAGGGATCAGAAAACTCAAGCTGGTGAAATCAAACATTGATCATCTATGATTGTGCAAGAAAACTCAAGCTGGTAAATCAAACATTGATCATCTCTGTTTGTGCAAGAGCATGTGGAGTGGAAGGTGTCCAATATGAAGATGTTGGTGAAGTATTATATAGTAATGGCAGGGAATGGGTCACGTCCCCTGTCTGGTTTCACTTTGTTGTTGTTTTACTACTACATTACTCTAGTCTAGACAGTTGATGCTTGATTGATTCCTTATCAATCTCGCTTGGTGTAATTCTCCTTTCAATTAATATATATTTTTTTGCCGATCAAAAAAAAAAAAAAAGTTAAAATGTGCATCACAAGTCACATCTCTAAACATTGTGGATTTAGTATAGGTATTTGTGCCCCTTGCCTTGTTTCAAAAGTTTTTGCTCGGCATCATATTTGCTCAAGGGTGGAGGGACCGTGATGCAAGTGGGGTCACTTGACCTTACTCACTTTGATTCCTCAATCCTCACGTGACATTTTGATAGTTTGGAGCCAAATTTTATGATTTTGGCCCCACAAATTTAAAAATTGCCCCTAACTTGCTTCAAATGCATATAAACCTCAAGTATTCCCTCCTTTTCGAGAGTTGATAGTGTTGCAAATGAAGCTTTCATACATCATTTTTAAACATAGCAAGTCTTTGGAACCAATTATAAAGAAAAATTAGATTTGCTAGTGTGCATCTAACTTATGCTTTGTCTTTCAATTTCTCTAAATGCAAGTACAAGAACTACAATCCAAATTGCCAATAGCATAGTGCCTGAAAGTACTAAACATCAAAATGAAATCCCTAGCCAAAAAATCAGAACATATTCCACAGCATCACCACAGTGCAAACAGTGCAAATAGGAGTAAAGACAATCAATGGCACCAAGAGTTGTCCATGAAGTACTCCTACTTCGCCACACACCCACCCACCCACACACACACACACACACACCCGAATTCAAGCAACAAAATGGCACAAATGGATACAACCTAAAAACGATTACACACACACAAACAGAGAGAGAGAGAGAGAGAGAGAGAGAGAGAGAGAGAGAGAGAGAGAGAGAGAGAGAGAGAGTACATACGGGAACGAGATCGGCTGAGAAATCTGGATAGAGATCGACGGAGACTTATCGTCTGAGAGATCGCAGGAGACTTTGAGAGGGAAGAGTGAGATTGAAATGCAGCGAAATTGGTAATCGCGTTTGGGTATATCTTTTTATGCCCTAACGCTGTCATGGTTGTGGACTATTTCACAAAATGGGTCAAAGTGAAAGCGTTAGCGAAAATCACAACGGAAGCCATAATTGACTTCATTTGGAAAAACATTATTTGTAGGTTTGGTTTGCCTAGGGTGTTTGTAGCTGACTTGGGAAAACAGTTCGACGTCGTGGAATTTAGAGACTACTGTACTCCCAAGGGAATATACGTGCATTATACCTCTAAGGCTCACCCAAGAGCAAATGGGCAAGCCGAGGTGACGAACAGGGAGATAAAGAAAGGAATCAAAAAGAGGTTGAAGGTAGCAAAGGGAGCCTGGCTAGAAGAACTACATTCAGTCCTATGGGCGTACCGATTAACACCAAGGAGAGCATCAGGAGAAACACCATATTCCTTGGCTTTCGGAGCAGAGGTTGTGGTTCCTATAGAAGTGGAACTGCTCAATTATCGCACAGCCTCGTTTGATCAACAAGAGAATGTAGAAGACCTTAGAACCGAGCTTGATATGCTCGAAGAAAAGCAAGATGCAGTTGCCACCAAGGTGGCAGTATACCAACAAATGATTTCCAAGTACTATGATGCATAGGTCAAGCCAAGGAGTTTTCAACCCGGCGACCTGGTTCTTCGCAAAGTAAACCCCACAGGGAGAAAGGTCGGGAAGCTGGGACCAAATTGGGAAGGGCCTTACAAGATAGTAAGGCACTCAAAAGATGGAGCTTACAGGCTTGCTACGATGAAAGGGATGGAGGTGACGAATTCTTGGAATGTAGAGCACCTCAAGAAGTATTACGTTTAATTTGATGAGTTGCATTTTAGATTGATGAACTCTCTTTTATCGGGTTTTTTACTTGTTAAATAACTCTTAGCAGCTATGAGTTGTTTTAAAAACTCTTTATTTCATTTGTGATAAGTATTCAATAAGAGTTACGTCATTCATTTCTATTTTTCGCATTAACTCATGAACTGAGCTTAACTTATGCGAAAACACGACAACTGAGTGCTGGTCACAAAATTAGCTCAGCAGCATTAATTCCAGGAAGTGGATTGACCATCTCAACTGATTCAGCCTTTAAAACAAAAAGGTCTGAAAAGCTAAAGGCTATAAGTCCAAGATAGTGGCCAGAAGCCCAACTCGGCCCAGGTCTACGAATCTGGAGTTCAATACGAGCTCGGGACTAAAATAAAGACCGACCTTATAAACAAAATAAGTTCGGCACTTTCCAAAAGGAATAAAACCCTTTGGAAAATTTTGCAAAGGCAAAAACGCTAAATCATTAAGGACGTGTAGCGCCTACAGGGGCGTACTCAAACAGCTTGCACAACTCATATAACTAAATTGCTATGGGAATATGAAATATCCCGAGACAGCTCTGCAAAGAGCTTCCTACATGCATACAAGTATGCATAATAGACTGAAACCTTAGCCCTACCTGGGGTAAGTGCAATGCTGTTCAAGAACAACATTACACTTAGGGAAGTAGGAAGTAGGGGAAGTTCCTGTACAAAGAGAGCTCAGCTCCCGTGGAAAGAGAGCTCATACGAAATAGAACTTATACAAGAAAACTTAAAGAGAAACATTATGCTGAACAAAATGAAGCAACGCTCCATCTCAATGTGGGAGTTCATTGAGTGCATGTAGCTAAAGCTATGCCCCCATGTTTAGGGGAGTGAGAACCTTACCTTTCCTATCACAAGTGTAATGTTGTTACAAACAACTTTACACTTGGGGGAGTAAGGGATAGAAGAATAGACTCGTAAAAAGAATGAAGTAGCAACAAACAAAATTCTACGAGCAATATTTTTGGAAAATTCTATGGAATTTAAAGTTTCAAACAACAATACATCTCAAATACTAAACATTAGCAAATTCACACCAAAGTACCAAACCACAAAGATTAAAACAACTTCAGGTTTTTTCAAACACATGACTAAGGTTGTGTAGGATTAGCTTTAGGATGGATGACGTTGGATGAGCTTGGCTTTGAGGAAGGAATTGCAGTCTGACCTCCAGCAGGCTTGGTCTGAGGTTTCCCTCCAAGGTCCTCGCCCCGCGAAGTCTCTACCGCAGGATCTGAAGAAGCATCATCCTCGGGATCATCTCCAACTTCCATCATTGAAGCAGTGTCGTCCTCAGGCTCAATTGCAGCAAAGTCAATGGAGGGGAAATTTTTGGTGCAGATGCGTTTGCACTCAACAAATCCGTCATAGAACCATGTTGTTGACATCTTGCTAAACTGATTTGAGGCCATGAAGTCTTTGATCACATGACGACGAGTATCTTTTAACTTCTCAGACAGTTTAGCATTTTTCTGCTCGAGCTCTTCTTTTTCTTTATGTATGGAATTGAGTTGAGTTTTCCTAGCCTTTGCTGATTTCTCCAAACTCTCCACTTTCCTCGAAGCCTCGTTGTGATCACTTTCAGCTTTGAGCAGGGCTGTCTTAGCAGATCCAAGCTCACCCGAAAGCCTCCTGTTCTCCGCAACATGTTTTTCTTGAGCTGTCAGTAGCTGCTCTCTTTGGGTGGCAACGTTGGCATAACATTTGGTGAGGTGATAGCCTGGATCATGGCTTGCGCAAAGAAAAAGGACAGTCACAGTTCATCAAAACAAAACAAACAATCAGACAATGAATATATGTTGAAGTAAAAGAAGAATGTTACCTGACCAAGGTCAATAGATAGCTCGACACCAAGGGTCTGAGCGTCTGAATCACCCAAGACCTGGTCATCAGCAGGGCAGACGAGGAACTTGATTTTCTCCAAACAAAGCTTCCTGGCTAGTAGCATAGAGGGACCATCATCGTGTTGCTGAGGGGTGACGTGTGAAGGACCAGAACCCTCAGCATGTTTCTGCATTTTGGCAACTCGCTCATCTTTCTCCTTCTTCTTCTGCTCTTCCTTCTCTCTCTCTCTCTCTCTCTCTCTCTTTCTCTCTCTCTCTTCTCTCTTCTCTCTTTCTTTCTTCTCCTTCTCCTTCTCCTTGTTAGCTGGATCGGTGACACCAGAGTTGATGAAAGACGCCACATCTGTCTGAGGAGTGATCCTTGTCCTCCTCGAGGTATTCGTTGGGGCTGTCGCCTTCTGAGCTTAGAGCTCCTAAAGGAAGGACTTGTTAATCCTTCTCCCAGTCATCTCTTCTCCAGTTTCAGCTGAAAAATGGAAATGAGAAATAAGAAGGTCAAAAATCTGTAATTAAAAGATAATGCAATACCTCTTTCTAAAGCTAAGGCTTTACTTCTGACTTCGGGTCTAACGAGGTAAAGAGCAAGGTTTTCTGCAGTGATGAGCAGTTGGATTGAGTGGAGCTCGTGTACCTCTTCTAGCTTCTCTTTACCGATAGTAAATTTTCCTCGGCCTGTAAAAAGAAGAAGCAACAAATTGAGCAAGATATAAAAATGAACAACAAATGCAGAATTCAACTAAGATAGCAGATCTTACATTCCGCTGGGGGGACCCCCCATGACCTATGAATTTTGGGGGACTTGGGCTCATCCCACTCAGGAAATTCCTATCCAGACCCTCCTACAAAGAAAAATTTATCCTTCCAGTCCCTATTGGAGGAAGGGAGTCCTGTCAGGATAAGGTTTT
This sequence comes from Vaccinium darrowii, assembly GCA_020921065.1. Taxonomy (NCBI): domain Eukaryota; kingdom Viridiplantae; phylum Streptophyta; class Magnoliopsida; order Ericales; family Ericaceae; genus Vaccinium; species Vaccinium darrowii. The sequence continues at coordinate 24,566,785 of CM037158.1, read as the reverse complement.
TAGCATCCCTTTCGGTGAAATACCACCACCCATCCAAACCAGGGAGCTTCTTCATCTGGTAAAGATGCACAAAGGCTTCAACTGACAAGGAGGTATTTTCGTTTGACATAGCATGCCATAGCACAGCGCAACCAATCAGATGCCGCCATGAGTTGGGAGCAATCTGAGCAGGAGCTAAGCCAAAGAACTCCAAAGCCTCCCTAACAATATGGGGAAAGGGAAGACGGAGACCTCCTTTGAAAGATTCCATATATAAGCAGACCTTCTCTTTCACATACGAGCAAACACGCTCTTTATTAGAGGGAGGCCTTAAAGTGATGGACTGAGGAATCTGGTACCTATCACGAAGAGCCTCTAAATCTCCCCTGGTGATAGAAGACCTGATTAAACTGGTAGAGTATTGCTATAATTGAGCCATGAACTAATCATCAAGTATTGTTGGGTCCGAGCTGACCTCTTCTTTAGCTCGGACCGTTAGGTCAGCTCGGTACATAACATAGCTTGGGCATGAAGAAGCCGAGCTGTTCAACAAAGAATTGTGAGTCTCCTCGAACCTACTGCAAGAAGATCCTGTATTCGAATAGATAACCCTAAGGGGTTAAGAGACTTATCTGGATTCAAAGGGATAAAACTCATCTCTGACAAGAGTCCTAAAACTCCATGGCTCTAAGGGATAAACCTTATCTAATGGGAATCACGGCTCCATGTCCTACTAGGACTCTAGTACTACTCCGAATGCCTATAAAAGCTACTAACGAAACCTGATAGAGGAATGTGCCTTCGCCTGTTCATTATTTCCACTCAATTACCCAACCAACAATCGACTAACTTAGGCATCGGAGGCTATTCGGCCAACACCACACCGATGTCCAATGCTTTGGTTTGTTTTGTAGGTCATTAATCGAGGAGTGACAGAAATTGCTTCATCAGGTATGAAGTATCTTTTAATCAAAAAGGGCAAAGTTGGAAAATAATACATTGTTTTGAAGAGTGGGATTGGTGCTCAAGTAATGAAAAATCGACCTTTGTTGCCCAAACAAAAATTTGACAAGACTAGGTCACTTTGTAGGAAAAGTACCATACTATTCCAGTGATAATGGTTATTTCCAACCACCATGGAAACTTTAACTCTCAGTCACACTGCTAGGAATCCTGATATTATAAACAGTTATACCACAACGTAGTTTTTTTCTGTTAATAATCCAAAATATCCAAAGAAGAATGCAACTAGTAATAGGTTAGATTGACTAGCAAAAATCTAAAGGCAAGAATACTGTCCCCAAGATAGAAAAGCGAACGAAGTGCAACTCCACTCTTTTTGAAGTCTCCACGCGCCACAGTCTATCCCTTGGAATTGAACACACCTGCACTAGTCCCTTTCAACATATAACTGAAAAGCAATAAACACAAACCCCATCGAAGGCAGGTGAACAATGGTACCCAATCGAGGTCTATATATGTCCATGTACACTTAACTTACTAGTACATGATGCCAGAGAACATGCACTCCTTTTCATCTTCGGTCAAGTTTGCATATGAGTACCCAAACCCATCATACCTATTGGAAGATGAGGTTGGCCTTGCAATAAAGCGGTGGTCCTGAACCAAGCGAAAAGAACCAAAGAAAGGTTCCACTATTAGGCATAAACCTTAACCAAGACAAAATGATGAACACGCATCTATAGAAGAATATATTGAAACAATATCCATATCTAACAAAATAAATGGTTGAGGCTTTGCAACTAACAACAGAAAGTGGTTACACCCAAAAAACATACAAGATAACGTCTGAAACATAAAATATACAACACAAGCATGTGCTCAAACTATGCAACTGAATACCAATGAAGTAGAAAGGTCATTTGAACTTTGGACGTTTCTCTTCTTCTCCATCTTAAAACCCCAGGCCCAGGATCTAACCCAACACCATATTATTAAAACAAACACGTTCTTTTCATATTGAATCTAAAGACACAGGTGTTCCATGTTGTTCTTGTTGCATAAGGTAATTCACTGTGCTGCTGTTCACAAGTTCGGCTCAACAAGTAAGCAATATTAACACAAATTTCTTCAAATGTGATGTAATTAATGATATATTTTATGAAAAAAAGTGTTGTAGATTATTTTTGTACTTCTGTTTAGTTACTTATTTTGTTTCATTTTATTTGGTTAGAATACATTTTGTGGTTTATGTCCCGACTTGTTTGTGGGGGTTGTCCACATTATTTGTCACATGATCTCTAATGTCTAGAGGTAGCCAATAGGGCTGTGACACCTAGAAAGGAAATTAGGGTTTTTCTTTTGTTTTTCAATGTAAACACACTCTCCCTCCCATCTATTGGGAGCATAAAATGACCCCCATGGCAGGCTTGTTCTCTCTCTTCTCTCCCTTGTTTCCTTCTCCTTCAAGATATAAAGTATAAACCACAAAATGAAGTGGAGAAAGTTAGAGAGAGTGTTGTTTACTTAGGAAAGAGATTTTCAGAGTCAACGTTAATCATGTCATGATAGCTGTTAAGGCCTTATCTAATGGAAGAAGGTTGAAAGGAAGTCTTTTCTGCACTACTTGCACAGCTGGGACTTGGTGACAATTGCGTCAAGTTGTATTTGAAAGTGGAAGCATAAAGATCATCTCAAATTAATTAGTGAAAAGGCTTAGCTTGGAAACTAGAAGTTATTCAAACCTTACAAGGTGGCTTGGTTAAGCAAGGATGGAAAGTCCAAGTCACTGATGAGCCCTCAATAGTGTGGATAATGGGGTTTATCTTGCTCAATTTTATCACACACACTTGCATATTTTTGGCTTTATACAATTGATTTTGCATAAGGTGTGTTTTTGATGAGTTTCACAAAATAGGAGCTAAAAGGCATATCCAAAGCTCCAAATATTCCCCAGTTGTATTTAGAAGTACCCAAGGTCCTGCAATGCCATGGAGGACAAATGTCAAACCTCAAAAGTCGATTAGAGGAACTTTGGAAGGTTCAAGAAGGCTCAAAACAAAGGAACAAGAAAATCTGGAGCTATGAGCCTCGAAGAAATCTGACACAGTGATAGAAACATGATCATTTCTCTCAAGGTAGTGAAACCAAACTACAAAGCTCTAGAGCTTGAAGCTCATGAAAGGTGGCAAGGTCTGCTTAATGGCCCGGTGGTGATTGGTTCTGATAATTTACGTGCTTCCCAGTTGGAAGGCATCAACCTTCATTTAGATCTATTCCCACCTTTGGATGAGTTAGGGTCAACTTTAAATACTGGTACTTGTTTGGGAATTAATTTTGATGATAAGGTTATTGCCGATATGAGAAAGCTTATTGATGATGAGGAAAAGGAATCCCCTCTGCTCTTGAGTAACAAATTCAGTGTTTTGTCTTCCAAGAAACGATAGGAGGTCTATGGTTTCTTTAGTATGCTACTGGGTTTGTTTGGTTTGAGGCTTGCTTTGGTGATGAGGTGGGTTTGCCCTTTGGAGCTAGTCCTTTAGGTGTTTTGAGTTTGACTCATTGGTTTTTTTTTTTTTTGGTCTTCGACCGAATAGGTGTTGTTTTTCCTCCAACCTTGGTTGGAGTCCCTCTCCCTCTCCCCCATCTTGATGTACCCTTTGTTGAAATTAGAATAAATTAGGAATCTTGGAATTGCACTTAATTAGGAATTTTGAGATTGCTAGAATCATGGTTTCTTTACATTTGATTGGCCTACTTGTTTTGGCCATGATTTATTTCTTTATTTTGTTGCTTGTTATTTCCTTTCTTATTCAAACCTAGTGGCTATAAATATATACAGCTCTACCTCTTTAAAGGTAAGTCAATTATACAAATCTACCACAATTCTTCTTGGTATCAGAGCTTTCACCTCTCTTCACCTGTCTCACATACCCTTTACCTACCAATCACCAAAAGTCGGGCAGCCCTCTGCCGCCCCACCTTCGAGGGGGTTTGCCCAACCATTACGAGGCTGTCCCTGCCCCTATAATCAGCTCTCAGCCTCTACAATCGACTCTATCCATATTAAACCCGCTACCGGCTCTCTCTCCTCATCAACTTTCTCTTTTGTTTGGTGTTTCCTGATCCATTGATGCAGTGAGCAATTTTTTGTGTTAACTTCGTCTTTTTGGGCTACCGGTGTGTTCGGTAGCATTATCTGTGGTTCGACTGAGTCTCCGGTTGTTTTCTATCGATCTCTTATTTGTGATTTATTATACAATATGACTGAAGAAAAGGAGAAAATTATGGCTACTGTACCGAAATCAGATTTTTCTCTCTCTCAACATGCACCTGCTCATCGTGCTACTAGTGTCTTGTTGAATGGAAAAATTTTTGCCGCATGGAGTCGATCTTTCTAGCTCTACGTTGGGGGAAAAGGTAAATCTAGTTGGCTTCTCGGAACTGAGAAGCAACCCCCAGCCAAGGATCCTAACCGTGGTCAATGGGATATGGACAATTGCACAATCTTGGGCTGGTTTTTTAATTCTATGGAGGAGAGTATCTATAATATGTTTATGTATAATGATACTGTTCCTATTTTGTGGAATGCTTTAAAGCAGATGTATGCCCATGCCCACAATGATGCCCGCATTTTTTAGTTATATCAGGATATTTCACATGCTTCTCAAGAGAACTTGGGACTTTCTGTGTCTGAATACTTTGGCTATTTACAGTCTCGGTGGCCAGAATTAGCTCAATATGAACCGTTGAGTGATTTTCCTGTCGATGCAGCCTCTATTGTGGTCCAGCGACAATCTCGTCAACATACATATCAGTTTTTGATGGGTTTAAAATCTGAATTTGAACCGCTTCGTAGTCAGATTCTGAATACCTCACCCATGCCTTCCTTATATGAATCCTTTGCAACTATTGACGGTGAAGAACGACGTCGTCGTTTGGTCATGCATCCTATTTCATCAGCATCTGCGTCTCCTTCCATGACTGATCAGATGGCTCTTGCTACTAGTTCTGGCCCTCGCCTACCAGTTGGGAAAATTGTATGCCATCATTGTGGTGAAACTGGTCATGTTAAGGCTCGCTGCTTCAAGCTTCATCCTGAGTTGAAGCAACGCTTTGCTAGGAACCGTCCTCCTGGTTCCACATCTTCGCGCACTGCTGTAATTGTAGAGCATGTTGGCTGTTCTGGAGCTCCCATACCTTCCGACATTAGTCGTCTTCAATCTCAAATTGGTCAGCTTCAACAACAACTTGGGTCTCTAACTACAAGTACTTGAGGCATATTGCCTACGCCCACTGCTACTCTTGCTACAGGTACTTCTACTGCCTTTCACGTTCGATCTGAGAAACATACTTGGGTTCTGGATTCTGGAGCTAATGATCATATGACCGGTGAGTTGTCTTTTTTCTCTTCCTCCCATGTTCTTACTCATAATGAAACAGTATGTCTTGCTGATGGGTCCACCTCCTCTATTTCCCATAAGGGTGACATTTTGCTATCCCCTGATATCACCCTATCCTCTGTTCTTCATGTACCTAACTTTGCATTTAATCTTTTATCTGTTAGCCGCCTTGCCAAAAATCTTCATTGTGCTGTCATTTTCTTACCCACTCATTGTCTTTTACAAGACCTGAGTTCGAAGAGGATTTTTGGCAGGGGATATGAGCGCGATGGGTTGTATTACTTTGGGGAGCCTCCATTATCACCTCCTTCTATGTCAAGTCTTCAAGCTTCTGTTTTGCCTGAGTCTAGTTCTTATGTTTTTTCCCTTAACACCTTGAGTCTGTGGCATGCTCGTTTGGGACATGCAAATTTTCAGTATTTATGTTTGTTATTTCCAGCATTAGTAAAAGCTTGTAAGGATCATCGGTTTAAGTGTGTGGTATGCGAACTTTCTAAACATACCCGCACCAGTTATATTCCTCGAATGCATCGTGCTCCTAGTTGTTTTGATCTTATTCATACTGATGTGTGGGGCCCTTCTCCTGTTACTGCTTTCTCTGGACATCGATATTACGTGACTTTTATTGATGATCATTCTAGATGTACTTGGGTTTACTTGTTAAAACGCAAGTCTGATGTGTTAACTCTTTTTACTCAATTTCTCACCATGATCAAAGCCCAATATAAAACTATTGTTCGCAATATACGATCAGATATTGGTGGTGAGTACATTAATAATGAAATTTCGCTCCCAACTTAATCAAGAGGGTATCCTTCAACAACTCACAAGCCCTTACACTCCCGAACAAAATGGTGTAGCGGAACGCAAGAACCGCCATATTATGTCAGTTGCTCGTTGCCTCCTTTGTGGTATGCATGTCCCTAAGTCCTATTGGCACGTGGCTGTCCTTACTGCAGTTTACCTCATCAACCGGACTCCTAGTCGTATTTTAAATGGAATAGCTCCTCTTCAGGCTCTCCAGCCCGACCACATTCTTTTTCCTATTGTACCAAGGGTTTTTGGGTGTACATGTTTTGTCCAAGATCGTCGTCCCACGCGTACTAAGCTAGATGACAAGTCTATCAAATGCATTTTTTTGGGATATTCGGCTATGTCCAAGGGTTATCGATGTTATGATCCTGTGTCTCGTCGTATATATCACTCTCTTGATGTCACTTTTCATGAGGATGTTCCTTTCTATAGCACTAACTCTATCTTGCAGGATTCTATTCCTTATCCTTCGGTGGTAGGGTCCTCACCGAGTGCTCGGCCTATTCCTATTTTTGACTCGGTGATGGTCTCGCCTACCATACCGGCACCTGAGGCTCCCCCTAGCGCTCAACCCCTTCCGTCAGAACCCTCTTTGGATTCCGGTTCAGGTAATCCTACACCCTCTCTCACTTCACACCCCTCTCGTTATCCATCTTGTGATCGTAATCCCCCATCCTGTTATGGTTGGCTTAGTAGTACTAATCATCCTATCTCCAAGTATCTTTCTTATGATGGTCTTTCAGCTTCCTATCAAGCTTTTCTTGGCCAAATTGAGTCTATCCCAATTCCTCGATCTGTGTCTGAAGCTCTCCAGAATCCCAAGTGGGTTGCTCCCATGCAAACTGAGATGGAGGCATTGGATCATAATCAAACGTGGGAGCTTGTATCGTTACCTTCAGGTTAGAAGACTGTGGGTTGTAAGTGGGTTTATAATGTGAAGTATAGGGCTGATGGGTCTGTGGATCGATACAAGGCACGCCTTGTGGCTAAAGGCTTTACCCAAATTCCAGGTAAGGACTTTGGTGCTACTTTTGCTCCAGTTGCTAAGTTGACTACTGTTCATCTTATTGTATCCTTAGCTGCATCCAATTCTTGGCCTCTTCACCAATTGGATGTCAAGAATGCTTTTCTCTATGAGGAGTTACTTGAGACCATCTATATGGATCCTCCTCCTGGTTTTCGGGCTGAGGGGGAGTATGCTGGGAAGGTATGTCACCTCCGCAAGTCTCTATATGGGCTGAAACAGTCACCAAGGGCGTGGTTTGCTCGTTTTAGTAATGTTATCTTATCAATGGACTTTGTTCAATGTCATTCGGATCACACATGCTTTGTCCGTCGACAGCCTAATGGTAGTTGTATCATACTATTAGTCTATGTTGATGATATTATTCTTACTGGAGATGACATTTTGGGTATTGCATAGGTGAAGCAAAATCTTGGAAAAACATTTGACATTAAAGATTTGGGGTCACTCAAGTATTTTCTTGGCATTGAAGTTGCTCGTTCCCATCATGGCATATCCCTCTCTCAGAGAAAGTATGTCCTGGATCTACTTAAGGACAATGGCATGATGGGCTGTAAGCCGGCCTCCACTCCTATGGCTCCCAACCTTAAGCTTGCTGCTGATTCAGGAGAATTACTTCCCAATCCGGCTATGTATCAACGATTGGTTGGTCGCTTGATTTACTTAACTAATATACAAGGCCTGATTTGACATTTGCAGTGAGCATGGTTAGTCAATTTATGCATGCTCCTCGCACGGCTCATATGGATGCTGTCTTTCATATTCTAAGGTATCTTAAGACTTGTCCTGGTTTGGGTTTATTCTTCTCTACTGGTACCCAATCTGGACTTCTATGTTTCACTGATGCTGATTATGCGGGATCAAAAACTGATAGACGCTCTACATCAGGTTTTTGTACCTTCTATGGTAATCATCTTATATCATGGAAAAGTAAGAAGCAAGCCATTGTTTCAAGGTCTTCGGCTGAAGCTGAATATCGAGCAATGGCCCAAGGCACTTGTGAGATACTTTGTCTTCGTTCTATTCTAGCTGAGTTGGGTTTCGTGGAAATTGGATCCTCGCAATTGTTTTGTGACAATAAGTCTGCTATTATGCTTGCATCCGATTCAGTTCTTCATGAGCGATCTAAACACATAGAAGTGGACATCCACTTTATTCGAGAAAAAGTTCGGACTGGCACTATAGTTCCCTCTTTTGTTCCATCATCCGAACAGACTGCAGATGTATTCACAAAGGCAGTCGGACCATTACTGCTCAAATCTTCAATTGTCAAGCTGGGATTGGTCGATATCTTCGCGCCAGCTTGCGGGGGAGTGTTGAAATTAGAATAAATTAGGAATCTTGGAATTGCACTTAATTAGGAATTCTGAGATTGCTAGAATTATGGGTTCTTTGCATTTGATTGGCCTACTTGTTTTGGCCATGATTTATTTCTTTATTTTGTTGCTTGTTATTTCCTTTCTTATTCAAACCTAGTGGGTATAAATATATACGGCTCTACCTCTTTGAAGGTAAGTCAATTATACAAATCTACTACAATTCTTCTCCCTTTGTCAAGATTCTTTAATAAATTTTTTTGCCGAGAAAGAAAAAAAGAGCAGATACAAAGGCCATGAATATGAGGTCAATTGCATTTGAAAGTAGACTCATAAAGCTTTCCAACGTTTCAAGAATCACTTCATAATGAGTTCGGACAAAGCTGGAGCGAGCTCATGAAGTTGGGTAAAAAATCTGCCCAGGACATACTAGTATCAGAAACAATGGGGACTTGAGGTTGCTGCTGTGCAGCCCCCTGCACAGCAGCATGCTGTGCACCCCGTGGCACGGCCGCGCCGAAAATTTTCCAATGATCAGAGACGTTCACTGCGTAGAGCTCGTCAAGTACTACAAGTGTACCAAAAATCAACTAGATTGGATATGGTTAGGTGCCTCATCGGAACACAAATAACTTGAAAAAACATAGGTTCAGTGGTTTTGTTCCAGTGTTTGTGTTCATTTGTGTTCCATTTTTTTTCAAGGTATTTGTGTTCCGATGAGACACTTAATGATATCCGATCGAGTTGATTTTTGGTACACTTGTAGTACTTGACGAGATCTACGCGATGAACGTCTCCGATCATCAGAGAAATTTTGGCACGGCCGCGCCATGGGGTGCACAGCACGCTGCTGTGCAGGGTGCTGCTGTGCAGCAACCTCAAGTCCAAACAATGGATTCCGATATCCAATTAACAGAATGCAACTTTGAAGCCTGGATACCAATATCCTTTATTTTAGATACTGGTATCTACTGCACTTTTTTTGCAATTTTTGTGCCCGATCCAACTTATTCTCAGGAGCATTTTAGACTTTTGTAACACATTTTTAGGTTATCAACTACCTAAGCCTTCTCTTTCTACCTTCCTCTTTCTTCCCCTTAGTTTAGCTCCACCTTCTCTCTAGTTTTTCAATTTGTAATCCTTGGCTTCGAGGATTTTATCTTCACCCTTTGGATTAAAAGGGCATTCATTAGCCCTAGATGAACAAAAACAATTGAAGAGAGGACTGATTGAATTCTTCTTCTTCTTCTTTGTTAGCCCTAGATGAACAAAAGCGATCAAAGAGAAGACTGATCAAATTCTTCTTCTTTTTCGACTGTTCGAACTGTTCAAGCTTTGTTTTCTTCTTTTTAATTTTTTTGTTTTAGTCCTCTGCTCTTCGTTTTCTTCTTAAGCCAACATTAAGCAAAATTAGGACCTATCTCGAATCCTGAATCAACTCGGTTCAAGAAACATATCCAAAGATAATTTTTTTGGATCGATTCACCACCCACCCACTCAATAGATAGCTCTAATTTAGAGGAAAAGAGTAACATTACATAAATTGCTGTTACTCATTTTGTTATGTCTCCTAAGGTAAACGTCTATATATTGCTTTCTATGGATGATATGTTTTGTTTAATATTTGGTTGTTTATGTAATGTTCTATGACATTTGAAAGTTTTCAAAGTGTTTGCTTGTGTTGAAAGTTGTGTGTATATTGACATTCTACTTGTTCTGATAAATTGCACCTTGCTTTGATGAGGCACCCGCCTCGCCTTGCACCTAGGCTCCAAGGGAGCATGGCGCTTCAGTGCTCCTCGAGCCTTTTAAAACACTTCAACAATTGATACTTATCCACTATTACACAAATTCCAATTGGAGTCATAGGAGGCTAATAGTGAATAACCTAGAAATCCTCCAAACTAACAGAGAAACACACATTTCAGGTACTGATTGACGATAAACCAACAAATAAAGAAGAAGTTGAAAACAAAACCAAAAGTTATAGTAGGGTACCTCTTTCTTCTTCTTGTTGTTGAATTCAACCATGGCCCATTAGGCATTAGTTATAGTAGCAACGACGTTGGTAACCCCAAAAACTCGATCGAGCCTTGATGTCAACAGAATATTCGGAATCATAGGCCAAAGAGGCATCCCGTAAAAAGGTCTCAAAGAACTTGCAGCCTTTATCATCAACGTCCTGCATAACTTGCACCTTCGTCCATTCACCCACCACCGGCCTAAGTGCATGTAACACACACGCCATTGATGAATTTGCCCAAGTTTTTTTGGAGTTACCTATAAAAAAACCAAAATCGTAGTTCCTAGTGAAAAACCACATCGACAGGTGTCAAAATAGTGGGTTTGAGTTATACAGGTGGATTATAAGTTGTTGAGTCTAATCCATTTAAGAATCAATTAACTATAGTCAAATTATTCATACCTAACCCAACTCATTTAGTGGTGTCTTGGCTAAATAGATTTTTGTGGATTTTTAATCCATTAATCTGTTTTCAATAATCCAACTCGTTTTGAATTAATAGATTATTGTGCATGATTATTTGAATGGTTTAAACAACCATTGCGCCAAACTACCAAAATGCCCTCAAACCAAAATTGGTATTCCACCATTCCCAAATACATTAAGCTAACCTTAGAAAATAAAAGATAAAAAGGGCCAAAAAAAAAAATAAAAGGGGCGTGAAAAGGATAACGCCGGTGGTGAGTGTGCGGTGTGGTGGGGGTAGGAGATAAAGGAGTGGTGTGCAGTGGAAGGAGTTTGGAATGGTGGGGGAGTTGGGATTGGAGCAGTGATGGCGGGGCTACACTACAGGAGAGCTATGACTGAAGTGTTGAGACGAAAAAGAAAGTGTAGTGAATGTCGATCTCTTAGGAGATAAGGGTGGGGATGGGAGTGGTAACTATAGAAAATTGAAGGGAAAATTTGTCTTTTGATATCTCTGCCTGAGGGACACATGTCGGGTAAAAAATTCACTCCCATTCCAAACACTTTAATCCAAACCACCTTGGATTATTGAGCGCCAATAATCCCAAAATCCAAATTAATCCATTATGCCAAAGCACCCTTTATTCAAGACCAAACTCAACATGCCCATTAACTCAATTATATATTTTTTAATTTTAAAATGACTAATTTAGAATATACAATAGAGAGAGGGATTAGATACCAAGATCACTAGGTTAGAGGGAATTGACACAAATCACCTGTAACACATACAATTTCTAATGAGTTTAGAGAGAAAAATTTGAGAACGGAATTCCATAGACCACTTTCAAACTTTCATGCATACACAAAGAACTCTATCATATACTATATCTATACCGTTACTACAAAAGTGTGTTGGCCTAATTTGATCGTCTTCAATAATTTTTTTCTTTGCCCTCCGATTTTGAGTTTTTTTATACACCTTGCCACTCCCCTTGAAGGCATGTAGCATAGCCATGTACTCAAACAAGTGTTTGCTCTGGAGGTGTGTGGGTTTTCTTGGCTTTGCTATCTCCGCTCAGTGTGCTCATTGTTGGATAATTTTCAAAATAAGATTATATGTACATTAGTTTTTTAGTTTTTTCTTAGAGACCCGTTGAGTCTGGGAATGTAGCTGTTGAGTTTGGGGATGCACCTAATGGTGCTTCACGCAACTGTTCAGCATTTGGAGGCATTGTTTATGCCAAGGGGTGCTTTGATACACCATGATGTATCGGGTAAGACACCAAATGGTGTTATTTAAACTCATAACTCTCCCTTCATGCATTGTGACTTTTGGAAAAGTCACAACTGGTGACTCAAAAGGTACGGGCTTCATTTGCCTATTTAAGGGATCAAATCCCATGGGTCAGGCAATGGAAAAAATCGGTTCAGTGCTCTAGTTTTTTCCTATTCCATTCTACATCGTTGCCTTGGCATTATCAGTTTACAAATTACATTTAGTGTTCTTGGTTTGGTCAGTTCGTACATAATCTGAACCAAACAATATCGATTGGGTTGCATTGTATCCTGAAGGCAGAATTTTCATTACTCTGTTGTGTACTCGTGGTTCAATCCAGAAGGGGGAAAATATTGCCTAAAAGACAGCGTTCCTAGAACGTGCCTTGCAGCATTGCGATTCGATTTTGTGTTTCTTTTCTGTTTCAATATCCCATTTTTTCTAACAGTCACTTCCTCGAATTATCCGAACGGACTTTCTCTCTCTCTCTCTCTCTCTCTCATATGTCTTCTGCAACCTCTCTCAAACATATTGTCTCCCTCTCTCTTGATCGTCAATCTTCGCCGCTGGAGAGTCACTCTTTGCGGTTGAAGGGAGGTGACATGTGTTTTAGCATCCAACAGATGGAAAAAAGACTCACAAAGAAAAGTAAGCCTTAGAGCCTATCGAACCGCGAACCCAGTATTCCTCTATCCGTCCTGTTTTTCGCTTTTCCAAGTCATAGCAAACAAGTTAAGAAGATCCGTGTATAAATTTTTTTAAACGTGCATCATAGGATGTACATATCAGTTGCTTATTTATTTATTTATTTATTTTTATCTTTCTTCCTATTATCTATTGATTTTGGGGCTTTTAATTTCTGCAGTAGCTCTTTGGAATTAGATCGAGGGTTTTTTGTGGTTTCATGTTCTAAAGCCACTTTTCTTTGTTCGATTTTGGACAAGAAGAGGTAATTGGTTTTTCAGTTGGTTCATTTTCTTTGTTGATCGCTTCTTTTATCCCTGTTTCGGAGTTGTTAGAGTGTTCGATTTGGAAAGGCGAGAGTAGAAGAGAAAGGGGAAGATGATGATATGTAATGCCAAGTATTGTGTTGAAAGAAAATATTGGGATTGTAGCGCCGATGATGCCTATGTATGGCAGTGAATGCGTCCGTATAGTTCGTTTCTCGTAAGGTTTGAGTTCTCCCATCCCTCTCATCTTTTTTTATTTTTTATTTTTTTATTTTGTTAATTTCTTCTATTTTATCTCTTGATTAACTAGAAATTGAACATGGGCTGCTTCAGATGAAACAATTAGGGTTTTTGTGCATTCAATCCACCAGCTTTGAGGAGTAAGGTTTACCGTTATATTGTTTTGAAGCCCATATTGTCCGATTTCAAGGCAGAAATTAACTAGCAAGCTATCGACCAGAAGGGTTTTTTAATTTTTTTTGTCTTGTTAATTTTCAATAACTGCTTTGCTTACTCTTATCATTTGATTTGGTTAAGATGGGTGTAACTGAAATGAGAATGGTGCGGTGGATATGTGGTAAGATTAGGAAGGATAGAGTTAGAATGAACTCATTCGTGCAATGGTCAAGTTCGCACCAGTAGAAGACAATCTAAGAGAAAATAGACTAAGAAGGTGTCTGGGCGCCGGGTTTTTTGAGTTTTCAAATACTCATTTTCACCTTCTCCATGTTTGGGTGCCTGGATTGAAAACAGTTTCTGAGAAAACTCATTCACCGTTTTTCACTTTCCAAGCCAAAAGCCAGAAATAGGTCTTCACCTCCTTTTTCAACTTTTACTTCTCCTTTTCATTTTCCCTTCAATTACTCTCTCATTCCTACCCCTTGTTTAGGTTACCTCTTCTTCTTCTTCTTCTTTAATTCAGACATTCTTTCCAATAGTCTTCTTCTTCTTTAATTCAGACATTCTTTCCAATAGTCTTCTCTTCCCAAGTCTAAAAAAAATCCATTTTTTCTCCTAAATCGAGATCAGAATCCTGCCAAAAAAAAGTATATATGTGAAACCAATAGAGGGAAACCTAGAAAATAAAAAAATCATCAAACTAAAAAAAGGAGAGATATAGAAGGATGGAATTTATTGACAAATGCCAAGGAGGAGTATTTCTTGGCCAAACCCATGAAAATAATAGAGAGATGCATAGATTTCGTCAAACCTCTAAAAATGCATTAGATTTCATCGGACCTCCATTCTTGGGACCTCATTTTCAGTCGCAGTGGGATGATCGGCAGGAGTGAGAGGGATAATCGGTGGGTGATGATTAGTGATGAAGCAGTTTTGGGCGCGGTCCGTCAGATGACCTGCAAAACAAATGAGACTAAATGACACCGGTGTGGTGCCAACCAAGGACCCTCCGATGCCTAAGTCAATATATGTCACGTGGAAGAAAGGGTGTGAACATTGCATAAATTATAGCAAGAGTCTCATACCTGCCCCCTATAGGAGGGGGTTGTTTATATAGGCATGGAGTGTGGAGAATCCTACTCGTAGTAGGATTAAGCCATGTCGATCTCTGATTGGTTGGCATTACCAGTGCCCTCTTGCCTTAGGAGTCCTAATCCCATTAGGATTGAGCTTTCCAGTTAGCATTGGGACTGTTGATTGCTATCACATGGGATATTCGTGCTTATCTCTCCCGTAGGAGGTGGTGTAGTCGGTTTAGAGTCCTCGCATGACTTGGACTCTCCATGAAAGTCAGGTCTGAGGTGATTAACCTCAACTGAGCTGAGTAACCGAGCTGAATTATCTGACCTCTATCCGCTGAGCTGACCACTACTTGTATTTATCAGTACTCCCCTATTTCCGAGAACGTGCTCAGTGATGGGAAAAGGAAACACTGTGTAGCGGCCGGGGCCCAAATGGTTCATTGCCATTGTCCTCGGCTGAACCCCAGGCTTGGGGGACGGGACAAAATGGACCCCCCCTGCACCATGAGGTCCCGTGTGGCAGACCCCGTGGACGTTGGATGGTCCCCCATAGGGGGGCAGCGGATGCCGAAGGAGCACCCCCCGCGAGGAGGGCGCGCGGCCCTTGGGGGCCTCGGCTGGGGCCCTCACCTCGGGAACAACCCTCCAGAAGCTTGCGGACCCGGGGAACCCCGGGGCCTCGGATTGCAGCCCCGGGGACCTCGGGTGCTGCCTCGGCCCGCCCCGGAGAGCGTCTGCCGAGGCCTCCCCGGGCCGAGTCGGTTGACCTCGGCGCCAAGGGAGAAGGGGCACGTCAGGTGTCAAGGGGGCTCGATCGAGGCACCCCTGACAGTCTGAGTGGCTCATTAATGGTCTCAACCACTGCGCATGTGCCGCAGCTGTGGCAGGCCACCAACCCCACAGGCTACGCCTGCAGGGGGACTAGACTGATGGGAATGTCAGTGACGGCGACAGGTGACAACTCCGGGACTGCAGCCGCCGAGGCGCCGCATGAGGGACATATGTCAATCCATGCATTTAATGCCTTGAAAGGGATGGGGCGTGTGGAGCCCCCGAGGGCGTGGGGGACACGCGCTCCCTCGCCTATAAATAGGCCCCTCCACATCTTGGTTAGAGGTTGGAACACTTCTCTCTACTCTACACTCTCAGCTATACTTTCTCTCTCTAGAACTTTCCTCTGCACCCCTCCCTCAGTCGCTGACTTTACCATCGGAGTGCCTTCCCGGACCACCACCGTCCGGGCTAGGCACTAACGTGGTTGCTCCCTTGTGCAGGTTCTCCACAGGTGTGAACCAGCAGTTCCGGCTTCCCTCTCCGGCGTACCCTCTGGCCCCCAGCGAGGTCCAGGCCTGCACCCCCTCTGTTTGATACCAGCAACCCTAAAGAGGTCAATCCGGCGAAGCGCCCCCCACACACTCCAAATTTGAAACGACCTCACATCCCTTGTTTTTAGTGTGGCACATCTAATGCGGATCTCACGGGTCACTCGGGGGCTGTCGGAGCTTTAATAAAGCCTTGTTTAAGGAATATAGGTGATGGCCCTTGGCCACTGTTTTTTTTTTTTTTTTAAAGATTGATTGGTGTGGGACTGAGCCTACCTCAAATCATGCCAATATAATGATGAATATTATCAAAACAACGAGTGAAAAATATCATCAGGGAATCAAGACTTATCTTGCAGTGGTTTGGGCTCTGATTTGTCGTGACAATTAATATATGTGCCCAAAATAACGTGCGGGAGCTGCCAAAACCGAATAAAATTCACAAAGGTTGTGGCCTGGGCTTTTTATCGGGCATGTTGAGTGCAAATTTTCAAATGCTGCAGTATCTCATGTAAAACATTAGAAACAATTGCATAAATTTATGGCTCCCAACTAACATCGTTTTAGCAATACCGTAAGCGGTTCTTGTGACCAAATAATTGGAGATGTGTCAAAACATGCGTACATATAAATAGATATAGCCAAAATGCCAAATTAAAGCCATGGTAATGATGGAAGAGTTTTTTTCCAAAACATCCCTCGAACTATACACCTAATGTTTACTTAGTTCTCGAACTATCAATTTGTTTACTTAGTCCTCAAACTATACACCTGTTGTTTACTTAGTCCTCGAGCTATCAATTTTGCTAACAGAACATGGACGTAAAACTTAACGGATGCCATTTTCCCACCGCATCTAGGGTAGAGAAGTCATTCCACTTGATTTTCCTACCATAAAAACAGCATCAACCAAAAAAAAAAAGAAAAAGAAAAGAAAAGAAAAGAAAGAACTCAATGGCCTACCTTCACCGAAACGCATATGCAAGCAACAACCGGAGATTTTTGTGACATTCTTGAGCATAATAAAGATAGGTGATCTCTGAACCTTTTATATGAAAGAGTAAGCCAATTTGAAAAAAATTAAATAGAAATCATGTAGGCCACAACCATCAATCTGCTATGATATAGTGATGTAGTTCTTCAAGATTTCTATATGGTTTAACTTCACACAGAAGTTTGAGCTTATATTATTGATTAAGAAAAACTGTTCGAGAAAAAATTCGTCCATGTTCACACAGGACTATTCTTTTTTTTTTGGTTGCTGCTGTTTTTATGGGAGAAAAATCAAGTGGAATGACCTTTCTACCCTAGATGATGTGGGAAAATGACATCCGTTAAGTTTTCCGTCTATGTTCTGTGTAGTTTGAAAACTAAGTAAACAAAATTGATAGTTTGAGGACTAAGTAAACAACAGGTGTATAGTTTGAGGACTAAGTAAACAAAATTGATAGTTTGAGGACTAAGTAAACATTAGGTGTATAGTTCGAGGGATGTTTTGGAAAATAACTCATGATGGAAATAAAAGCATCGTGCAAGCACAATACACAACTTCAAATTTTAGTTTATTCCGTCGAGTTTCCAACCGTCGAAGTTAGAATTGCACTAGTTTGGCAAGAAAATAGATCTTATCTTTGTATAACGTGCCGAGTTTATGGCTATTGTGGCCTTGCTTGACCAGTTCACTGTTTCATCTCGAAACAAATGACGATGCTCGGGCCGATAATTGCCGTGGCAATTTTTTGCATCTGTTGGTATTGGTTATCTTTGCAGAATCACCCCTTATCCTCTCAGAGGGTTTCGCCCATCTCATGCAGGATTGGGGATCTGATTGAATAATTGTTGTTGGCCGATTGAATGTCATCGAACTGGTTCGCACCAAGAAAAAAAAAAAGATTCGCCTTAATCGGGTTGAGAATTATCTCTTTCCCACAGACGGCGCCAACTGATGAAGAAGTTTAGGGCGCGGCCCGTCAGATGACCTTCAAAACAAATGAGACTAAATGACACCGGTGTGGTGCCAACCAAGGACCCTCCAATGCCTAAATCAGTATATGTCGCGTGGAAGAAAGGGTGTGAAGTTTGCATAAATTCTAGCAAGAGTCTCGTACGTGCCCCCTATGGGAGGGGGTTGTTTATATAAAGAATTACTCTAAGGTCCATTATAGCTTTTTGTAACATGTCTAGTCCACCTCTTAGTTCCATAACTCCTCTAATTCACCTTTATGCAATTTCTAAGGTGTAAGGTCCACTCTCCATTTTTAATAGACAAATATACCCTCGCATTAAATTTAATACATAACATACTCTTGCCGGAAGTTTACCGGTGTCGGAAAGTTCGCCGGAAGTTACCGGCGCCAGAAAGTTCCTCGGAAAGTTTTCCGGCGCCGGAAAAGTTTGCCTAAAAAGTTGTTGTTGCCGGAAAAAGTCGCCAGAAAATTGGGCTTCACCGGAAAAGTCGCCGGCGCAGATAACCATATCTGGAATCGCAAGAGGTGGCTATCTGGACACACAAGATGTGGTTATCTTGATTCGCAGGAGGTGGTTATCTGTACTATATCTCTTTTTTAATGCCTAATTGGGATCAGATGTGGTCATCTAGACTCATAAGAGGTGGTTATTTGGAAAATATTTTCTTTTTTTTAAAGCCCACTGGGATCAGATGTGGTTATCTAGACTCAGAAGATGTGGTTATCTAGACTTTTCCAAGCATGTAAATACAAAGTACTCCTTGTCTTGTCCTTTGTGCAATAAACAAAGACAAAAAAAAATACATACATAAATATAAAAAATGAGGAATCCAACAACAAAAAGTGAGGAATCCGGCAAACTTCCTATATACATCCAAATTCGTCAGAGCTAATTAGCAATTTCTCAAACCCACCAAAAGTATTCAACCAAATATAAAAAATAAAAAACCTAATTCTCCTTCATATATCCAAGTTCTTTACAGCTAATATAAGCAATTTCCCAAACCCACGATACTTGCCTTATTTCCGTCGTCGAAAGGTACAGGGCGAGAGAGGAGGGCAAATATGTCCTTCTTAGACAAGTTTCTGTATCCCTCCTCAGGAATTACAAGGTCGAGCAAATCTCGGTAGTTGGGTGGAAGCTTCCCTTTCCATACAGAATTTGTAGAGGCGGCGCCGCGGAAGGTGGGGTTGAGGCGGGCGAGGTTGTAGATCTCCGGCAGAGTCAGGTAGAGAAACACGCACGCCACGCAGCTCTCCAGTTTGTCGCCCAGACCGGACCCGCCGCCGTTGGAGTAGCCGTTCGAATGTTCGATTCGGTTAAATTCGACAGCGAAGCCCCCATGATCGCAACAACCTCAGTTAGTGTTGGTCAGATCATTTTGGTGAGGAGGAAATGGTGTTGGTCGAGGTGGTGGTGGTGGTTGGGTCGCGGCTGTTAGTAGGGGTTGGTGTGGTTGTAGCAGGTAAGTTACTGAGAGGAAGTGTGTGTATGTTTTTGGGGACGAGAGAGAGAGGGGTATTGTTGTATTTTAGATGGGTAAGTGGACTGGATATGTTAGGAATATCTTAAGTGGACTAGAAGTGTTTGAAAATAGCTATAGTGGACTCTATAACAACTCTCCCTTGTTTATATAGGCATAGTGAATGACTCGTGCCTGAAGGCACTCCACTGAAAGAAATTTGACTGTACGTAAACTAAGGAGATTCCATTTCTAACACAAATTTTGACTTTATGATTTGACTGTACATAAACTAATGAGATTCCATCACCAAAGATTTTACATTAAGATTTAGAAAAAAAAAATCCACTTAAACTCTTTATTAGTAAAAAAAAATAAAAATATTCATTCTGCGTACACTAGTGATAATCGATTAACAGTGTATGAGTTTTACATGAACATTGTTACGAATCGAAAGATTGACTGCAAATCTAAACCTAGCCATACATAAATTAGAAATGGAAATGCTTTCCCTCAAGTAAACAAACTAAATCAACCACTGTTTGAGGCAGATGTATGAGTCGTGAACCTTATACGCTCACAATTACAAACTTTTGAAATTCGGAAAACCTCTGCAATATAGATAGCAATCACGGAATTCCCCCCCCCCCCCCCCCCCCCCCCCCCCAAAAAAAAAAAAAAAAAAAAAAAACTCACCGGAATTGTGCAAAGATGACTGATAAAAATGGATTTTAATATAAAAAAATTGACGAAGTGAACTAATGTAGTCATCACATGAAAAAACCTGAATCAAATTCCTTCAAAATTCCAAAAACTGTTGAGAACCACAAAAATTCAAGATTTGCATCAAAATCTTTCCAAAATGAAAGAAGACAGTGTTTACAAAAAAACAAAAAAGAAGAAGAAGAAGGCAGAGTTAAAATAGAGAAAAAAGAAAAACCTAGAAAACCAAAAGTCATCGCAAAGGAAAATTTTCTAGAATATTTGATCGTCGCTGCATGCTGATCATGGTTTCTTAACATTGGTATCGGCGAGGGAGAGAACTCAGTTGAGAGAGAAAGAGACGAACCAGTGGTATTTCCAATCAAATTGAAGATCATCTCCGTTTCCTCTCATATATAAATTAGAAATGAGATCCCAGAAATTTGATTTATGAGATCTCTTTCCACACTTTGCCTATTCGATTTACTGATTTGGTTGTTACGTGTTTGAAGTTTTCCTTTTCAATTGTGGCTGTTACATGATTGACAAAGAGAGTGAAAATATGTGTTCACAAATCAATGATCATGAGAAAGGAAGGGGGAAGAGAGAGTATCAAAATAATTAGGTAACGTTTTTGGGTTCCCAAGTATGGCTAAACATTTAGGTGGGAAAAATCTAAGCCCAAAAATGCATCTTGACCATCTGTTAAAAGCTTAATCGATCTGAGCCTTTGAGGGCTAGCGTGAAAATCAATCTCGGCCATCCATTGAATCCAAGGGCTGAAAATATAAGGGATTCAAAAAACTGAGCCCTTTTATAATATAGATGGAGTGTGGAGAATCCTACCCGTGGTAGGATTAAGTCATATCGATCTCTGATTGGTTGGCATTACCAGTGCCTTTTTGCCTTAGGACTCCTAATCCCATTAGAATTAAGCTTTCCCGTTAGCATTGGGATTGTTGATGGCTATCCCATGGGATGTTCGTGCTTATCTCTCCCTTAGGAGGTGGTGTAGTCGGTTTAGAGTCCTCACATGACCTGGACTCTCCATGAAAGTCAGGTCTGAGGCGATTAGCCTCAACCGAGCTGAGTATCCGAGATGGATTATCTGACCTCTATCCGCTGAGCTGACCACAAGGGCTATTTGTATTTATCAATCAGTTTTGGTGGGGATGATCAGTGGGAGTGAGAGCGGTTAACGGTGGATGTGTGCGTGTGTGTGTGTGTATGAGAGAGAGAGAGAGAGAGAGAGAGAGAGGCAGATCTGTGAATCGCAGATAGAAAGACAATATTTACAAAGTGTATTTGGAAAATAGGTTAAATAGCTACTTGCTCCTGAAATTATCAAAAAAAAAAAAAAAAATTCAATTTCCCCTTCAACTACAAATTGAACTCCCTTTCCCTTCAACTATCATTTTCTTCTTTACTAAGGACAAATCACGTTTTCCATCCAAATTTTGTGACGGAAACCGTTAACCATTTTTTTTTTTTGGGACCTGATGAAAAGAGAGAGAGGATGATATGGACATTTTGTACACCTACAACTATGAGGCCGACTAAGGTTTTCATTCTGTCGATCAAACCAACGCTAGGGTTTTTCAGAGAACAGATTTCTTGAGGAGAAGGGTTTTAAGCTACATTGATCACCAAAGCTAGGGTTTTAAGCATGACATGGATCTTGAGGGCTCCCATTGGCAGAAAACCGACCGGTAAGTATTGAGCAACACATTTCTATTTCAAAACCCCACTTTTTGGGGATTGAAGGAGTTGGAATTGAGTTATTTTATACTGCAATTGACCTATTAATGCCTTCTTCTTCTTCTTCTTCTTCTTTTCTCTTTTTTTTTTTTTTTTTGTTGTGGTATTGCTATGACAAGACAGTTATGCCATTTTTTTTTACTTCTTACTGTTATGGCTGAACCTATGGATGTCTATAGATGCATTTTTTTTTTTTTTTTGGCTTCTGATTGTGGCTTCTTATTATGAGATGTGCAAAACGTAATAAAAAGACTACTATTGCTTTGGGACTAACTTTTTCGTCCATCAAGTAGATGGAAAACGTGATTTATCCTTAATAAAGAAGAAAATGATAGTTGAAGGGGGAAGAGAGTGCAATTGGTAGTTGAAGGGGGAAGTAAAATTTTTTTTTGATAGTTTAAGGGGCAAGTAGATATTTAACCCTTTGAAAAATTAATCAAGTGGTTTGTTTGTTCCCACAATGTCTAGATCCAATGGTCTAAAATCAATTAGACAATCCAAAGGCCATAAACCATGAGCAATTGTACCCCGCACACCCAAAAAAAAAAAAATTCCTAAAAATAATAAATAAACAAGGGTAACATGGTAAACAAACAATGCATAATTCATTTCATCAATATTCTCCCAAACACTACTCCTATTGCAAAATACATTCTGTACATTTTTCTCAAACACTCCTCCTAAATTCAAAACACATTCTGACAATAATCCAAAAAGTCAAAAAGTTGAAAATAAAAAGCTAAAAGGTAGGCTTCCAAACACCCCAAAGTCATAGCATGCTTTTAAGTGGAAATTCATCTTCCCACCAGAGAAGTTTAGCTTCACCCTACATATAAACAATTAGTATAATATACTTTATATTTCTTAAATGCCCGATTATGCCACTTCGAAGAGTTGATTTTAGTTTACCTGTGTGTGTCAAAAGTTACGTCAGGAGAACCGGCCCGTGAAACAATGTACATAGCCGCCATAGTTCTTCCATACCTGAAAATTGAGTTTTCCTAGGTTCTGAATCCAGTTTACATATCAAAAAATTGTTCTGATCATATACTTGTGGATGTAGATTACCATAATGTCTAGTGCGAAAACTAATAAGCATCTCAACGAGATCTACAATATATGATTTGGGTTACAAAGTTAAGGCCGATTTCGGGACATAAAAGGGTGCACTACACCTAGTGGTGGATCCAAAAAAATCGACATAGGGGGCACTTTTATCATAATCTAGAAAAGACTTCCAACGTGTAATTTACAACCAAATAATACTAAACTTAAAATTTTTCACTACGCATAAAAAATTATAGTGCACTTTTTTACATCAATAATCAAACAGGAGCATGAAGACTAGAATATTCTTCACATTAAAGTGTAATTTTTAAGATTGATTGGAAACTTAGACACATTTAAGATGAATACTAATGTAATTTTTTTAAGGAGATAATTGTAAAAAGTAAAAAATTAGGGGCAATAGAGAACATATAAAAAGTCCATGGGAGGCAGGGGATATCGGCCCTGGTCCTTATTAGATCCGTCCCTGACTGCAGCCCATGGCAGAGAAGCCATGTCCTTTACAAAATTATTCCTCTGGGCAATATCGGCAGGACTATTATGTGGTTGCGGATTTGCTGTCCCAAAAACTCTGTCCCAACTCCGTGTCCCGTCCATCCAAGCCCTCCATACTAGGGAAGCGGATTCGCTATCCCGAACTCCCTGTCCCAACTTCCTGTCCCGTCCATCCGAGCCATCTATTCGTGCAATCAACGGCTTGAATACCATCTCACCCCAGACAAATCTGAGCCAAACATGTTCATCTGCGAATTTGAGCCGTCGATTGATCTGATGGAGGGCTTGGATGGACGGGACACGGAGTTGGGACAGAGTTTTTGGGACAGCAAATCCGCTTCCCTATTATGTTATGAAGCTTCATAGGTATTTTTTGAATCAAAGCTCATTAGATGGTAATGGTGTCTGAAATGGTAGGCTCTTAATAGAATTATTATTATTAAAAGGTTTGACTGTTGAACGAGTCAGTTTCCACTTGAAACTAGAAGCATAGCATGCCATCATTTTTCCTTCCATTTTTTAAAGTAAATTATACTCATATATTGAAGTCATATTAAACCTTTAGGTCAGTTGCGGTTCAATTAATAGTTAATGATGCCTCAAATTTGAAAATCAACATGAAAGTCTATTTTGTTGAGTCCTAAGATAATTGGGAGATTAATTTTGGTCATGCTCATTTAATTAGGGTGAACATTACCCACATTTTTATTGATCGAAGGGTGTGGATCGATCTCATTAAAAAGTAATTCCATTCTTACCAAAAAGTGTATTTCAGGTGTGGGATCTATGCCATTTCAACCAATAATAGTGATTGCAGTCGATAATTGGGATCTCTTCGGGATGCAATTTCTTGAAATTTTTTGTGGCCTTTAGCAGCTGAGTTAAGTGGCCTAATTGCACCATAGCAGTCACCTTTGCCTTCAAGTCTGGTGAAAAGTTGGTTTGACTTGAACGTGAATAAATGCATCTGTATTCCTTAAATATGAATTCTATCTGGTGGGCCAAAGAAAATGGTTTCTAATGTACTTTGACATAGACTGGAGAAGTTTTGTTTTCCACCAAAGATGTCCAAAAAGATGATCCTCTGCTTAAAAAATGTCATTTTTCTTGGCATGAATTGAGCCATTCAAGAAACCAGAGCACCAATTCTCACACCACCAAGACAATGACACTACAAAAAAGTTAATTTAGGTGGTGCAAGGTGGTAGGTCAACTTGTGCAAAATTATTGAGATTATTCTATCTGAACAAGATAGATATGCAAGCAATAAAAGTTATTATAGGGATATGCATTGACCTACTTCAGATAGCCTTGGAATTTTTTTCTGAAGTAAAAGGATGGATCTCCTTTAATAGAGTCATGTACCCCAGGACTTAGGAAATGTCCTTGATGCTAATTATTCATTTGCGTAGGACGACTTCTTGACAATAGTCGGTGTCTATATCTTGTTGATGATACAAGTTGTTAATTCCCTCCTCTTTGCGCAAGGAACGGGCGAGCGTTATAGGCTAGACCAAAATGCGGGCAAAAGTCATTATGCGATGAAATTGTGACTGTGCCATAATTTATCTTTCAACTAAGCAAAAGTGTGGAGCCTAAGAGTTCAGCCACAAATACTTCTTACTTTGCCTCAACGACGAGAAACTTCAAAACTTTCAACGTTGATGAATATTACTCCATATAAAGGCAATAAGATACTAGATAGACTAAGCTTTAAAATAATAGAAATTAGAAAACTGAAATAGTTTGAGCAAAAATGAAAGGCAATGGCACTAAATAAAATAAGATAATTGAATGCTGAATTCATGACGTGAGTGCCCAAAATTTAGCTGGCAAACTTGTATAGTTTTATCTATAGGCAAAAAAGTGAAGTGGTTCTTTTTAATTAGGAGAAGAGTGTAAAATGGTTCGAATACCTGAGTGATTTGAAACTAAGGTAATCTCTCTGTTCCATTTTAAGTGTCCTCTACGGGGTATCCAACTATTTAAGGAGTCAAAAGAGTTGCTTTAGATTTTCAAAAGTGAGAAGTTTATTAAATGTTATTAAATAAATTATATTTTTCAATATGAATTTAAAAAAATATTTAATATGAATCTTGTTTGATAGATATCAATTAATTTATAAAAAAAAATTTCAAAATCAAGAAAAAATTATGAATTGGAAGATATAGACAATTTGAAAATGAATCAACTATTGAGATGGAAAGAATACTTTTCAAGAGTAAAACTGAAAAATTCCGCATGCTTTTATAATTGTTTTTAGAAAATGGACAATTATTTATTCCCAAAATGGAAACAA
The DNA here is from genome assembly GCA_020921065.1 of Vaccinium darrowii. Taxonomy (NCBI): domain Eukaryota; kingdom Viridiplantae; phylum Streptophyta; class Magnoliopsida; order Ericales; family Ericaceae; genus Vaccinium; species Vaccinium darrowii. The sequence goes on along the minus strand of CM037158.1, from coordinate 24,541,078 downwards.
AGAAATTTAAAAGCTGCGCCTACTCATGTAGGAGTACTTAATTTTAAGAGCTGTTTTTTTATGAATAATGATAGAGACACACACACTCAACCACACACACACTCACATGTGGTGGGACCCACCAATGGGTCCCACCGGGGTCGGTCCCACCACATGTGAGTGTGTGTGTGGTTGAGTGTGTGTGTCACAATCATTTTCGCTTTTTTATCCTCTAGCAAATCCCACGTTTCCCATTTACTTTCATAAAGTGGGCCCCTTCATGATTAACATATGAAAATAACTATCCGTTCAGATACTTGAAATAATTAATCTAAAAAAACTTGTATTTTTTTTAAACTATTTACCTCATCCGCCCATAACGATAGTCCACTTCTAAAAAAAACCTCTAATTTTTGGATTAAAAAAAAAATCCCGTGTCTAATATTTTACATTTTTGACACAAGATTAAAGAACTAATTGAAATTCTTATTCAAAAATTACACCTCAATTTATAATAAACTATCTTTATAGGACGTGGAGAGAAAAAATATTGATTTTGGGTGTCACCTCCGAATCGAAATTCTGGCTCTATCCCTGACAGTGGGAGTACATCTTCACAGCCAAATTGGATGAAAGAAGTGAGGCACACAAAAAGAAGTAATTAAAGAGACTAAATTTGTTCTTTTTATTTTTTGTTAGGGTACGTGAGGGAATGAGTTTGTAATTTCTACGAAAAGAAATTTGTTTGGTTAGACGGCAAAAAAATAAAAAAAAATTATGTGCAAGTCATTTCATTTCCATTTCTTGACAAATTTGATATTCAAACGTAAGATTAAGATGCAAGATAGCACTACAAGAAATTGGAATTCATTTATTATAATTGTTGAAAAAGACCTCAAATTCAACCAAAAGTGGATGGATACAATCAACACGTTATAAAGTACTACTTATTAGCGTTTCCTGCCTCTTGCATGATATACAGGAAAGAGTTATCAAACCAACTTGTTGAATTTATGATACGTTTGGTTAATGTATGTAGGCAGTCTCATTGTCGCATTAAGCAAAATATCATGAATTGTGGTCGTGAAATCTGCAGGATATTTAATATCAATTATGGACAAGATTACTAACAATACAATCTCTGAAATGCCGGGTTAGCCCGGTATCTATGGCCCCGAAACTTTAAAACTCGCTATTTTTCGGGTCTCTAATTTGAAACCTCCGAAGTGATATTAATATATGATGATTTTGCCTCAAATTTAAATGGATTCCCCGTTACTACACAGTGAAATTGGTAAGCAGAGATCAATAGAGGTGTTCGAAACATGTTCCGTATGTCATAAAAAATTCTAACATACTATTTCCTAATATTAAAAATTTCTCATGGATATAAAGCTCAAAATAAAAAATCACTATCCTTAAAAAAAAAAAATTATAATCTCATGTAATCCATGTACCTGCAAAGATAAGGGGGTCAAGTTTGTTACTGCCAGACGGATTGCATAGAATCCTCAATCTAAAACCAACATAAAATTGATGCCAAGAAAGTGGGGGAGGGGTTATATATAGTGAAGTACGTGGTACCAAAATCTTTCTTTTTACCACACATTTGTGTAGTTTTAACCATAAAAATTGTGAAACTCACAACAAATGTGGGATTGAGAAAGAATTTGGGACACCCCGTTTGTTTGTCCGTGCACTGAATAATCGCTGGAAGAAAGCTTTCTCCCAAAAATACACACAAAAGAAGGAAGCAGAGGGTAAGGAAAAAACGAGAAGTGAAAGTCCAAGGAGGCAAGTGGTGACTAACTCATGCAATAGAGCTCTTGGATACTTCACACTGTATCTCGGGATCCTTTCCCCATGTAATAGATTAAGAATGACGAATGGGAAAAAAAAAAAAAAAAAAGGTCCAAGGAGAAATCACTAGCAATAAACCCCTCACTTTCCTATCGAAAACTTTGTACATAGAACATCATGAAACTTATTATTCCAAAAACATCCAGAAATTAAAATTTACAAAAAAAAAAAAAAACTTTTTCTTTTTTGAGAACGCAAAAACACAACGGTTTCACGGCCTATACGAATACCATCGCACAAAGCAATCAAATTCAGGAGTCCCCAAAACCCGCCATTAGTCTTAGATGTGTATGCCTGTCAGATAAGTACCAGATTAATTAGTCCCAAATTAACCAGTTCCAACAATTAGTCAATTCAGGCTAATAGTCCGGCTAACAAACAGGCTCTAAAGATAGCTCGGGAGAGGACTGGCACGCGGCGATCGCATCGGAACCTCGGATAACTGCTTCCCCTTGCTATCGTAATAAATCACACCGGAGAAATCCAACGGCTGGCATTTATCCCCCATCAAGATCGTCCTCTGCCACAGCTCTCCGTCGGTGCCGAATTCAGACTCCTCGTCCTCCTCCTCGTTGCCTGATCGCTTTGATTTGCGCCGGAAGTGAGTCGCCTTATGGCCAATCGTCGCCAGAAGCTTCTTCGGCTTAGCCAGAGGCGACGAACCCGGCGCCACTCTGCACTCTACTCGGAGCTTTTTAGAGACTCGGTTCGCTTTCTTCGCGCAGGTGGTCCAAAGAGAAGTCATGGAGTCCATCAAGCCGATCGCCAGCCGCTTCGGTGAGCCGCCACTTGTCGCCATTGAGCCTTTTCTGGCCATTTTCTCTTCTTTGGTTTTACAGGGCAAAAATGGTAGAGAGAGTGGAGTATATATAGAGGTAAGAGCGAGAGGGAGTTGTACAGGTGACCGGCAATAGTGGGTGGCACTTTTGGAATAAAATTTGACTTCGCTTTTTAATTTCCTTTTAAAAAAATATTTCATGGTCTTAGGGTCTCGCACGCAATGTAGAGCGAGCGCCCTTCTCCACCATATATGCCTGTAAAGTCCAGTGTGGTGTAAAAAGTCAGAGGATCAAGTGACGGTACCCGAAAATATGGAATAATAACTCGTTTTTAAGGAGAGCAAGTTGTAATACGCATTTATTTACTTCTTTTGTTAACACGATAAAAGATCGTATCTCATGAGATACCACATTTATAATTTTAATCTGCTACAACTAAACATTACAATCAAGAAACAATTCATAAAAGGAATTTAATACACACCAAATACGTCGCAATGTAGATTTGTGTTATGCTTGGAAGTATAACTAAGTCATAGTGGTTTACAACTGGATTATGGTAAGCTTAGGCAGTTAATTTTGTTGGTGGTATTTACCTTAAGTGGGAAACCTAAATTTAAAGTGGGAGTTAACAAAAAGCGAGTTTTTGTTGGTGGTGGAAGCAGATCAGCTATCCCGAACTCCCTGTCCCAACTTTATCCCGTCCATCTGAGTAATTAACGGCTCGGATTCTATCTCACCCCAAACATATCTAAGCCATACATGTTCATCTACAAATTTGAGTAGTCGATTGCTCGGATGGACGGCTTGAATAGACGAGACACGGAGTTGGGACAAGCTTTTCGAGACAGCAGATCCGCAACAGTTGGTGGTACTCTCCATTAAGCTCATTAGTTCGATTACCATAAGTTAGTAAAATCTTTCGTAGTTACTCGAAATTTATATAATCTTTGAATTTAGAATCCTAAAATTAACTAGTCGACGAACGTGTAAACTCTTATTTAATTGAACCTCCTGCTCTGGATAATACCTATACCAGCAACACATTATCCACATAATTCTATGACTCTATGATCGAGTATGAAATTCTGTATATCCACTTAAAATTGAGTATCCATTCTCTAATGTCATCTGCTTTTTAGAAGAGAATTGATAGTGCTATTTTTTTTCTTTTTAAAAAAATTTACTTTTCTTATACTGATTATCGCATGAGCAATTTTACATTAATTCTTAACATCTCTTTCATAAGTGAAGATGGAATCAACAACATCGTTTAGACTCTAGAGGGTCCCACCATCACTTATAAGAGATGATGGCTTTGTTTGGTTAGATAGTTTAGTTTCGTTTTGATGATGTCATAAGTTGTAATAAGTGGAGAGAGATAGAGAGAGAAATGAGGAAAATGATGATGTCATCAAAACTAAAACTAAAACTAAAATGAGAAACGAACAGGGCCGATATAATCTTGGAATTTGGATGTGTGGCTGTCAACAGAATAGACCCTGAGATTTCCGGGGCCCTAAGCAAACTTGTGAAATGGGGGGCCCTAACTATTCGAAGAAACAATAAATTTTTTTTTTTTGCTCAACTTGAAGAAAGAAAGTTAACCTCCAAAAAGATATCCTTAAGGAATGCAAGTATGCACAAGTATGCAATACATAAAATTTGGTAGGTTTAACTAAAGTGATTTTGCTAATTTTATTAGAGTAGGCGAGGTCATACAAAAGATTATATTTTCAGTTTCATATTCAACTTTATTGCTAGCCACACAATTGACAAAAAACTTCGAAGGGTGTTTCGAATTAAAAATTTAGTGAAACTAATACCCCCCATTATTTTTTAAGTCAATGAAGTATTAATCGTTTACTCCTACTTTGCAATGAAATATACAATCTCACTCATTAGCCTTAAAGTAACGGCAGGGGAGGCAAGTGACAATTATTTTAAAAAGTAAGGGAGGACAATGAAATTTCAGAAAATATAGGGGAGGTTTCTATATTTGTCAGAAACCTTAGGGGAGGTAAGTGAGATTGACCCAAGAAATAAAAATACCCCAAATTTCTACAAGTCCTAGATTTTGCACTAAAAGCACCATTTAGTTCACGTTAGAGTACTATTCGTTGCTTCTATAGTCTCTATTCTTCACTAATTAGTAAATCAAAAAGAAAGAAGAGAACGAAAGGAGAAGAGAACTTTGTATTTTGGTAACTCTCTAAGAGTCATCTTTAACCTTGAATGCTATGAATAGAATCGACAGCAATAGTCCCTCGACTTACCAAGAAAAACAAAATCTAAAGGCATCTTCCACTCATATCGATTTGGGTTTTTGTGCACCATATTTTGATCTGCATCTTCTTCGATCCAGAATTCTTAGCATATCCTTGACTCCTCGAATACAATGGAATTTCACACTTGGCAAATCTTTCACTTTACGTCCTCTTATTAAGACCATAGAATGCTCCTGCAAATTATGACCTTCACCTAGAATGTAAGACACTTAAATAAGTTGTAAATAACTAAATATTTGTAGCACAAATTTTTATAGGTCCAAAAGGTTAATTTGTTTGATAAAATAAAATTAAAATAACTTATTGGTCGAATGAAATTCTAGATTATTCCTAATAATTCTCGAGATGCAAACTTACAATTAGTTACTATTTTGTGCATCCAAGTTTTTACAAGTACATAAAATGAAAATTTACAAATTAAAATTTAAAATTATCTCATTTTTGTCATGATGGTACGAAAAAGCTATATAAGTACTTAGAGATTAATAAGTTAGACTATACCAGTGGTGTTGATTAAGAAGCCGCCAAGTCGTAATCATATTAAAAAAACATCACGCGTTGGAAATTTCCCCTGTTACTCTGAAATTTTCAACGACATTACAATAAGGTAAATTAATTATCACGTAGCTGCTAATCCTATTTTAAGTATTTACCTAATTGAAGTAAATCACAAAGATCTAATCTTTGTAATGAATCTCTAGCCAATGTTAAAATCTCAAACTCAATACTACAAACTATCTTTATCCTTAACCAGGGCAAGCTAGAGGGGATTGCATTTATTGTATGTAACACTCTCTTCTTCCTAATATTAACCTACCAAATAACCTGAAATTTCTAGATCTACTTGAATTTAGAATATAGAAAGGGACAATGGATTTTTAAATCTATAATTTTGGTCATTGTTTCTGCATTACTTTTCTCAAGTAGATAACTCGAATATTAAAAAAGAGATCAAAACCATTACGCATGCAGCGTAAACGTAGCGGTTTATGCATCTCCAATTAACAAGTGACACATCATTGATTGAGAAAATTAGGAAATTTATATATTAAACCTACTATTTTGAACTAAACTTACCTTCCAATTAGAGAGGTCCCGTAACCTTGGTTAGTTTCATTAATTTTTTATGACTACAATATATTTGTTATTATAGTTGGGGTTATACTATGTCTAATAAATAAAAAAAAAGATTAAAACGTAATCCTCTTCGGTAACCAACCACACCACGTTGGTCCTCCTCAGTAAAATTTAAAAAAAAAAATAAAATCGTCCCTCAAGAACAAGTTGAACAAATTCAAATTATCTTAAAATTATCTTTATGGAACAATTAATAGGCAAGGAAAATATTCGGAGCCCATGGAATAAAACTAGAATAGTACGAAGTAAAAGAGGATAACGAATAACAGTCCACAATTTTTTAGGTCCAAAAAAATAGTGAACACGGAAAATAATGTTCTCGTTTTCCTTTTTAATTTTCTTTTTCCAGTACGCCAACAAATCATAAAACTGGTGATTGCAAAGATAACCACCAAGGTCAAGTAATACTTATCTATTTCAAACCTATATCTAATATAATATTGCAGCCCCTGCGCTTGACACGTGTCCTGTACTTTTACTCCCTAATTGATATATGAAACAATTATAATCAATTTTACAGATTAATCTCCAAAATAGAAAGATATGTCTACTTTCAAAATTTCAAATTATTGGCTTACTCATTTTATAGGGTAGAATTCGAATCAAATTAAAGTGATCTAAAAGTTTTTAAACTTGTAAGTACAACATTACAACCATCGGGATACCAACGTGACTATTAGGATTATATAACTAATCTTAACTATTTTGGTTATCATCTTTTTGTTGTTCCAATTTTCACACATTTACTTTCTTTTTTGGGCCACTTAAATAATCATCCTCCATCCACCTCTAAATTAGGGTTTCATCCTGCACTATTTTTTTAGTTACGTTTCCATCCCGAAATTCAAATAAACCCACTTTTGCCCTTTATATATATATATATTCAAGAAGATTAAGTACTAAAACGAATGTCTTCATCCAAAATTATTTATGTTTCCATCCAAAAATTCTTTACCCTTTTTGGATGGAAACATAAATATGAAAAACATACTTTATGTATTTCATCCAAAATTCTTTATGTTTTCATCCCAAATTTCTTGGCCCTATAGTGTAACGCCCCGCATTTTGGGAAAAGCGTTATGGATTATTATTACAATTTAAAGTCGGTTTTACACAATAATAATAATAACCAAAAATACATATAGATGATCTGCCCTCCGCAGATTACAAAAAGGTAGACTGGGGTGGGTTCTACGGCTCTGCAAATTCCTTCGCCTGGTGGATCCCCATCTCGGCAGCTCCTCCGGCTTCGTGTTCTCCGTAGAGGTCCTCCTGTCCAACGTGACAATCTAGCATAATACGTCAGAGTCGCGAAGCAACATCGTGGTATTATGCCAGGGCAACACCGTATACGAGGATGCTCAATAGATACCCTACCCCAACCTTAAACTAGCAATTCTAGAACAATATTGTAGGTGGCAGGTAAATAGTTGAAAATCATTTATCAAAACAGTAATTCATGCGTGTCAATACATCAATATCAAATCAGATCAAATCAGAGTGCAGCATTAATAAAATCAGTATCCCGTTTCTTTTAAAAAAAATCAGAGTACAGTATCAGTATCTCGTATCACTTTCTCTTAACAACATTCTTCTTCAAATTTCAACCATGTCAACATCTCACATCTCTCGAAAGTTATTGGCCCGTTCTACAACCCCGTTCTAACGGTCACCAACCTTTCCGTTCGAAGGGTCGGCCACCCATAAACTGACTCCTGCAGTATGAGGTCCGCTAACTCCGCGTCACACACGACATAGTCCCGGCTACCCATATCACTGAATCCCCACCAGTTTGTTTATGAGGTCCGCTTGCTATGTGTTGTACTGAGTAAGTTCTAACCGTCAAATTCACCCGCGAAATTTGAGGAGAAACTTCAAACAGCACTACCGTATAGTTCCATTGAGCTTTGACCACCAGTTCACACCGGGGAACTGAGGCGGGATTCTAATGGCAGTTTTGTTTATAGTATAGTTCCATTGAGCTTTGACCACCAGTTCACACCGGGGAACTGAGGCGGGACTCCAACAGCATCAACATCTCAACTTTCATCACATCAACATTTTCATTCTCATCTCTATCTCTTCCATTTAAAAACATTCGATCACTTTCTCGAAAAACGTGTCGTATCGTCTCGAAAAACGTACACATGCCATATTACATAAAAATCTTCCATTTAGAAATCGTTTCACGATAAACTTTTCGTTCAAAAACATTTCACGATAACCGTGTTACTTAAAGACAAAAATTTATTTCTTCCGAGAATTAAAATCAAAACATAAGGATTCATTCTCGTTCTTGGATTTGCTGGCGTGTTTTAAGATTAGTACGTCGAACCGTCACTTGGTTTGTCTAAACCAAGAAAGTACCCTACTAGAAAACTCTAGTAGTTGAATCCGTTTGGCGTGTTTTAAGATTCGTTCGTCGAATCGCCACTTGGTTTGGGCTAAACCAAGAAAAAGCCTGACTAGACATGCTAGTCATAGATTCTTTTTGTTAGTCTGAATAGATTAAGAATATTTATTCAATAATTCCGGAAAATCTCATTTCATTTGAAAAGCTCTTTTCTTCAGAAAATCGGTCGGGCATTTTAACTGCGTAAATTTGAAAAAGTCGATTTTCATTCGGGCATTATAACTGCGTAAATTTGAAAAGTCGATTTTCATTCGGGCATTATAACTGGGTAATTTAGTTTTTCAAAAGTCCATCGAACATTATAACGGTGCATTTTGATAGTCAATTTTAAATCGTGCATAGTAACGACTAAGTGTGATTTTCAAAGTCTAATTGTTCATAAAATCACTAATCACCAACATAATCACGTTTAATCATATTTAGGCATGTTTAAGCAAAATAATAACATCATTAATATGAACTAGTAAATACTAATCTAAAGTTAAGATAAAGTATCTACCTTAATTCCGATGATTAGTCGGAAGCCGATAAGCTAGTTGAATTCCGGCGGCGTAACGACTAGTCGACCTTTGCTCGAATGCTTTCTTGCTAACTTATTCTACCTTTCTAAGATCTAGGGGTGGTCGAGAGTGGTGGAGTGTGGTGGTTTAGGATGAGTTTCAAGAAGAACACTCAAGAACTCACTCAAGAACACTAGAAAGCACAAAGTGGAGAAGTTCGGAGATTTTGGTGTGAGAAATGAAGTAAGGTGAGTGAGCTATTTATAGAAGATTGTAATTGGGTAAGTAGCCTACCTTGTTAAGTAGTCAAATTTTCTTTCTTCTCATTAATTCAAAAAAAATACAAATTAGGTTTAGTAAAGTCAAAATTGGTAGGAAGACAAAATTGAGCATATGTCTAATTAGGGTTTTAAATAGGCTAAGGCTAGTCAAAATAGGACAACATAGGAGTTGGAAAAATTAGTAGGTCTTCCGGATGCGATGTAGTGAAATACTCGGTGTGCACGCGTTGATTTTACGGCGCGGAAAAATAAACAAATTAGATCTAGTTTCATTCAAATTATTTAAACTAAATAATAAATTATTTTATTTAGCGATATTAAAAATAACTAATCGAATTAATAAATCGAAATTTTTATTCACGAAATTTCGGGTTATTACATATAGGGTAATTAAAGATTTTTGGGATGAAAACATAAATGATTTTTGTTGTAGTTCTTTATGTTTTCATCCAAAAATCCTTGATCTAACAATTGTTGTTACAACTTTTAAGGGAGTCGCATGCGTAGGACAAATTTATAAAGGGAAATGAAATAAAAGTTTTACGATGATCCTTGAATATACTCTAGCGATCATAGTTAAAATCGAACCAGCAATCATGTCAATGGTTTTTGACATTTTTTTACCATGATTCAAGATGTTAATTCAATAATAAATATTACCATTTTGCAGGTCCTTAAGTGTTTTTTATCATAAAATTGGGATTTGTTTTGATATTTTTATTCCTATGACAAAAAAAATATGGTAAACAATTTTTTGTAACATGGTTAATTCATGGTAAATATTATAGGATACTAATAGCCATTGTGCGGGCCTATATAGATAAGGAGTATGTACACTGTCCTTGTACATACCCCTTATTTATGTAGGCCCGCGCAATGTCTCTCTTATAGAAGGTAGAAAAAAGGGGAAAAAAAAAAGTTATATCGACATAAGGAAGAATAAAACATGTGATTTTTATTTTTACCATGATGTTATGGGTGTGAGTTTCACCATGATTATTGAAAGGTATTGTAGCCATATCTTATTCCACGATTAAAGTTCTCAAGTTAATAAATATTACCATGTTTATTGTTCCTAGTTCGATTTATTACCATAATGACCGGAATATCTTGTGGACATGTTTTTACCATGAGTATTTGTAATTTTACCATGACTATTGCTAAGTGATCAGTCCCACTTATCTTCCCTATCGAAAATTCTGGGACAGGTCACTTTGAATTCCCCTATTCATTTCCCCTGATTTTTTGATAGAAATCACCTCCAGTTAGACAAAATAATCCCACTCAATTTTAAATCTCCACAATTTTTAAAATCCCATGATTTTAGGCAACAAAATTAATCATCCACCATTTCAAAAATTGCATTTGAAGTAGTCAAACCAATCCCCCTTCATTAGAAACAATATCTATATAAATTTGAATCAAATCCCTCTTAATTAGGAAACTATATTTACATATATCAATATGTATCACTAAAAAGGGTAAACAAGGATTTGATTATAAATTACACTAAAAAGGGTAAACAAGGAATTGTCCTTCGGCATGAGAGTGTTTTAGTTTGTATTTTATCTTAAGAATCAAGGATTTGATTATAAATTACACTTAGGCCCAGTTTTCCAAAAAAATTTAGTACCCAAGTGCTAAAATCATGATATTTCAAATAAAAAAATGAAGAGGTTCCGTGCATCATTTTTCGATTTTTTTTCGCACCAAATTAAAGTACTCCTCATGTGCTTTAGTTTGGTGCAAAAAAAAAATCAAAAAACGATATACGGAACTACTTCATTTTTTGATTTGAAAAATCATGATTTTAGCACATGGGTGCTAAAATCTTTTGGAAAATTGGGCCTTAAACCCCCAAAGTTTTCAGTAACTACACAATGACCCCTAAAGTTTTTACAGTATAATTTACAAATTAGCCCCAGTGAATTATGTAACTATACAAGGACTGTGGAATATGAGATGTGTACAAATTTATTATGTTATTATATTCTTGATTTATTATGAATCTCTACATGTGCTTGGTTGATTTACTGTTAGATTGGCCTTAGGTTTTGGTGGATCTAATTTTAATAGGACAACTGGATTAATAATAAAGAGATGGAAAGTTAAGGGTAGCCTACCTCGGCTCTTGGGATAAGAGTAGCCTGAGGGGAACACAAAATCGAGGGGGGCAGCCTACTAGGACTTCTAGGAATACAGTGGCCTGAGGGGAACCCATATGCGTTTTTCTTGAAGCAGTCTAGCAAAATCCTTAACTAAGGGCGGTTGAGGGAACTCTGAAACGTTGTGTGATCAAAGTTCTGGTATGACACGACATGATTGACTTTGATGGATACCTTTACCTCTTGTTATGGTCATAAATGAAACATGCTAGGTACATAACTTAGGTGGATTCATTTAGGACCCCAATGCAAAACAAACAAGAAGGGTGTTACACCATGGGATGGCCATAGTTGGAGTTTATAGGAGGAAAGGTTTCTTCTCAAAGGAGGAGAACCTTAGAATATATATAGGGTGAACTAGTAAAAGAAAAATGATCTGATTGTTGAACCTATGAATAGGACTACCAATTAAAAAATTTAACGATGCCTTGTGATAGTTATGGCTATTCAAGCAAACCAATAAGTTCAATGCAAGGAAAACAAAGTAAGTTGACAAGACACACAATATACGTGAAAACCACTTAGGGTCTAATACCCTAAGCATAAAACCACGGCCTTGCTCTACTTATATTCCATAGTTCAAAAGGTTTACAAGAGTTCAAAGATAAGAAATTTACCCACAAACACCTAGCTTTTCCTAGCTCCAACTCTTGATGAAGCACCCCGTGCTCCTTGAATCCATGGACACCACGAGAGACACCATCTCGGTTTCCGCATCACCATGGCTCTGATTCACTTGGCCAAGTATAGACTTGAAGGCATGCAAACATGACTAATGATAAAGATTCGATTTTTGAAAAAGGTTTTGGGAAACTAACTCATTCTAGAGCAGATCCATTGAAGGGAAAGCACTAGAAAGAGTAAAGATGATTGGGGGAAGCCCAAATCATCTCAAGAAGAGAGCTAGTACACAAGGGAAAAAGAGTGAAAAAGGGGGAACACTTTCTCTCTCTAAAATGGCTGATTTTCTCTCAAGTGTCTATGTAAAAATGGAAGAAAAATGACTTTTATAGTGTCCATTTTCGTGTCCTACAAGACAGTCACTCAAAACATGACATTTGGCCACTTAAAGAGTCTGACAAATGCATGTAGACGCTTCGACAAGGTTTAAACACGTGGCACAATCAAAGCTGTTAAAAACTCAGGCCAGCAGACGCGTGTAGACGTAGCAAGCTGAAATAATATACCTTACACAAAAAACATGGGATTTCATAACCCATTCAAAGCACCAATTAAGCCAATATAATGCGCATTAAAACATGACATTTTTTATGACCTAAAATGCGAAAATGATATGCACAATTATACCTTTATGGATAGGCCTCAAAATGCTTGGAGCGGCATCAACTTTGTCAATCAAGCTTCAACACATAAGAGAGGAGCATCTAGACTCAAACCCTATGCATTCTACCTCCCAAAACCCCAATTGCAAGATTAAGCAAATTACAGACACCGAAAGGCTTGACATAACCCGAAAAATGCCAACAAAAACTGACAATTGTTCCTTTACTGTCATCTTTATTATTTGAGTTGTTATATTTAATTTGTTGTGTATAACGTATGGATAGGGATGGAGCCAAGAATTTACTACGCAGTGGCAAATTTTTTTCTCAAAATACTTTGCAGGGTTTTCCAAAATACTTTGCAAGGACGACCCAATATAACTTATAGGAAAATTTTGTTTTTTCTATATAACACAAGAGGTTTTTTTTTTTTCCCTTGCAGGGGCAATTGCCCCTACTAACCCCTCCCTGGCTCCATCCCTACATATGAATTAGAAAGGTAATGATTATCTATTGAGTCATTCTCTCACGGTGCTATTGTAGGCTCTTGCATTTCATGCCAGGTGTTAAGATATAGGGTGGTGAGCAGTACCACCAAATGAAGGAGGTTGCCGTTGAGACAGAGCAAGATGAGGCTTGGAATCCATGTCCCATTTAGAGCTTTGTTCTATTTTAAATGTAATTTCAGTTTAAATGTTGTAATCTATCAAGACTCAGACTTTGTGTTTCGTTATTGTAATCGCCAGACTAATCCTTTTGTTAGTGATTAAGAATTTAACATTTTTAATTAGTCTAATTATGTTAAACATTTTCCAAAAATTAATTATCAACACGTCCAAAAATTGACGTGTTACATATACGAAGGTTGCTCAAGTAGCATATGCGTTGTAGGAAATTCAAGTCAAATAAAGGTAGTTTGCTTGAATAAATTTTCGGAAGACATAACATCGGCATAATATTTTTGGTTTTCTCTTTGAATGTACTATTTGCTTTCTTAACTTTTTTTGAAATTTTTCATCATGAATATGATATTAGTAGAACTTTTGTTTGCATATATCTAAATTTTTAAGAATCTACATAAGACAACATTGTGGCTTTTTAAAATTTCTGAGAACATAAAAGCAAACTACCTATGTAGTCGTCCGATCATTTGTTTTTGGTTAAAGTCTTGACTATGCAAATAAGAAAACACTACAACAAAAACTGCCTATGGCGACGAAATGTGGCGAGAAAATTGAAATTTCCTCAATGAGTTTTTATGGCGAGGAAATTGATTTCGTCGGCAAAGTGTACTCTATGTCGACAAAATTATATTTCCTAGCCAAAAGGTAAAGATTTGGCGGGGAAATGAAGATTTCCTCACTAAAGGGCACTTATTTGGCGACAAAATTAACTTTCCTCGCCAAAAAGCTAAGATTGGTGATGAAATTACCTTTCCTCGTCAAAGGGCACCCATTTGGCGACGAAATTATCTTTCCTTGGCAAAAAGCTAAGATTGGAGAGGAAATGAATATTTCGTCGCTAAAGGGCACCCATTTCGCGACAAAATTATCTTTCCTCGCTAAAAAGCTAAGATTGACGACAAAATTATCTTTTCTCGTAAAAAAGCTAAGATTTGGCAAGGAAATGAATATTTCCTCGCTAAAGGGCACCCATTTGGAGACAAAATTATCTTTCCTCGCCAAAAAGCTAAGATTTGGTGAGGAAATAAATGTTTCCTCGCCAAAAATCTAAGATTTGATTCCTTCCCATGGTTTTTACTCGTATTGGGGTTTTCCACATATATCTGGTGTTCATCTGCTTAATTGCTTTCTGCTTGTGATTGGTTCATATATTGATTGATGTCTTTTATCGAGATAAAAATATTAAACCTAAGCGATCTAGAATTTTTCAAAGATGGCTTCAGCACTATGGAACACTCATCTTTGAACTTGTTAGAAAACCAAGTAAACAAAATGAGGCTAGGAAGAGTGGAAACTAGAAATAACCCTCCAGTTTTATGTTACAAATTATTGAATATAATTTTCCTATTATCAACATGGTTCTTGATTAGATTAGTAGATTAGTTTACATATCCATGTAATTAATATGGGAGAACATTCTTTACACCGGTGGTGTAAATCCAAGTTCCTCCAAATCTATGACATTGTGCCATGTGTCCAAACAGTGGTCCCAAAAGGTAGAACATGGACATGTGGCGCAATGCAATTGATTTGGAGAAAACTTTAGTTTACACCGCTGGTGTAAAGAATGTTTTCTTATGCAGTATACAAACAAAAAATAACCCTTATCATATAGAAGAAAAACAAGAAAAAGTAGTACTCTCCTTTGAATTAGGAAAACAATATAAAAGGGTAATAGAAAAATATTAAATTGTCACAAATGTTAAATTATAAAAATATTAAATTAGAAAGGTATAATGACTTATAGAAGAGTATAGAAAAATATTAAATTATAAAATAAAAACTTCAGTAAAAGCAAATAGCATTAAAAGATTTAAGAAACAAGTTTAAATGAATACTACAAAGAAACTAAAATTAGACAAAAAGATTTTTTTAAAAAATAGTGAGGTGAAAAGAACTACAAAAGGTTTACATATTAAAAGTTTTAGCTTTTTGAATTGAAAAGGAAGTTGGTGTGGTGGATGGGTCGCGCGTTGCTAGAGAGGAAGTTGTTGGTTCGATTCGCAGCAGAGGTGAAGAATCTAGGAATTAAATTCTCTTTTCTTTTTCTTTTTTCATTTCAGGAGTTTAGGCGAGGAAAATTTCTGCCCTAATTGGCCAGGATAGGTGAGGAAGAATTTTCTCGCCAATTGTTTTGAATAGGCGAGGAAATCTATTTTTTTGCTAACATACCTTTTGTGACGACCTTTTGGTGAGGAAACGTGGCGAGGAATTTTTTCCTCGCCAATTCATTTAGCGAGGAAATTTGGTGCTTTGGCGAGGAAACTAAATCCTCACTATAAATCTTTTTTGGTGTAGTGAAATACAAAGAAGAGACATTTCTCAAATTTACTCAGATTTTTATTACTACTAGTATAAAGAAAAGTCCAAAACCAAATCTCTCCCTCTCTCTCTCTCTCTCTCTCTCTCTCTACAATATTTTTTTTCCCACCATATGAAAAGTCCAATTGCTAATCTATCCTTCTATCTCTCTTCTTTTTAAGCGGCATATTACAAATTTTATATCTAGACAATTGACGTACACCTCATCTGATTTTAAAATAAAATATTTAGGTTAAAACTTTGTTACTTTCTTTGAAATTTCAATTCCCGCACTAAAATTAATTATCTTTATTGCAATGTTTAAAGTACTCCACATTTTTTTTAACGAATCGAATTTTCAAGGTGTTATAGATGCTTTGGCAGCCGTCTTCCTGATGTTGAATTCTTTCTGTCAATTTATTCAACCCATAAAATAAAATAATGATAATATTAATAAAGCAAAAACAATAGAAAGAAATGTATGGTTAATCTTAAAAGTCATGTCCTTTGATAGGTTAGGTTTTTCCACATTTTTGTAGGGAAAATAACTTGATAATTTCTTTTTTTATAATTCACATATACATGCCATCTTATGAACACCTCATTATTTTGGGGGGTTCAATCACGATGCCTGCTTGCGAGGAGATAACAATAATAATGTATTATTAACTTAAAAAAAACGTAATTGACTAATTTATGTATATATATATATATATATATATATATATATATATAAACCTTAGTAAATCTGCAATATACACGTTAAAACCCTCGGAATATTCTCGATCACAACTTTGAAAAGTTGGCCAACAAAATTATATGTATACACTAGTTGATAAAATCGTTTTCCCACCTGAAATAACTCATAGCATGCTTTTAAGTGGAGATTCATATTCCCACTTAGAGAAGTTGAGCTCCACCCAACATACCAACAATTAATACAAAATATTATCTTAAAAGCCCAATTATGCCACGTTGCGGCTTGCTATTGGACTGCGTATTCCAATACATCCCCACGGAAGTGCCACTGAAGATCATGTGGCATCCACGTGTGGTGCACTCGGCAGCCATTTTGAGGTTTATATGCAATTTGTAGTTCACTGAATGGAAGAGGGTGGTTGAGTGAGTCAATCGGTCAATGGGTAATTGAGTACCGGTCAACCTAATGCATTACAAAACACATGTTTTGGGTTTGACTTTTTCTAAGAGAAATCTTTTTAAGTCATCTCTTGCGTGATCGATCGGGCGTGGAACTTCTGAAAAATAATTGTGCAAGTCGGCTCCGTCCTATGTTGTGATTACGCGATTTTTTCTTCTTAGAACTGAATGAATGTCTAGACGAACTTGCACACATCAATTAATTTCTAGACTCTAAAGTTAACGATTGAACAAATACTCCAGCGACCACAAGGTTTGGATTGTATGGCCTACTCCGGTAATTTCAAAACTCTAAAGTTAACGATTGGACAAACACTCCAACGGCCGCAAGGTTTGAATTGTATGGCCTACCCCGGGATGTTCCATGACATCACCAAGTTGCGATGGACTTCATACATATAGAGTCTACTAATGGGACATCGATCTGCGGTAAGATTGGTCCTGAAGTTAACGACTAGACAAACCTTCAAATTGGTAGAATTGGTTACGGATTTTTTTTTTGGGGGGGAGGGGGAAGAAATTGAGTAAAGGTCTATAAATGGTAGCTAGTCTTCTCTTTCGATTTCCATTTTAATGGTTGGAAGGCCCCCATAAGTTGAACTGAGTTGGGGACTTGAAAGTTGGGGTTATTATCGCTCTTGGCTCCACCAAGTTGTGGCGTGAGGAGTCCACTAAAATGGGTTAAGTCATGTCAACTGACAACTGGTCATTGGGACTTCACTCATTTTGAAAATGTTTTTGGTTTGTTTGCAAAATTGGAATATGATTTTAAAATGTTTGCACTCGGTAATTTAGTCAGAAAATTAAAATAATCTTCTCCCTTCTGACCGCACCTTAGAGCACGAGGAATCATTCAGCACACCTCTTTCACACCACACATTCTTGTGAGGTGTTTAGTGATAGGCTTCAAAGAGAATGTGTGGTGTCAAGAGGACAACACTCGGCAGTGCTGTAAGATTATCCATAATTTTTTTTTATAGATAAAGCATCCAAATGCCGACAGATAAGCTGTGGTTTTAGCACTCATTTTTTTTTAAAAAAAAAATATCGGAAATCCTCTTTCATTTATATTCATGTGCATTTACAATGTTACTCTTTTATAATTCATTTTCTCACATGACAGGTAATGTAATAAATTAATGCAGATGAGAACTTAAGAACAAAATATGGATGAAAAAATAGAGTACAAAAATCAATTCGCAATCATTATCAGATTTGGGTAAGTTGCAATCTGAAAAAAATAAAAAAATTGCCATTATTGTTGCAACGGTTTGAAGGTATAAATTTGACGGAAATGTTATTTAACCGTTATATCTGACAAAATTGTTATTTTTAGCTGTCAGTAATTCTTGCGGTTTTCATTTTCGTCCCTGATACACTAGTGTTTTTATAACGTGAATTTGTTACTCCTTAATTATCTGTTATTAGTTGGAATACTAACTGAAATCTAAAAATCATTGAGTGATCTCAATAGCCAACCACCAAAAGACCAAATTGTATTCTTTTTTTTTTTTTTTTTAAATTTATAGTTAATTAGTTTGGTTATAATGCACTTCCAATTGAGAGGTCGGGGGCAATTAATTCTTGCCAAAATAAGGTTTGATTACGAAGAAGTCTACATGTACAACAATTTCATCTCCAACCATTTATAACCCCTCTCACATACACGTAGGGCCCTACATGTATGCGAGAGGGTTATAAATTGTTGAAGATGAAATGGTTGTACAAGCATCATTTTTGGAATCTTGATATGCCTTTGAAATTTGTGAAACGGGTTTGTTAATTATAGAACATTTTGCATCTGTTTTGTGGATGTAAATTTTGCGTTAACGAATATTGCTTATTGTGACCCTGTTCTACTTTTTGGAACCACTGTTTAGACACATGACTCTCAATGTAATAGATTTAAAAGAAACTTTAATTTACACTGTCTGTGTAAAGAATGTTTTCCCTTGTGATATAATTCAAATGAGACATGTCAATTGCCTCCTGTGGAGTGACAAGAGTATATAAAAACTCTTATTATCGTAACAGATGACTGATGGGGAGTGGACAAGTTTCCAAGCAATAAGGAAGAAATCATAAAAACTAATTAACCGAAGCAGTAAGCGAAGAAGCTTGTGGTAGGTTGCCCACAAGCTTTGTGACGCACGGATTCAAAGGGGAAAACCAGTGTGCAGTTGCAAATTAGTAGGATAGACAAACACTGTTAGGTCATCTCCCATTTCCCCTTGTGCATTTGCAGCAATAAAATTGACTACCTCATCTCTCTCTCTCTCTTGTTTTTTTACAAAAATAATGTGCCAGGATTACAAACTTTTTTTTTTTTTGAGAAAGAGAGAATTTCATTGCATAAGCAAGATAATACAACCTACCAGTATACAGACAAGAAGAACATAAGACATAAGCAAAATCAATAAAGGATACATCTAGCGATAAATTGCTTCGGCAGTCAAATGCCCGTGATCAACGTATGACGCCCAGTCCTTGCTGTCACAGTAGTTCCACGTATAATGAGCAATGGCGGAGCCAAGATTAAGAGTTCTTGGGGGGTTCTAACGGTAAAAGATTCAACATCAAATATCTTTCTATTACTTACTCAACAAATAACAACAATCAACATCCTTGCATTCCATAATCGAAGAAAAAGCCACACTACATTTTCCAAGATTGATCATACAGCTTAATAATCTATCAAAGTACAACTATAGTTTAATTTATTGAATCAACTTCTAACCAAACAAACAAACAAGAGATTGGCGCTGAGATGCGTAGAGAAGATTCAAATATTTTTATATTAGCTCAGATATATGCATGGTGAATGTGTAATATTGTAATTCTTTGGAAAGAGTTAAGTACACATGCTTTGATTTCTGCTTCAAGTTGAAAGTTTGGCGTATTCTTGACAGGTGAAAATTGTACACAGAGACAGAGAGAAATAGAGATTGCTGCCGATCCAAAAAACAAAAGAAGTGCAGGATGGTTAGGGCCCGGCCCAACCCAGCCCTAATACTCTTCCTCCGCCACTGATGATGGGGAAGCAATTTATGATTATGAGCCATTTATAATGGGGAAAATGCTTGGGCTTTGTACAGGCCCGACCCTGAGATTTTCGGGGCTGTAAGAGCATCCTTATCAGCCTACCCAAAATTTTCACCAAATTTAACCTCAAAAACACCTTTTATAAATTATCAAGTCACTTTATCAAAAACTCACAAAATCAGACTCTCTATTTTAACTTTACTATATTAAACTACTCCCCTCAAATCTATAAAAAAAAAAAAAAAATTTCTCCCCTACAAACTATATTCTCCCCGCCTGGGGAGGTGTTCTCGGTGGGAAAGTATTGTGGCCCCCCCTTTACTCCCCCCCACACCCACACATAAGTTGCCACATGTCATGACCCCCCTCTCTCTCCTCTCTCTTGTGCAATTTCTCTGACGCACAGCAAACACACGGCAGCAGCAACCGGACAACAAAACAGTAAAAATTTATTTGGTGCGTGAACAGTACCTACTGAAATTTGAGTAGGTACTGTAGCAAAAACAATTTGGGTAAAGAAAATAGAGAGGCTGATTTTTGATGGGTTTGAGGGGTTTGGCTACTCAATTTAACTTAAAAGTTAAATTGAGTAGCCACATAAGGATGCCCTAAGCGTGGCTTAATAATGGGGCCTCTTGAGCAATTGTATATGTATATAGAGCTGCAGTGGTTTCATGCGTGGAATAAAACGTATTACCTTCAGGTCGTGGGTTCCAGTCTTGGTGATTGCAGTGGTTATTTTTCACATTTTCAACGTATACTCAAGGTGTCAATTATAATGGTGTCAAAAAAATGGAGAGGTTATTTTTCACATTTTCAACGTATACTTAAGGTGTCAGTTATAATGGTGTCAAAAAATTGGAGGCATCAGGAGTCGAACAAGGAACCACACGAATAATACTTCAAGGACTAACCACTGCACCACAGATACCTTATGTGCAAGATTGTTGACATACTAAATATATAATATTTCCTACAATTTGGGGGCCCTATTATTGGGCCAAAAACGGGGGGCCTTAAGCGGCCGCTTGGTGGGCTTGTGCCTAGGGCCGGCCCTGGCTTTGTAGCGAGATTTTGTTGTCTAACTTTGAGCTAAAAATAAAGTTGAGCCCTAGTACCTTTTGAGGTGGGTCCAAGTGTGTTTAGAAACTCTCTAGTAAAAAATTAAAATTCGTAAAGAGATTAATGAAAATTTCGTTTAAAGTTGGTCTGCTTGAGAAGGTGAATAGACAATAGTCACCTCTATCCTTCTTTACTTAAAGATATTAAACATCAGCAGGCATATAAGTCCCATGCTCAAGGGTAATGACCCTTAATTAGTAGTACTCAAATTTTTTCGAACGAGGGAAGATCTATCTCGTGGTGGCCACCATTTGCCCGAAACGGACCAAGTTGTGGGTTTGGGCTTGGTCAGTGGACCCATGAGCCTTATCTTTTGACTCCACAAATAGAATACGACTTGGGCTTATTTGAAGTGTTGATGCAGGGAAGTGTATTGGAAAAAAAAATGTAAGAATAACCAAAAAACAATAAAAAAGTCTTCAGACTCAACCAACTTGCCCCAATATAATTTGCCCTTAGACTATGTTTATTTTAATTTCTTCCAAAGCCTAATCATACTAGGAAACAACCAACTTGTCAATAAAGAAAAAGATCTAATTACCAAAAATAAATATATTGACTTATATCTAATTATGACTCTTATAAAATTCTAGAAGCATGCTAGAACAAGTTGCAATGGAAGAGGAAATTTCCTATTAAGAAATATACTATGGCCTTGTTCTTGAATGAATTTTGTGTCATAAAATCTAGATTTGATAAAATCCAACATTCTCAACTTATTTTAGCAAAGCTAGATTTTATCAAAACTAGATTTTATGACACAAAATCATTTACAAAACACCTTTATCAACCCTACATTTAATCCATTGGGAAAGCAATGTCATTTTATCACACCTCTAAACAAAACTACATTTTATCAAAATTAAATTTTATCTCATAAAATTCATTCAAGAACAAAACCTCAAAGAAAATCTTCCTTATCGAAGATATAGAGTAATGTTTTTTATTCTTTCCTACTACGAATATTATGTAAAGATTTGGAGGACTACTAAAATATTCCAATACATTTTTGAGCTGTTTCGCTCAAACCGGTCCATGTAATCAGGTGCAATCACCTTGGAATCAATTGGGATTTTAGTGTTAGGTTCTGACTGGGCTTTGGGCCCTTGAGTGTTGCTTCAAATAGTTGTAGTAGCCCAACATTCCAGAGCTAGAGAGTGAATGGCTTGAATTCCTGAGATATATAACTCCACCACGTTTCGCTGCATTATGGCTGAGATGAATGACTATTCAGTTTTCTCGGACTGAATTGCTATGCAGCTGGGAGGTCTCCCTTGCTTGTATGATAAGATTGACATACTGCTTCCAATTTCGTCACTCTTAGAAATTCCAATTTTCTCGGATTGAATAGCTGTACGGTTGAGGTGGTGTTATATCACACTTGAGATTCTGGGGCAAAAGAACTATATATAGAAGCCGAAATGGGAGAGATTTGGTGCGAAATCCGGATGAGAGAAAGGAATGAGCTGAGAGACTCCATTGAAGGTGATAACGACGATGATGGAGACTAATCGGAGACTAGTGACGGATGTTATTAACCAGAGATTAGTTATATAATGGTGGTGGAGGTGAGCATATTGTGAGTGTCCGACATATGGTGGTGTCGGGTACGGGATTGACAACTTTACCCTCGTATCATGGAAGAAAAGTAAATCATCGTCAAACTTCCGTAGCACCAAAAAAATAATAATAATAAAATAAATTGTCAAGAATCCATCTTTCATTCATATGTCAAAAATAATAGCATGCTTAAACAACGTAAGGAAATATGCATAATAAGTAAACCTAGTATAAACAGCAAGCCTAGTATAAATAATAACGTAATATTGTCTAAATATCATGTTAACACTCCTGACTAATTATAAACAACAATCACTGATGTTTTTGAGATCATGTCTGGGTACCACATTTGTGGTACCATGTAATGTGCAATCATTGTATGGCTAGAATGTGCTTTATTTGTCATGTAGTGAAACACATTCTACCAATACAATGGTGACACCTCACTTGATACAGAAAATGTGATATTCAAACATGTCATCATAACATTGCTTTATTACAATATTCGAGTGGGGTTGACAAATACTACAAATTACTACAACATTCAACCGTATAATCTTTGAGGTTTGAAGTTTTTTTTTGTTTTCCCAATAGAGAGAATTTCTTGAGGTTTGAAGTTTGAACCCGTGACTAATTATGTTGGACTAGTAAACTCTCGGCCGATAGGATTGCCCATTGATATGTAACAACCAGGCCCAAGTCTATTTAGCTAACTTTCAGGCCCAAACCAGATCAAGGAAAACACACTACCAGGCCCACAAGGCATGTTTCTATTTTAAGGCATTTACGGGCCGGTACGGCCCACTTTTAACTATTTACGTCCAGGTATAGTCTGGTTTCCCAAATGGACGTGCAGCTCCACTTTTGACAAAAGCACCAAAAAGTCAACTGCGTGGGTACTTCCACTTCTGACAAAAGCGGGCAATTCTGTCTCTCATCTGCCACGCGATCATGCTCCCAACAAAAGTAAACTCTTCATTTCTCCCTTGTCACTTTCTTTACTTTCAACTGCCTAAACCTATGGTACCTTATGAAAGCGGAAAGCCTGGGGGTACAACCCTTTTTGCACCGAAAATGCACTCCACGCCTTCGGGGACCCGCTTTTGGGTTCCACGCGAATGATCCGAACCGTTCATTGTTCTTAAAACATTTTTCTGAGGGGGCCCACCAAAAATCAGCTCAATCGGACGGTTAGAAGTGCTTGAACCAAATTCTCACCGTTTCACGTGGGACCCAAAAGCGGGTCTCCGAAGGCGTGGGGTGCATTTTCGGTGCAAAAAGGGGTTGTACCCCTAGCAGTACTCCTTATGAACGTACCTAAATCTAAACTCTAGGGTATCCCATGAAAGCATCTAAACAACTAAAACTCTATAATATGAAAGTGCACCCTAAACCTAAACCTTAGGGTATTCTATAAAAGTGTCTAAACCTAAATCATACGGTAACCTATGTACGTGCCTAAAATCCTAGGGTACTATATGAAAGTGTCTAAAACACCAAAACCCTCTAATAGGAAAGTGCACCATAAACCTAAACCCCTCAAAAGCGTGACTTATCTTAATGGTAATTAAAAACCGTGACTTACCTTAATATTTAGATGCCTCTATTCTAGACCTAAGGATAAAAAGCTATTGTATTTTTGGCTCAGTGAGCTAATATTTAATTCTCATACTCTACTTTGGTATTTTGTTTAATTCAAAACAGTGGCCGAGGGCGCATGGGACCAGTACTATTAGAACAATTTTTGTTTTAATAATTATATTATGTGCAAAGATCATTTTATTCTCAACTGTTAATCATATGTTATTATTAGAACGATTTCGCTAAGACAATCCAAACAGTTGGTTTGTTATAATAATTTATGTAAGGAAATTTTTTAATGAATATGTTAGATTTGTTATTCTTAGCGCAAAAGCATTTTGTATTGTCTAGCATTGCTTATTACAATTTTTTTTGGATGAAGCATGGTACAAAAGTGCCTCCGCTAATACTGATTCAAAAGTCATTAGCTACAAGATGAGATAGTACCCATTGTGTTACTCAAATCCGAACCTTTTTAATTTTTTTGGTAAGATTGTCAATTGTCAATTAGGCTCGATCCCCATAATTATTTTATGCATTGAGCTGGAGAGGTGAAGATAGTCAACAGTAAGGACACAGTAAGAAGGAGAATAAGGTGGTCTAGAGGAAGGGTGAAGAACAGAGCAGGTGTAAACAGAAAGAACTAAGGCAGTGAATTGCTCTCAGTCCAATCCGTGATACCCTTGGTGACCTAGGAGATGGGGCAAGAATTTCACTGGAGAGAATGTTCTTCTTTCATTCAGTGATTACCCTTTTCTCTCTCTAGAATGGCATATACCTCTGCCAAGATTTCACCAACCTCTGGGCATTGAAAGGGAATGTCCTATATTTATAGGCACCATGGACCAATGATCAGGTGTCAGGCTATTCCCCTATAATATGATAACACGTGTCCTTTCCGTACAACCTGACCGTACGGGTGACGTCATCACCGCGCAGCTGGCCCGCGCGGTGAAGAGCCATCCCCCGCGCAGCGATCCTCCTGTCCTTTATAGCCACCAAGCCACTAGATCTCTCTTATTCCCGTAAGGGCATGGTCGTGACCTGTTCGGTCGCGCCTATACCGCAGCCAAGCCTCAGGGGGCCTCTGGGGTCCTGCCTTCAGATCGCAGCAGGTTATAATTACCTAGGCTAAATTGGACTAGCTTTTTGCGTTCTCGTCCATGTTCTGGGCCACGCTAGTCGTTTGGGCCATGGGCTTTTCTCCTGTTCGGATGGCCCATGGTTGTCCAAACACCGCCCTTACTGGGCTTGGGGTGGGCGCCATGGAGGCGCCTCACGCAAGGGGGTCCCGCGCTAGTGGCCCCCTCGCGCGAAAACTTGTGCCTGCGTCAATGCCCCCCCCCCCCCCGGCGCGGATCCCTCCGAGGAGAGTGCCACGTGTCGCGCGGACATTGCACCACTTGGGTAACACTTGTCATGATCTCAGCGGTGGGTCAACGTTGACTCTGGT
Organism: Vaccinium darrowii; assembly: GCA_020921065.1. NCBI lineage: Eukaryota > Viridiplantae > Streptophyta > Magnoliopsida > Ericales > Ericaceae > Vaccinium > Vaccinium darrowii. Next base: position 24,515,493 of record CM037158.1, on the reverse strand, counting down.
CAATGGGGGGTCTCGTGCTAACCTCCCCTACAATAATTATATTCTGTGCAAAGATCATTCTATTCTCAACTTTTAATCATATGTTATTATTAGAACGATTTCGCTAAGACAATCCAAACAGTTGGTTTGTTATAATAATTTATGTAAGGAAATTTCTTAATGAATATGTTAGATTTGTTATTCTTAGCGCAAAAGTATTTTGTATTGTCTAGCATTGCTTATTACAATTTTTTTTGGATGAAGCATGGTAAAAAAGTGCCTCCGCTAATACTGATTCAAAAGTCATTAGCGACAAGATGAGATAGTACCCATTGTGTTACTCAAATCCCTTGTGAACTTTACCAACTCTGATTTAGTTTAGGTTGACACTCTCATATATTATCGATTCTATCCGATCCTTTTTAATTTTTTTGGTAAGACTGTCAATTGTCAATTAGGCTTGATCCCCATTTTGAAAGTTCTAACATAATTCATCACCGAAATAAAAGGAAGACAAGAAACAAGGCATTTGTAAAATTCAGTTCTTTGTGTAAGAGAGAGGCAGAGTTGCCAAGGCAATTTTCAATGGTATTCCGTCGATTATGGTCTAGTCGTTTTATGCTGGACAACAGACGACGGTGCAATCTACAACACATTCGATAGGCGGCGAATCTACTTTACTGAAACTGTACGTGGTTCATAAGACTCGGGTCGCTTTGTGTTATTTCATTTCCGTGCATATAATGATCCTGTAATTCAGTTTATGTTATCAATGAAATTGTTCTCTAGATTTGTCAATTTTATCGTATTTTTTCAAACATATAAAACATTAGGGAAAAGACATACGTACATTTTTGTTTGATTAATCATTAGAAGAACCAAAGAAACAGTATAAGTTGGCAAAAGGAAATCCCGTGATACAATTCTAATTAATAATGACAGCAATACTACCGGGATGAAAAAAAAAAATAATAATAATAATAAACATAAACAGGTCAGATCCATTTGAGATAAGGAAGGATAATAAGAGGTAGAAATTAGACTGTATGAACTAATTCCTACGGAGTGAATTTGAGCTACAAGCTTCATAATTATTTTTGGGTTAATTTCACTAACTTCCCCTGAGGTTTGCATTAATGTCACTGACCTCCCCTCAGTTTTCTGATATTCCACTGCCCTCCCTTGCTTTACAAAATAAATGTCAGATTCCCCCCTTGCCGTTAAAAACGCCTAACGGCGTTAACTTTGATGGCGCATTGACGTTAATGCCCTTAAACTTAAACTTTACTTTATTCTTTCTTATTTGAATTCATATTACATAAAAAAATTTGAAAGGAGTGAAAAAATAACTTAAATTATTTACTTTTTTCTTGGAACTTTTTTTTCTTTAACTCAAAACTAGTTTTTCTTTTTTTTAGTTCCCATAAGATATACTGCAACATTTTGATAATAAAAATAAAATTATCAATAATTACCTAAGCCCACTGCCTGCATTTTTTTTTTTTTTTACTTTTTTTTGGTTCCTTTTTCTTTTTTTAGATATAAAGCTAAGTAGACTCTTTTTTCTTCTCTTCTTTTTTACATGATTTACATAACCATGCTCTCTCTCTTTTTTCTTTTTCTTTTTTTATTAGAGTTAATAATGGTTTAAAATAAATATGCACAACCTTTTAGGAGAAACAAACATTTGCACAAAAAAAAACCTATAAAAGTAATGTATTTATGAGTCTTTTTTTGGGGGGAAAAATTACAATGTTATTTTTCTCAACGGGATCCTTGAATTGGTGTAAAAAGAAAAAAAAAAAAAAGAGAAACAAATATGCACACCCTTTTTAGGAGAAACAAATATTTCTCAAGGGTGTGTACACCCTTTTAGGAGTGTGCACAAATATTTTAGACCATTATTAACTCTAATAAAAAAAGAAAAAGAAAAGAGAGAGAGAGCATGGTTAAGTAAATCATGTAAAAAAGAAGAGAAGAAAAAAGAGTCTAGTTAGCTTTATATCTGAAAAAAGAAAAAGGAACCGAAAAAAAGTAAAAAAACAAATGCAGGCAGTGGGCTTAGGTGATTATTGATAATTTTATTTTTATTATCAAAATGTTGAAGTATATCTTATGGGAACTAAAAAAAAAAAAAAACTAGTTTTGAGTTAAAGAAAAAAAAGTTCCAAGAAAAAAGTAAATAATTAAGTTATTTTTTCACTCCTTTCAAAATTTTTATGTAACATGCACTCAAAAAAGAAAGAATAAAGTAAAGTTTAAGTTTAAGGGCATTAACGTCAATGCGCCATCAAAGTTAACGCCATTAGGCGTTTTTAACGGCAAGGGGGGAATCTGACATTTATTTTGCAAAGCAAGGGACGGCAGTGGAATATTAGAAAACTGAGGGGAGGTCAGTGACATTAATGCAAACCTCAAGGGAGGTTAGTGAAATTAACCTATTATTTTATGCATTTTCATATGCATGCATTGTCTGCACGAATTTTTTCTTTTGCCCTAATTAATGGCAATTGTTTGATATATAGTGAAAGGCAATCCCAACCTTGAGAGGAAACCCAGGAAGCAAACGGTTTGGCCACCAAATTTCTTTTCCTTACATTTGATCAGAAACTCAAGATATAACAGGAGAGAGAGAGAGAGAGAGAGAGAGAGAGAGAGAGAGAGAGAGAGCTCTTAGAAACATTGTGTGAGCCTTGTGGTAAGCCACTGATCATCGTTTTTCGAATCTTTCAGTCTTACCCTCGTAGGTGTGAGTGGTGCTGCCATTTAGCCTTAATTAAGAAGTCAACGATGGCTTATAAATATCAAACAGGATACAACAACTACGTTGAAAGGGGAGGAATGGAGATTGCATGCTCTATGCCTTTGGACATAATGAACATATACAAAAATACAATGGGATTAGCTCAAGTCCAAACCTACCAAAAGGGGAGGGTTTTGTGGGCAATGCCACCATTTGTTTTCACATAGTACAAGTGCTTACCATCCCAAGGTTACAGGATCAATTCTCTTCACCGGCGATTTTTCTTTAGGGCCACCTCACCTCTCACATAAACGCCTGAAAAAGCTGTGGAATGGGTTGGAGAAATTATTCCGGTCCATCGAGACACTTTTCACTACCCAAAAAAAAGTATGTATGAGAGAGAGAGAGAGAGAGAGAGAGAGAGAGAGAGAGAGAGAGTAACATGCTAATATGAGGGAAAGAAAACTATTCATGGTTAATTTGCACCTGGAGCAGTAATCCACACTATCATGGCTTATTGGCACTTTAATGTTAACGGGGAAAGGTCTGCCGTTTTGGGAGAATTGCACCCCGTACGCATACGGTTTGACTTGTTCAAGAAATGCCAAAGCACTAGGCCATTAAGGAGAGCAATTTTGTTCTCTCTCCTTAAAAGAGGGTGAACAAAATTCTCCCTTCTACTGGTTGAATTGGTGCAGGTTCTACCACCAAGTGGTATCATGCTTACCTCTGCAATATATTTTTGGTAAGCATGACATCACTTTATGGTGAAACCCACACCATTTCAACCAATAGGAGGAAGGGTTTTGTTCACCCTCTTTTTTAAGGAGGGTGAACAAAATTGCACTCGCCATTAAGACTAGTGTCTAAGGCGTCCAATTTTGAGAGGCCATAGGCCATCTCTTGTGGTGGAGTTAAAAATGTGGTGTTATATGACACAAAAGTATAAAAAAATGGATTTATTATTGTTACAAAATTTGTTGTTAAGTAAATGAGTGTTGCAGTGGCATTGTTAAAGTGTAAAAAAGAGCACAAATATATAAATGTTAGTTTTGTTGGCATTTTCCGGGTTACTTCAAGCCTTTCGGAGTCTGTAATTTGCTCTTTTTGTATTTAGGGTTTGGGAGGTAAAGTATTAAGACTTGAGTCTTCTCCACTCAAGAGGATTCAAGATGCGTTGTCATCCCAATGCCGTGCCGAATGCTTTGAAACTCAGATCGGAAAGGTATAATCATGCATATCATGTTTGCATTTAGGCATCCCTCTCTAAAAAAACTCTTCGCCTCCCTCTCTCTCTAAAACCAGAAAACCAAGATCTGTTGCTGCAGGTGATCTTCTCCCTCCTCCCCCCGGGCTTTCTCTTTTCCCTCTGCAGGTGATCTCCATCGCTCCGTGTGGCTGCCTCCCCTCTGGTCTACCTCCTTTCTCTCCGCCGAGTTCTGGTGGCGTTTGGTTGCGTGGATTGTTGGGCCTCCCACCTGTTCACTCTTGGGTGTTTTCGGTTGTGCTTAACGGCTTGGGAGGCCTCACAGTCATTATTTGTTGCAATGGAGGACCCATGCTTTCTTTGCGACTTCTAGCGTGCGGTGATGGTGGCTTGTGGCGGCTTGGAGTTGGTGGTCGGGACGCTCTCTGGGGTTGCAATTGGGTTTTGCTTTTCGGAAGCTGGCGATGCTGGTTTGTAGGTGAGACATGTCCTTCTTCTGGTGGCTGCGATTTGGTGGGCCTCGGCTGTGGTCCGATGGCGCTTTGGCGGCTTCCTGCCTTGGTTTGTTCGTCCCTCTCTCCTTCGCTCTTCCGCTAAAGATTCCGACTCCAACTTGCTTTGGTGGCCGACGATGCTCACTGTTGGTTAGCATTGGTTTTGGGCTTAACGACGACGGGCTACTTTGGCGTTCGGTGCGCGTTGTCTTTGGCGGTTAACTATTTTGGGTTAGGGTTAGGACTCTTTTTGGGCTTTAATGTTGTATTTGGTTTGCTCTTATGGGCTTGGCCATGGATGTTGATTCTATTGTTGTATCTGGTGTGGCTCTCCTTTGAGTCGAGGCCTTTAGGTGTTGGGCTTCAGCCCGTTGGGTGTTTCTTGGGTTGGCTTCTTGCTAACCTTGGTTTTAGGTCTCGGATGGGCATGCATTGTCTTCTTTCCTTGTCCTTTTAGTCTTTGTAACCTTCAAAGATTAATAAATCTTTTGCCTTTCAAAAAAAAAAAAAAAATGTTTGCATTTAGGCCATCTAATTGTGTCTTGATTTAGGGTGCATGGTTTTGGCTCAATCTAGAGCATTAGTTCATTTTATAATCATGCATTGAACATTTGCAATTAGGCTGTTCATTTGGGCTTTCAAATTTCATGTTTTAAGCTTCCATATCTTAGGCTTGTGCATTGATGGTTCCATGAAATATCATATTTTTTGTCAAGGCATTGTAGATTCAGCATCTAACCATTACCTAGCGTCAATAGACGCATGCTATTGAAAGCCATCTTTGAACATGTATCTAGATCTTGACCATTCAAATTTTTTTAATTGCGTGACGCGTGTTATTGGACAACCCTTCTTGTGCCACGTGTTTTAATCCTAATAGAGCATTTCATTGCATTTACATGTGCCTGGTAGCTCTTTTAATGGCCCTGTGTCATATTTTAAGATGCCTTTTTGCCTACGAATGGGGCACTATATAAACTCATTTTCTCTCATTTAGGGTAATGCCTTGAAAAAATCAGCCCACTTTTTAGAGAGAGAAAGTCCTCTCCTCCTATTCCATTGTGAGCTTTTGTGAGCTTGATGTTCTTGAGATGATTTGAGCTTGGTTGATCATCTTTATTCAATCTAGTGCATTCCTCTCCATGGATTGTCTCTAAATTGATTTGTTTAGGAAAAACCTTTATAAAAATCATATCTTTCATACATGATTGTTGGTTGCCTTCAAATCTACATGGCCGGATGATTCGGAGTCGTCTTTAATACGGAGATCGAGGGGTGTTGAACTCATGGAGGCTATGGAATTAAGAAGGGGCTCAGGGAGCTAAATCAAGGTGTAGAGTTAGGTGTAGCTTGGGGCCAGTTAGTAATTCCAAATCCTGTAGCTCTTGATTAAACCTTTTGATTTATAGCAATTAGTAGATTAGGCTGTGGTTTTATGCTTAGGGTGTTTAGACCCTAAGTAGTTTCCACGTATATCTTTGTGTTGGTGTTCTTTCGATTATTGCTATATTTTCTTTTATCGTGGTTTTAATTGATTCTCCATGGAAAAAGATTAATTGGATTAAAATCGGTGTAGTTGATTTTTAATTTGGTCTTGTAGTGCTTTGCATATTTTCAATATGTGTGTGTGCGCACGCACCACATTTTTCTCTCTCCTCATCTTTTCCCCTCTCTCTCTCTCTCTCTCTCTCTCTCTCTCTCTCTCTCTCTCTCTCTCTCTCTCTCCCCCCTTTGTTGTTAGTGCAAAACCTCCTATTGACTCCTGCACTAAGTTTTTTTTTCTCCTCTGATGCATTTTTAGTTATACTATTGCAAGCAAAAAACAAGGAAAATGCTAACTCACTCATCTAATTTCTTAAAAGTTTGTGCCTTTAACTATACTACTGGAGGTGGCCTTACTTTCACACCAGTATAGTGCAATTTTGAATTTGAGTTACCAAAAACTATTCCAATTAATTGATAAAAAAATCAAATAAAGCATCATTTAGATCAAAGGCGCCCTAAAAAAAGATTTTAGCACTTTAGATTGATCATTTCATCCTATCGAGACCTTTTGCTAAGAAGAGGAGAGATGGGCCTTACATTCCAAAAGTGAGATCAATCCATGAAGAGATATTGAAATTTGAAAGGAGGGTGCGTAGATTAAATAAGAATATTAGTAAGAAGAAACTTCTTTCGGAGTTCGGGATGAAAGTTTTCAAGCAGAAGAATTTAGATAATGAGGTTTCTACATCTTCTCTATCATCTTTTGGCATTCGTAATAGGAACTCTATTTTTCTTAAGAATGCTTATATGGTGATGAATTTTGAAATCAATGATGATAATCTTGTGGATTTAGAGGAGGGTTGGTTTAGACATGACCAATTAAGAAGTAGTGAACAATTAATGAACTTCAATCCACAACAGAAGTAGGTAGAAGATTGGAAGTAGATTTTGTGGAGAATGGTGTGCGCGCACAATATAAAAAAGGTGATTGAATTGGAAGCAAAGGAATTTGCAAACTTGCGAAGGAGCTCCTCAGCTTGTTACTCCTTTCGGTTTTTAGCAAGAGGATGGTTTTTTTTTAAGTCTGTTAAGGGATAAGTATTTCATAAAATCTTGTTGCAGATCAAAAAAAGATTGATCATTTCATAAGAATAGATTCTCACATATTTCATACTTTATGAAAAATGCTAGAAGGTGACTAGAGAGAAGAGATAAGTATTTCATGAATAATAACTTTACAAATTTAAAATTATAAACAAAATAAATTAGACTAAATGTTTTAACATCAAATTTTCAACTCTTAAAGGCCTCACTCAAATTTTGCCTTAGGCCTCCAAATAGGTTGAGCCGCCCCTGCTTGTTCCAACCCCATTTCGTGTTTATTTCAGTGATCGAATCCATTAACATTGAAGACCTCACTGAGTAACAGCCACATAAAAACTCAAATCACTTGGATTTCAAATGATATTTGATCAGAATGCATTTGTATGGAAACAAAATGAGTTGGGCACACCAAATTACAACTTCAAGAGCCTCTTTTTTTTTTTTTTTTCCAAATAAGCGTGGTCTGATCAGGTATTATTTTTCAATTGACTTAATTTTTTTATGTGAATGTGATTTACTCAACGAACTAGCTTTACAATGTGAACGAATTCGAACATTGAAACAAATGTAAACAGGGTCGGTGTAACGCCCCCAAGATTTGGGCACGTTAAATGTTATTACAAACCATAATTAAGTTTAATCCTTAAACTTCAATACAAATAATCATGTCCTCAATCACTATATAAATAATAACCGGGGTGGTTCTAGGTCTTCGTCTATCCCTGCGCCGAGTCATTCCCCACTCCGGCAGCCTTTCCCGCTCCATAGGATTGGTCCCCGTAGTATTGTTCCTGTCCATCTGGATAATCTGACATAATACGTCCGAGTCGCAAAGGCAACATCATGGTATTATGCCAGGGTTACACGAGTGCAACACCGTGAGCAAAGCCCAGTAGTTCACTATGCTAAGCTTCTAAGTAGCAATTCTAGAACAATATGTTCAAAAACAGTATATAATACTTGTGAACAGTAAACCATGCAATACATCATGCGTGTCAATGCGGATCAGAGTAAACATGCGCAGAAAACAGTGTTTCACTTTCAGTATCGCAAATCAGTGTCACGTGTCATTTTCTCAAAACATATTCCCGGTTCGTTTTCTCAAAATCGTTCTCCATTATCAACAGTTTCCCATAAAACATCATTTTCTCGTATAGTGCCTCTTTCAGCATTCTTCTTCAAATTTCATACATCTCCCACCACTCGAAAGTTATTGGTCCGTTTAAGCCTTCTCTCAGCTGACGGTACCAACCTTTCCGCTCGAGGTCCCGGTCATCGTGCATCACCGAACTTAACAGCCTGTTTGCACGGTCCGTTCTCCCCGCGACTCACACGACACAGTCCCGGCCGCTTTGCATCACCGAACTTAACAGCCTGTTTGCAAAGTCCGTTCACCGTGTGTTGTGCACGCTTAGCCCAAACATCCTAGTTCTCTCCGCGAACCGGAAGTGGCGCTCTTGCTGCACTACCGCATCAAAACCATTCCTCCAAGTTCTCTCTGCGAACTTGAGGTGGCAACCAATCATCTCATCACATCACATCTCATTTCATTTCCAGAAAATCTCATTCATTTCCCAAAAATTTCCATTTCATTTCTCGTAAATTTCATTTCTCATGTCAAAACTCGTTTTCATTCTCATCTCTATTTCCTCACTAACCGTGATTTAAATCATTCAAAATCTCATGTCGTAACGTTGCGTGTACGTGCTCAATGTCTCATGCTTAAATCATGCCCATGCATTATTCCATAATCTTTCTTCAAAAATACTCATATTTCTCCATAACATTCTCCACATAAAATCATACATTTTTATACACTAACTTCCTCAAAAATATTATTTCCCAATAGAAATCTTTTCTCATGAAATCATTCATATAATATTTCTAAAAAAAATCATTTCTCATAAAATCATACACTTTAATGCACTAACTCTTCCAAAAATAATATTTTCCAATTTCTCCAAACTTTGTTTCTCATCACAAAAATCTCATTTCTCCCTTTTTTTTTTCTCTCAAACTATTTAATTCTTTTCTAGAGAAATAAATTAGTTAACTTGCTCTCTCTCTAAAAATAAATATATCCAACTTTTAAATAAATCTCTTGTCAAATCATCAACTCAACTATATATTTTTCTCCAAAAATATACACTTTATATTTCTAGAAAAAACTCTCTCTCTAATAACTTGTGTAAAACAATATTTTCATATGTAGTAAAATCACAACTTTCTTTCTAAAATAAACCATTCACTTCTTTTTCTCCACAAAAATCCGTAAGATACTCTCCAATTATTTAGTAAAACTTTTCTTCAAAAACATTTTTTTCTAAAATCTCTCTTTTCATTTTAATGTAGTAAAAATCACCACACTATCTTAAAATAATACACAAAATAATAGATCTTTCTTGTTAGTAAGAGCAAACCCTTCACTAAACAAGATTAATCTTTCTACTTATAAAAATATCATTTGAACAAGAACCATGATTTAAATCAACACTAGTTAATTAGTACTTCCAAGAAATATTAACATAATAATAATAGAATCCTTTCTAAAAAAAATACATATCTTCTAATTAACTTCTAATCACTTCTAATCAACTTCTAATTACCTTCTAATCACTTTAATCTTACTAATCCCACTTCTAATTTCATGAAGAACTACTCTAATTAGAACCTCATTATCATGCTTGTTACTCTTTCTACATAAAATGCTCTTTCTTGAACACTAAGAAATAGGCTTAGTAACTTAATACATGCACTAATTAAACCAATCAAGCTTCATAATCAACTTTAGAAAACTAATTAGAACATCATAATGATTCTAGAAATAACTAACTAGAAGATTAGTTTAGTAAACTACCTTGTTTTTCGGGTGTAAACCGGAAGCCGATTAGCACTCCGTTGGCGTAGGCTCTCCTTAATCTACCTAGCTTACCTACTAATTAGCTTAGTAAGTAGGTAATTAGAACTAGATTAGAATAGCTAAAAGGTGGTAGAAGTAGTTTGTTGGTTGGGAATATAGGAGACAAACAATATAGTGGGGTATAAGTGGTCCAAATGAACAAAGTGGAGTCTATTTATAGCAAAATGAGTGACCTCTCTCTCCCTCTTTGACACTCACGGCACACACACACACTCCTTGGCCGATGCATGCATGTATAGGAAGGGAATATGTGCATTAAATTGGCACATGGCAAGTGCACAAGCTGTGTCTAGGTTCTAGGTTAGGTCTAGGCTAGGAATCTTGGTACTAACTACTTGTAAAACAAGTAAATATGGAAATATATGGGTTTCCAACGTGGGCATGCATAGTGGGGAAAAAAATACGCCCCTCGCGGTGTAGGTTTTTGCACAGTTATCTTTGTTACGGGGTGTTTTTAGGACCAAATATACACAAATGGGCATGTGAATGGAGTTATGGCTAGAGAGTAGCCCTAACTAACTACAAGTAGGAAGAATATTCCTTCCTTAAAACAAGGAGCCATGTTTCATGGGACTTGGAGTCCAAGTTTGGGTATAAATAGGTCTAGGTTGTGTAGATTGTACACAAATGCATGTATTGTGTGGGTATGTATAGGTTACTCCAAAAATAACAAGGCTTGTTCTAACTAGTTTAGGGTACAAAACCTTAGCTTAGGAATCTTTTCTTAACCCTCCACTTGCTTGCACAAGTGAACTACATTAAATCCATGCATGTGCAAGTGTACTTGCATGCATGCACACACACACACCTCACTCTCTCTCTCTCTCTCTCTCTCTCTCCCGTGGCTCTCTCTTTCTCTCTCTCTCTCTCTAGATTAATCTCTCTCTCTCTAGCTTGGTCAATAAACCAAGTTCCAAAGTGTGGAGATGACAACTCCATGATGTCCTATCGGTGGTTGAATGAAGTAACGGTGGTGGTTGGGTAGGTTTCGGGTATTAAACACGGTCCCCGGGTGCTACGGTGGTGTAACTGATGTGTTACTCGGTCTCGTACGCGCATATACATGGCTATATTTCTATTTATTCGAATTAAAAAGATTTAAATAATATTTTAATAGAAAAATATTTCAGTAATCCGGAAATTAAAATAATTAATGGAGTAAATTATTTAATGAAATTTTTATTTACGAAAATTAGGGTCGTTACAGTCGGGACAAGCTAAGCCACTTGGGGTGCAGCTCTCCCCCAAATGGCAAAGAAGCCGTTTCCTTGGGGAAAACATACAGATTGATTCACATTTAACTTGAGGTAATACTTGACAATGCTATGAGGTCACCATATGTGGGGGAGAGAGGGGCCGGCCAAAGTATTTGGAGGTCTTACGCTCAATCGTCTTATGGGGTTTTATATATATATTTTTACAATCAAAACATAATAAGAGAATAATTTTTGTATGTAATTATTTCAATCCATATTGAACAATGTAGATGTTTTTGCTCCAGCGGCTTAGGCATCCTTGGGTTATCTTTAACGTGCTCAATACATGATAGCTCCAAATTCTTACAATGAAATCATTTATTGACAAATAAACACTTAAAAAGAAAGTGTTATGCGGAAAAATTAATATTTATAACTATTCATAACAAGAGCCTTTTTTTGGCCCAAAAATCTGAGGCCATGAGGCTCTAGCCTCTTGGGCCTTGCCCTAGGGCCGACCCAGAGAGAGAGAGAATTGCAACTTGAAACATTAACATTCGAAATGAGGCAACAATTGAGCATCGCATTTGTGCATCATTTATATCATGGCAAAAATAATACAGACACACCCTTTCAGCCACACTCTACCACACCCTCACTCACATCTGGGTGTTGGGAGTGTCCCAACACCCAGATGTGAGTGAGGGTGTGGTAGAGTGTGGCTGAAAGGGTGTGTCTGTATCATTATTCGTATTATCTGTGAGGAGATCTTACACGACGGTAACCAGAAAGTAAATTGTAGATACATGTACAAATCCCATTGAAGTATAATGCAATGAATACGTACATGTTCTATATTTGCCCACTGGCCCGTGATCTCCACCATATATCTTCCAGCCCACCAGCTCCATTTTACAGGCTTTTGCACTTCCGACAACATCCACCAATACCTTTTACTACTCCATGCATGTTGTTTTCATAAACAACCCCAATATTCAAATGCTCAAGGTTGAAAAATGCAGCGTAATTTTCCTCTGCCTTTTGACGTGCTGTGCCATCACAACTACTCTTGTTTATTTGTAGTACTTTTAATTTTAGAAGAAAAAATGATAATAGCATACCGTAACGTAGTATATATATAAATATATTTATGTATATTAATCTATATGGTCAACCAAGAGGGGAAAAAAAGGCTAAATAACCGAAATTACAAAGACGAATATTTATTCATATCAATCATACCTGATATACGTATATATACATTGCTACTCATTATTGGATTTGTGAGGCCTAATTGGACTTTGATTTGTCACTTTGCAGACTAGGATGGGGTTCGACGTGGTGATGTGAATTTATAGTATAAATTACACTATATGCAGTACGTAGATCTACATAATCCGTACACTACTTGAGTTGATACATAAGTGAAAATTGTTGTAAACTGAGGATCTACCCAATCACCTAATTGGAAAATGACGTAAAATTAATCTCTGCTTGCATTAATCTTTAGTTATTCTTCGTTGATTTATTCTTCGTGCAATTGTTTGTGTTTTTATCGAATCCATAACAAAACATAGATATAAATCAAAGTGGGCATTTGAATATAAGATATTAGAGGATTTCAAATTAAGTTTTCGTTGACAAGTGAATTTACCAGATGGGTAAATGTTTTTGTAAAACCTCAATGATGCAACGCGTTTGGACCGGTCGGAACAAGGCGCTTTTGGGCGCCGTACCTAGGGTCGATCTCCCTTCCGGCTGCCTCGAGCTGATCTGCCCGTGGGCCTCTCTGGTGGTGTTGCTGGAAAAACGGCGAGAAGTCAAATTTAGTGGACAATAGTCTCCTGTTGCCCGAACTTTGACGAGAGAGAGAAAGATGTCCGGTGTTTTGATTGGTGTGGTTAATTGTGAAGGTAGAGTAGTACCATAAATGAAGTGATAAAAAGAGAAGTGAGAGACAAAGAATTGTCGTTACATAAGAATGTGGAGGCTTGAGAGCCATTGTCATGAGGGAAGAACAACGTGGAGGATTTGTAGAGAGAGAGAGAGAAGGTGAGAAAGGGAGAGACAACTTTGGAAGGTTGATCACAGCTGGTTGAGTCTGCACAGATAGACTAGCATGAGAAATGTTGGGAAAGGTTGACATGGTTATCGACGACGACAGTGGTTTGGTAACCGGTGAACCACTGGTTGTAAGGTGTCATGTGTGTAAATAAGAGAGAGAGAGAGAGAGAGAGAGAGATGTGTGGTCCAAATAAATGATGTGGGCAGGGGCGGACTTAAAATTGGGCACTTAGGGTCATGTGCCCCTCTCGATTCCGTGAAATTTTTTCCGCTCATCTTCTCTCTCGTTGGATTTAGGATTATAAAGTGTAACTCACATACATTCGGTTGCCTTCTCGACTTTAATCTGATCCATTTATATTGTGGAGATTACCAAATAATTTGTCCACACAAAAATTTAAGTTGATCGAAAACTTTTAAGAGCTTCTAAAAACATTTTCTTTTGCAAAAATTGTTAGACCTATATTTTTCTGAATAAAATTATTTCCATTTCTTAATAAAAGTATCATGCCTATGATTCAGATCTTTGAGGAGTGATTTGAGTGCAGACAAACTGCATCTGCATAAAAGCTGAGTCCTATTATTAAATTAGGAAGTAAGAAAAAAAGGTTGGCCCCCGAGAAGAAATGAACAGAATTAAGAATATAAGGCTAAGTCATTTACTAAGAATAATTTTGTGCAGCCAATAAAAGAAATTCATGGGTCCGCCACTGAATGTGGGGAGGGAACAAGATGGTCGGTTTTTAATCCGAGGGAACAATCATTTGCGTTCAAGGACCGAAGGGACAGTAAAAAAGCAAAAAAACTTGTCAAAAGCCAAACATTGGGAAGTGATCACATCACATTGAGAGCTTTTACTCCTTCCGTCCCAAATTACTTGTCTTTCTGGTAGAACTGTATTTTCCACGTAAGAAATATTGTATTTATGATTCTTTTCATGAAAAAATTTTACACCAATTTTTTTCTTCTCCATGAGATCTTTAAATTAATGTAAAGATTTTCAATGATTTTTTTTTTTTTACAAGAAATGAAAATTTGTTATTGTACAGGAGTATTATTTTTTGCGTGAAAAAAAGCACCATTATCTAAAAGGTCGAGTACTTGCGAGTTGAGACAAAGGTTTTTGGCATTCAGAATAGCTAGTTTGATAGTCAAAGTTTAGCTATGTGAAAGTCAAACTTAATCAAAGGTCGTATCCGAAGTATCAAAATTTTCAATTTTATCCCAATGCGAAAAGTGTCAATCACTCTTTAGATTTATAAAAATAATCGGCCCATAAAAATGCAATTTGTGGACTCAATTTTGACAAACCACGTCAAATGTTATGTGATTTTTCCATTACCACTATTCATTAATAGCTCAATTTAACATTTTTTTATTATTCAGATTAATTTACGTGTATCTCAATTAATTTTGGAAGTTCAAGCTTATCGCACAATAGTTTTAACCCAATTAGATGTCAAGCATCAACTAGTGCATGTATTATGGTAGAAAACAAATAGATTCTCAAAAACTTTAATTTCATCTTCAACAACGTGATAAAACTTGGTCGGGAATTGTAAAAAAATTAACTCATTCGGATATCGGTAAGGACTTGATCGACTATCCTCCATGAATTTGTCCGAAAACCTAAATAAATTAATCAAGTCTTTACCAATATCAGAATGAGCTGATTTTTTTCAGGGACCCATAAAATCATATTCTAACTAAATTAAACCGTTCTACTTATTATTAGTGTAGAATCTCAAAATGAGTCCCACGCAAGATGAAACACATTTATGTACACCAAATAAATTAAATAGCTCTACTTATCATTAGTGTACAACAAATAATGTGTTTATGCAAACACAGCTATAGGTCCACTGTGTCATAAACACAGTACACATATTCAATGTGAGTTTTAAGTTCCGGTAAGAATTTCAAAGCTATAATAAAGTAGTATCATACCACACATTTTAGTTGGTGCTTACAAAAACATAATCCATTTCTTTGCTGGACGGGAAAATGTGAATTGTGAAGGCCTTCCCACCACCAAAAGTTAAAACCTCGCCGGATAGAAAGAAGCGTATTGAAAATCAGCTTGAGATCCATTCGTAATATGTTGTCTGTTTTTTACTTTAAGTTGATTTTTAGAAGTTTCTATTGCCCTAGCTCTTTCTTTGAAAGAATAATGCATTTGAGAAGCTACAATATTCTAAAGGCCAAAAAAATGAAGGCCAGTTATTCTTGAAAATTCGTTTTAGTCGTAGTAATTTAATTTGTCCCTTATTATACAACTTAAAATTCTAAAATTAGACAAATAAATTAAAAGAAATAAAACACATGTTTTTTGAGGGTGCCTCTGCACTCTAGAAGTGGAGTGGCTATATTCATAGTGGTGGGCTTAAAGTGGAGCGTTGAAGATTTTTGCGTGCACCACTATCACCAGTGGCACCATTAGTACTAGAAAATATGCTAGATGGCCCCCATTATATAATTTTCTCTGTTTGATCTCTCATTCAACGACTAATCAATAAACTTGTTCCTCGGCCAGGTAATCACGATAACTTGGGCTACGCAGACCTAGGCAATATATGTATCAATTATTCAAACAAAGAGCAACCAAACAAAGAATGTAGTGTTACACGTGAAAAATCTCTAAATGAGTAATAATCATGGGAAGAATCAATGCTCAGTGTGTAATTACAGGCAATCTTATCCTAAAATTTTGAATCTAGGCAAAGCAACATATGATTTACTTATCAAATCTTCATTCACCATGCACACCACATTACTGCCGAGGACTTGAACTTGCCTCGTAATCATCCCAAGGGCTTCTCTCCAATTGATTGTAGAGCAAAACTGTAGGGCTCCAGACAT
This sequence comes from Vaccinium darrowii, assembly GCA_020921065.1. Lineage (NCBI taxonomy): Eukaryota > Viridiplantae > Streptophyta > Magnoliopsida > Ericales > Ericaceae > Vaccinium > Vaccinium darrowii. Next base: position 24,499,442 of record CM037158.1, on the reverse strand, counting down.
ACCGAGCGCCTATCATAACTCAGAAATGTTGAGAGTCAACACTGACTCTCCAGAAGTCTCCGGATGCTTCTGGAATGTTCCGGGTTTTACTAGAACATTCCAGAATATTCCGGAATATTCTGGACTCTAGTAGAAGTGTAACGCCCCCAAAATTTGGGTTTGTTAATAATGACTACATAAATAATAAATTGGGTTTTACAAAAGTAACCCAAGAGAAATTACATAAATCTTCCTGCCAAATACAATCATTCTCTACAGGGTTGACTAGGTTTTCTCTATTCCATCGCACGGTCGACCATTCCGGTGAAATCCTGCTCTGCTCCGTAGGCCTTCAAGCCATAATACTCCTCCTGTTCATCTCTATAGTCTGGCATAATACGTTAGAGTCGCAGAGCAACATCATGGTATTATGCCAGGGTTACACAAATGCAACACCGTTAGCGATAACGCCCATTAGACTACACTACCCAATCTCTAACTAGCAATTCTAGAACAATAACCTCGAGAACAGTAATGCAGACTTGTTAACTGTAAAACCATGAAATGCACTGTGCATGTCCATACGGATCAGAGTAAACATGTGCAGTAAAAGTAATTCATTTTAGTGTCTCAAAATAGTGTCTCGTGTCAGTTTCTCAAAATAGTAACTCGTATTAGTTTCTCAAACAGGGTCTCGTATTAGTTTCTCATTTTCGGCATTCTTCTTCAAATTTCAACTAAGTCAATCATCTCACACCACTCGAAAGTTATTGGTCCGTTTACGCCTCCTTTCAGCTGACGGTACAACCTTTCCGCTCGAGGCCCCGGTTGTCATGCATCACCGAACTTAACAGCCTGTTTGCACGGTCCGTCCACCTCGCGACTCACACGACACGGTCCTGGCCGCTTTGCATCACCGAACTTAACAGCCTGTTTGCAAGGTTCGTTCACCGTGTGTTGTGCACACTTAGCCCAAACATCCAAGTTCTCTCCGCGAACTGAAAATGGCACTCTCGCTGCACTATCGCATCAAAACCATTCCTCCAAGTTCTCTCCGCGAACTTGAGGTGGCAACAAATCCCATTTCATCACATTTCATTTCATTTTCCGAAAATTTCATTTCTCATTTCAAAACTCATTTTCATTCTCATCATTATTTTCTCATCAACAGTTATTCAATTTTTCAAGTCCAGTGTCGTAACATAATGTGTTCGTGCTCAATGCCAGATGCTCAAAAATAATGCTCATGCAATCTTTTCTCCAAAAAATCTTATCTTTCTCACTACATAAAATTAAGCACTTTATTGCACTAACCTTTCCCAAAAAAAAAAAAAAATTAATAATAATAATAATATTGTTTCTCTAAGAAAATATTCCCACATAAAATTATGCACTTTAAAGCACCCACTTCCTCAAAAATAATATAATTTCTTCATAAATTCTATTTTCTAACAAAAATCCAATTTCTTTCTTTTTTCTTTTAAAACTCCACTTATTTCTTCTCTAAAAGAAATAAAATTAGTAAACTTTCTTTTTCTTGCAATTTCTCTATGACTTTTCTAGAAAATCATGTCCAAAGACTTCAACCCATCTTTGTCATAATATTTTCACACCCAAAAATTTAAATAAACAATAAAAAAAAAACTTCTTTTTAGAAGAAAATCTAACTTTTTCTAAAAAGTTCTTTTCTAAACTTTTAGAAAACTTTCTTTTTTAAAAATTTTAAACAACTCTTTACAAAAATCTTTCTAACACCACAACACCACAACACACTCTTATTTTAAAGAAATATTTCCACTAACTTTTTAGTAGGAAATATCTAGAAAATAAATGATGTTGGGAAAAAAATTCATCCACACACTTTAATTAATTATTATTATTTTTATTTAAAACTTCTAGTCTTTCCAAAAACAATACTATTTAATCAGGCAAAAACTTTGCTAGCAAAAATTAAACTCTTTCTAGAAATGATCATCTTACTAATTGTAGGAAGAATCGTCTAATTAATAAATTAAGTTAATAACTCACCCAAATTAGTTAGTAATTTCAGGAAATTTAAATAATTTAACTAGAAACTTTCTAGTACCAAACCAAACCAAACCAAACCAAACCAAGCCTTATGTCCCAATCAATTGGGGTCGGCTACATGAATCCTTTTTCTCCATTGAGCTCTGTCCAGTGCTGCTTCATCATTTAAACCTAGTATACTCAGATCTTTGCGTACTACCGCATCTAATGTCAATTTGGGTCTTCCCCTCCCTTGTGCGTTTCTACCCAAAGCTATCATATCCACTCTCTTAACTACTGCATCCGCTGATCTACGATAGACATGCCCAAACCACCTTAGCCTATTTTCCCTTAACTTCTCCTCTATAGGTGCTACGCCTACCATCTCGCGAATTGTTTCATTTCTAATCCTATCTCGTCTAGTCTTACCACACATCCACCTCAACATCCTCATTTCCGCTACACTTATCTTGTTCACTTGCTGCTTCTTAATAGGCCAACATTCTGTCCCGTAAAGCATCGCTGGTCTTATGGCAGTTCTATAAAATTTTCCTTTCAATTTTGTTGGTACCCTCTTGTCACACAGTACACCAGTAGCACTCCTCCACTTGAGCCACCCCACTTGGATCCTATGAGTCACATCATTCGCAATCTCTCCATCTTGACTAATAATAGATCCTAAATACCTAAAATGGTCCCTCTTTGGTATCTCCTGATCTTGGATCCTCACTCTTTCCTCATACGTACTTCTGGTATCACTAAACTTGCAGACCATATACTCAGTTTCACCGTAAGCTTTCTTGAAAATTAAGTAACAAACTTAGAAACCTTAATACATGCATAATTTGCTATAACAAGCTTCTAATTACAACTTGGAAAAACTAATTAGAAGTTACTAATTGAACTAGAAATACTCCCTCCGTTCCTAAATAATGTCCCTACTTCCTCTCTCTTACCTTTTTTCAAATCAAAAAATGAAGTACTTTCGTGTATCATTTTTTGAATTTTTTCGCACCGAATTAAAGTACTTGTCAAGTACTTTAATTTGGTGCGAAAAAATTTAAAAAATGATTTACGGAAGTAGTTCATTTTTTTATTTGAAAAATGGCACGACTTTTCGTAGTGGAACATTAATATGGAACGGAGGGAGTAATTAATTAGAAGATAGGATAGGTATTCTACCTTAATTTCCGGTGATTAGCCAGAAGCCGACAAGCAAAATCCTCTCCGGTGAGTTTGAGCTTCTCTAGACAACTAACTTTCCTACTAATTAAGTTTAGTAAGAAGCTAATTAGAGAGTAATAGGGTTATTTTATGGGTGGTGGAGTAGAACTAGAGAGAAAAGAAAACTCAAACTACAAAGGTTCAAAAGTTGGCAAACTTGTATGAGAGTGAATGGCTTAAATAGCCAACACATGAGCTCCCCCCTCTCTCTCAATGGTTCGGCCTCCCCCTCTTTTTTTTACATGGCCGAACTCCCCTCCCCATGTGGGCTTTAATTTGCTCAATAAATGAGCACATGCCAAGTATAAGACTTGGAGCATAAGGATCCCTAGGTTAGTACTAAAATTCTAGGTAGGAATCTTAGAGTTTTTAATAGCAATTCTAGGGTCACATGCTAGGATTTTTCTAGGAAGTTTCCAGTTAGTTTCCTTGGCTCTATGTAGCGTATAATTTTGCATGGCCACCTTTGACATGTGGTGTTTTTAGGGGCTTATATACAAATATGCATGTGCTAGCTAGGAATAGGGTTCAATAGGCTCATATAGGAAGAATATTCTTCCTTAAAACATGGAGCCATGTTTTATGGAACCTTGGAGGCCAAGTCTTAGGTTTCTAGGCCTAGGTTGCTAGCATGTGTACAATGCATGTGCTTGTATACAACATCTTTCTCTCCCCCTCTCTCCACCGATCTCTCTCTCTCTTTCTCCCCATGTGCTATTAAATTCTCTCCCACAAAATGAGGAACATGTTGGGGAAAACTTGGGGGCAAAGTTTGTAGAAAATTGGGCAAAGTTAGGAGAAAATTGGGCACCCTTCCCACTCTATATGGCTGCCTCTCTCTCTCTCTCTCTCTCCATGTGCATGAGTTTCTAGAAAGTTTCCTAGACTAAAGAAGCACATGTACTAAACTTGGTGACTAAGTATTTCAAGAAGTTTCTTCCCACTTTCCTACATGCACATGTCTAAAATCTCCTAAAAAAAAAAATCTAAGTGAAAATCTAGAAATTAATGGGAACAAATCTACTAGTATAAATATACTAGTTCACAAAGAAAATAATTATTGGTCCAAAATAGTATTACTTTAAGTAATTTACTTAGAGAAAATATAAATAAAAAAATTGATTTTATAAACGAAATTTTTATTTAGCAAAAATTAGGGTCGTTACAAGAAGGTTCCGGATCCTATTAGAATGCCCCGGGTTATTCTAGAACATTCCGGAAACTTATGGAAGGTGATGGAGTCTTCCGGATTACTCTGGAATCTTCTAGACTATGGTAGTATAGTCTAGGTTTCTCTAGAAGATTTTGGTCTTATTCTAGAATTGGCTTGTATCTAGAATATTCTATAGGTGACTATAAATAGGATAGGTGACCTCATTTGTATGTGTGTTGGTGAGAGACACCAAGTGTGTAAGGGTACCCCAAGTGTGGGTGTTGGTGAGAGACACCAAGTGTATGGCGAGCACCAACTGAGTGTGCATGAGTGAGTTGATTGAGTATTGACACAAACTCTAGTGTGAGAGTGAGGTGTCACGTGTCTTGTATACTAGTGAGTATACTTGTGTGTAAATTTGTATTGAATAAGAGTGAGAATATTCAATACAAGTGTATAGTTTGGGGTGCCCAAAGTCAACAAGAAAGTAACTAGAAGATCTCATTGATCGGATAAAACAGGAAACCTCTAAGGTGCAATGCCGAGAGGTGACCAATGAGGGCCCGTCGGTAAGACCTAAAGGGACTTCCACACACATTAGGAGGCATTGAGGGTTCGGTTCACTATCTCGGCAGAGAGCCGAAGACACACGGAACCGCTCCCACAATTAACTCCATGTCCAGTGCAACACTGGGCCTCGGCTCACCCGGCTGAGGTACCTATAAACATAGTTCTAACCGAGCGTAGTGTCAGTGCCGATGGCGAACCTAAGGCTGACTCAGCATAAGGTGTAAAGCTATTGGATCATGTGCTCATAACTGTTCGAATCATGACAGTGACATCAGCCGAATGGCATCTTACATGTGTCACCAAATTATTGGCGGGATGCATTCGTAAGTTACTCGTCTACGCACGTCATAGCGACGTCAACCGAGCGGTTACCTCGCGTGACTAACACGACCGTACTTGGCGAGCGAGTTTCTCACTACCTATATAAGTTAATGTTGAGCACAAATAAAGGTACGCACAATTTAATCTAAAACCCAAGATCTGAGTTCTGGCTTCTCCTTCTTCCTGAAATACTAACTTGAAAGTCGGAGGGCCATTTTGGACTTTACAGTCCAGTACGATGCTAACGCGAGTGTTGAGTGTGTAGGATTTGGAGCTTTGGTTGAAGGGAATTCACCTAACTAGTCATCTGATTGAAAGGAGTCCGATCTGAGGAATTGTAACCCCACAAAAACACAATATCCCTAAGCTTCAATTAGATCCATAGATCCAGGGCCGGCCGCGAGGTTTGGGTTGCCCAAGCCCGACCTCATGCTTGGTTGCCCACTTATTTTAAAGTCATACTCTCTCCGTCCCAATTTGTTTGCTCACTACAGTTATGTGTGTTTTTTTAAAAGTCTGATAGTTTTCAATCTAAGTGTAAATATGGATCTTATTTGATTGATCTAAATTAATTGTATAAAATAAAAAATTTGGGACAGAGGGAGTAAAAAAAAAAGATATAATAGTAAAAAAAAAATCAAGGCACATATTATTTTTAGCTTGAATGACATCAAAAAAATTCAAATTCAATATATAACTCCAATTATAGTGCTTCTGATTTAAAGAAAATAACTTTTTCTTACATTTTTTAAGCAAATTCTTCTTGGTTTGGTGCAAAATACAAGTGTAGTATAAGCTGTAATGGGGTTGTTACGATATATGAGCACGAAGGCTACCATGGAAATGTTAAGTATTTTGTGTTGTATATATTGTGCGTAATTTTGGTGCATGTTATATTTTTTTGATGTTATCTACGAAGATATTTACGTTGAAAATATATAGTACAACAGTTTTAGAGGATGATACACATAAATTTTGGTATTTTTTATGCTTTTTTTTTTGGCTGTTTTTGCAATACAAAATTTTAGGGTATCAATTACCAAAAAATATGTTAAAGTTACGTATAGGGATGTACCGTATACCCAAAATAGTTACATTTTTTTTTTTTTTTGGTTAGTTGCGCATTTTGTTGTTATTAGTTAAGCATTTTTTTTTTTTACTGTTAGTAATATATTTTTTTGATAACGAAAACTTTCTCCTACACAAAGATGAAATGGGAGTTGCATAAAATATACTACGCGTAACTAAAGGCGTATGTGTGTGATGGGCAACCTAATCCAATTAGAAAATCTGAAGGGGAAGTTCTTATTGAAGTTATTGTTGTTAGAAACCTCAGGGAGGTCAGTGTAATTTATCCAAAAAGAAAGGCATCAAAATCTCAAGTAAGAGCGAGAAGGCTCGAACCTGACTCTCCTGGAAAGAATAGCAAGGCACTAACCAACAGCGCTGCCCAACTTCTTCACATATTTTGCCCGTCATTAAAATTAAATACTATAACGTACTTCCCAACAATTTTTTTTTTTTTTTGGGTTGCTCTAACCCGGGGGGTTGCCCAAGCCCACGGGCTTGTGGGGCTTACCCCGGGGCCGGCTCTGCATAGATCTAAGTATAACTCCAAGGATAATCAACTCTTCGATCTCTCTCTAGACGTTTCTACAAATTTTTGCACTTGGGAGACACAGGACGATGTTGGCTTTAGTCTATGAAGATTGTGCATATTTCTATCATATGCGTCTATTGATCAAAGTCTTCGAGCGCATATTTGCAGTAGGATTTTCCAAACAAGTCATCCAACCTTTCGCTCGAGCACATCTAAAGTTGTTTGAGCAACTTCCGAAATAGACTTAGCTTGATAGGCCAGGCCCATTTTGACCTAGTTAAAATCGGAGAATTTGTATTTGGCAAAGTCGTGTACCTCTTTGAATTTCAGTTTGAACCAACTCAAACCAGCTCACTTAGATAACCGAACAGAAAAATATGATTGAAACATTAAAGGTTGTGCATTGTCGGGATCAATTTTGTTTGATACTTCTTGATGGCCTAAATTTATATCATTATGAAATTATAGTACTGCACTCAAGCAAGCAATATCTGTTGAACATGAATCGAATGATTTGTTTTTTTCACCTAAAACCGAACCATACTCTGTAAAAGAGAAGTAAAACAAATCACGTACATCTAAATAAATGGGATACATGGAAGTGTGTTTTTTATCAATGCAATTTGCCAACATCTATAAGTTACGAACTTTGTCCGCACCTCGTAGTTCCAAGCAGTTTTTCATGAAACTGTATATGTACAGTTTTTGTGAAAAACTGCTTGGATTAAAGCCCTTCTTGATCGTTTTTTCCGATGATTTCTCGCGAGGACCATTAAAAACACGTTTTAAACACATTGGACGGTTCGGATTATGCAAAAACACGTTTTAAAACCTTAAAAATACCCATTTTCTTCAATCCAGGATCCTTGACTGGATCATGGGTGTATCTAGTATGACTTTTCATTCACATTCTCAACCCTCTTTATACACTCTCATACTCAATTGTCACTCTCCCAAACCCGAGTAGTTGGAAATGTTTTCAAAAAAAATTTCACACTTGTTCATAGTGTGACTTAGCTCAGAAACCAGAATTTAGCTCAAATCAAACTGGTTAGAATATGTGCGGCTGCCAAGGTAAATAGATTTTAGGAAGCTGCTAGTGTATCCTATCGTATCCCCCTATAATAATGTTATTAATCACTCAATTGCATAGCACTTTAATTTTTTTTTTTCAAACCACTCAACGGTATAACATTGACAACTAAAATGCATACATTTTCACCTTTTCATGCATACCATTTTCAAAATCACTTTTTTTTTTTGTCAAAACAATAACCACTCAATAGTATGATTTTACGGTCATAATGAAATCACGAAATGATGTAATGTTTTCAAGCCACTCAGCGGTATAACATTGAGAACTAAAATGCATACATTTTCACCTTATCATGCATACCATTTTCAAAATCACTTTTTTTTATGGTCATAACAATATTCGTCCCTGAGAAGGCGTAACATAGTATGATTTTTTTGATCGGAAAAGAAGAAGATTTAATAAAACTCGATAAGGGTACATCGGCGTAACATAGTATGATTGATTAGGGGACAACATAAGAGGGGATATTATAGCATTTCCCTTCCATACTCCTATAAGCTTTTTTGAATTAGGCCTTATGTTTCTGTGGTGCATGTTAATCTTCAATTACCAATTACGAAAACCAAATGTCAAATTAGTTGACCTGCCCCATTCACCTACTTTACTTATTCGCTTTTTATTCCCAAAGTGAAAGATTGGCTCCCAGTGGTAGAAAAAGATCCACGATGTTAAATTTGTATTTGGTGAAGTTACATATCGGTGTCAAATATTGGAGTTGAAAATATATCAAGGAGTGTAGATGGTGTCCCTAGTGATGCCACGAGACCAAGAGAGACCCATTCTCGATGATGTACTTTCTATTGAAAAAGGCCAAAGCAAGAAGCCCTCGTCAAGACAAAAAGTTAGTAAGATATCTTCGAGAATTACCTTAATGCTACTAGTCATTAGGTCCGCACCAATGCAAGGTGACGAATCCCTCAATAGATCAGGATTGTGGATATATATGGGGTTGGTTCTCCTCACACATAAAAAAAACACAAATTTTGACACTCCATCTCAGCCATTGAAATCAATAGCTAAGATTAGAAGTTGGGGTGTTTCACTTAATCATGCACTTGTATCTCTACCTCACTCATCTCCCTCTCTCCCACAACACCGTCTATAGCCCCCTCTCCCCCTCCCCTGCCTTGGCGACCCCCATTCTGTCATGGATCGAACAAACCAACACACCCACACACACAAATAGACCGAAACAAGAAACACAAACGATTTTACGTGGTTCCCCAAAATCGGGTACGTCCATGGGAGAGAGAGCGTTTTTCACTATATTGGATGAGTTACAATGAGATAAAATACCCAACCCAAACCCACGCTCACATATATTTTTATCTCTCACACACTCACCAATATTATCACACAATTTTTCTCTCAACACACACTACACTTTTTGGTACATTTCTCTCTCTCTCTCTCTTTTTCTCCTTTCTCTTGTCCGACACACAGCCTATCTCTTTTTCTCTTTTCTACACATGCACGGCACACACTTGCGCTATTATATGCATGACCCTTTAAATGTTGGCATGGATGAAACAATAAAGAGAACAAATGACTTTTGAGATCCTTGAGGCAGCAACCAATTGCCTTGGGACTACGCAGCTGGCACCTTTTACCAAGACAAGGAGAAACCACCTAACAATGCCATTAATCTTCTGCACCTTCACACAAATCCCATTAAATATTCCACCGAACCACTCCAATTCGGCAATTCCCATGCAAAAGTTATTTGTTTCTTTTTTCTTTTTCAAAAAATCGTGTGTAAAATCCTAACACGTTCCACCTCCATCACCGGCCGACCCAACTCCGGCCGACCAAATCTCCGGCGATTCTAGAAGTACAAAATTTTCTGCTGATTCTGGAATCTCCGGCGATTCTAGAAATACAACAGTACTTTGATGAAATTTTCTGCTCCACCTCCAACTCCGACCAACCAAATCTCCGACCCACACTCATCTCATTCGTGAAGTTCTCTCTTTTTAGTGAAAGGACCAAAAATACAAAATTTTCTCATCATTAGCAGATGAAGTTTATAAAATTGAAAATGCATATTCAAATTTTGGGTATGGATGATGACTTATCATCCCATTCCCTCTCTTGTATTGGTAATATATATATATAGTTTCAGTTTCCTTCAGGTCAGGTATCCTGGATTTTAAAAAAATCCTGACTTCTAATCTTGGCCGTTGGATCTCATCCAACGGCTGTGGGAGAAAATAGAGCTCGCGGGTCATGAGTCGGGTAAAAAGCGTTCGCGGGTCAGGGCTACGGGTCATATCCAATACCGGGTCACTCTCCTCCCTCATTTCACGTTCAAAACTCAAAGAGTAGAGAGAGAAACGATTAAGGCGATTCGCGAAGAAGACGAACGACGGTCCACTTCTTCCTCCATCTCCAGGTCTCCTCTCTCTCTCTCTCTCTCTCTCTCTCTCTCTCTCTCTCTCTCTGTATCTCAAAAAAAGCCGTAGTTCGTAGTTTTTCAAAACCCTAGTTTTTGAAAAAAACCCAAATCTACTCGTACACGAACGAGTTTCAGGTCTCTTCTCTCTCTCTCTCTCTCGCCCTCTCTCTCTCTCGCTCTCTCTGTGTGTCTCTATCTCGAACCAGAGTTGTTGTTGGAGATTTTTTGATGTTTCATTTAGGTTTTCAAGTTACGGATTTGAAAAATGCCATAGTTGTTTTGCTGATTTTTTGCCCGATTTCTATGTTTATCTTTATTTGCTCTATGTTTGTCACTTGTAACTTAATTTGCTTTTGTTTGTCACTTGTGAGTTTTTTTGCTTTTGTGACTTGATTTGCTGTATGTTTGCTTGATGTTCGAAATTTCTATGTTTGCTTGATAGGCCATTTTCTGTCAGTTTGATGTTTGCATATCATGTACAGAAGCTCCAAGTGCCTAGCTAATAACCTGGCTAATTGTACTTTGTATATTGGCATGCATTAGATAAACATAAGAAGCCATATACAAAAGGACTATTGGGTACAAAATATGTTGAACTTTAAAGGTTTACTGTTTTACATAGGAATATTCTGTTTTACATCTATTGTGTTGTGGTTTCCCTTAGTTTTTATTTTAGTAAGGAAGATCCAGTTTTCATTCTTAGTTTTTATTTGAGTTTCGGATGTCATACTTAAAAAAAAAATTGATTTGTCTTTAGCACCTAGAAACAACCAAGTTCTTGTATGGCTGCATAGTGAAGGCCTATATACTCAACATCAGTTGGCTTACTGATTCTGTCACAGCTGGATCTGCCTTACTGCCAGATAAGTATGTTCTGTTTTTGTTTCTGCCGATCATAATCATTTGGTTCTACTTTTTCTTTTGCTGCATCTCATACTTGTAGTGATGAACTTTAAGTACAACCTAGTAGTCGTTCTTTCTTTTTTTTTTTGGATGTTGCATTTATTCACTTCTTTTTAAATTTACTTCTTTTTTTCTTTCTAGAATGGAGTGTCCAATAGATGATACAAAAATATGCTCACCGTCAACATGTCAACCACTGTGTCAATCATCTTCTGCTAATTCTTCTCAACAAGTTTACACTCCTCAAGTTAAAAATGAGTTGATACCGAAAATTGGGTAACATTTTGACACTTTAGACGAGGTTCAGACCTTCTACAACAATTATGCTAGAGAGGGAGGATTTGGTACGCGAATTAACTCTAGCAAGAAGAGTAGGGACAATCAAATAATTAGGAAGGAGTTTTATTGTTACAAAGAAGGGGTGAGAAAAACTAAGGCAAACAATTCTGAACCCAGTACACGGAGACGGGGGCTTACTAGAGAGGGTTGTGGTGCAAAACTATCAGTGGTGAAAGACAAGTCAGGTGTGGGGTTTGTTGTTTCCCAATTTTTCGAGGGTCATAACTACCCTCTTACGACGCCAAAGAGGGTGCATTTGTTGCATTCTCATTAGGAAGTGTCCAATGCCAAAAAGGCTTTAACACAACAATTATCCCAAGCAAATGTGCCAACATGCCAACAAATGAGTATTTTAGCGGTGCAATCCGGGGGCATAGAAAATGTAGGATGTTCACAGCAAGACCTTTATAACGCTGAAAGGGATAGGAGGAAAGAGTTATTGGGACAAGATGCCAACATGTTGTTAGAATATTTTAAGCTTGAACAAAAAAAGAACCCGGCTTTCACATATGCGATTAAGGAAGATGATGAGGGGAAATTGCATCATTGCTTTTGGGCTGATGCCACTTGTAGGAAGTCGTACCAGTACTTTGGGGATGTGGTGGTGTTTGATACCACTTACAAGACAAACCGATATCAAATGATGTTTGCACCTTTGTTAGGGGTTAATCACCATGGGCAGACAACTCTTTTCGGTTGTGCGTTTTTAAATAATGAACTCACTAGTTCTTTTGAATGGCCTTTCCAACAATGGTTGAAAGCAATGCCAGCAGGCCCCCCCCGGATGATCATTACCGATCAAGATCCTGCAATGACAAAGGCAATTGCTAGTACTCTTCCAAAGACTCATCATAGGTATTGCATATGGCACATTGTGAACAAATTTTCAGAAAAATTAGGTGCAATATCTTATAAAGAACATTATGATGAGTTCAAAAGTTGCAATGGAAATCTGAAACCCGAGAAGAGTTTGAAGCAAGATGGGTGCAAGTAGTGGAGAAAGCTAAATTAACTTCCAATGAATGGTTAAATGGTATGTACACAATTCGTGAGAGATGGGTTCCGGTTTACATGAACCATACGTTTTCTGCCCACATGACTAGCAGCCAAAGGGCAGAAATTTCACATGCTTTCTTCAAGAGGTATCTATCTCCACATAATTCTTTGTGGGATTTTGTCACCCGGTTTGAAAGGGCACTTGCAACCTTACGTCATAATGAATTGGATTTGGATCACAAAGACATCAATGAGAAGCCAGTCTTGAAAACCATGTGGGGCATGGAGGACACAATGAGTCAAATTTATACCCGGAAAATGTTTTACAAATTTCAAGATGAAATCCGTCAACTCTTAGCATATGAGGTGACTTTAACATTTAAGGATGAACATCGACGCTTGTATAATGTTAGGAGGGATGCAGAGAATGCTCCAAAGGGTCACGAGGTGTAGGTACAGAAGTCGTCAAACAATGTAACTTGCAGTTGTAAAATGTTTGAAACTGACGGGATTGCATGTCGGCACATTTTGGCGTACTTTAATTTCGTGCATATTAGAAAACTACCTGACAATTACATCTTAAGGCGGTGGACGAAATCTGCAAAAGTTGGGAGAGTTAGAGAAGACTCGCGTGAGAGGAGTAAAGAAATTTGTGACACTTCAGTGTTAATGAGGCGAAGTAAGCTTTTCCTTCGTTCCTCTAATGTAATTGATGAAGCCGTATTGACTGAAGAGGGAAGTGAAATTTACAATGAAGCTTTGGATGTTGCTGAAAAGAAGCTTGCTGCCTTGAAGCTAAATAGGGGGGAAGATGGCGAAGAGAGTGGTATTCAAGTTTCTATTCCTCTTGGAAGTGGAGATTGTAGTTTGAAAGAACCAAATGTTGCTAGGCCAAAGGGTAGCGGTAAAAGACTAAAGGGAGGAAAAGAGAAGAGTGTGAAGAAGAAGAGTAGGCGTTGCAATGGTTGCGGAGAGGTTGGAGTTTTGCATGACAAACGAAATTGTCCCAAACTTCTAGCCATGTAAGTGTATTCATACTTCACTTTATTTCACATTAATTTTTGAAATATTAATTGTAGTAATTTGTTTTTTGTTTGCCGTAGGTCTTCACAAACATCACAAATCAATGACGAAGACGAGGACGAGGACGAGGACGAGAACAATGATGATGAAAGCATGGACTATGCTGAAGATTGTAAGTGTTCATGTATAATTTACATTAATCATGTTTTTTTAATAAAATTGGCATAAATTGTTATTTATGGTAATGATAGACTTGCTGCTCCTGGACTATGCATGCTAGGTTTGGGAAATACTCAGATTGCTAGTCATTGATGTCACTGGATTTGGTTGGATTTGTAGATTAGTAAATAGATTTCCTCACTGCTTGCTAAATAGATTTGCTCACTGGTTGGTAATGCAGAAGTTAGGTGTTCACTGGATTTACTTGCTGGTTGTGGACTGGATTTGCTCACTGGTTGCTCTGCCCACTGGATTTTCTCACTGGCTGCTCTGCCCACTGGATTTGCTCACTGGTTGTGGACTGGATTTGCTCACTGGATGCTAACTCAAATTGCTCACTGGATGCTCACTCAATTTGGTCACTGTTTAATCTGATGAAGTTTGATGTTCACTTTTATATTATGACTGTTATGGTGCTATCAACTGGGTTGTGGTTGTTTTCTGTATTGTTTATGAAGCTTGGATTCGGGCGATTCTGGTTATGTATTATGTGGGAAAATGCAGGTTTTAAGTCTTATTTTTTCTGTGGGTTATGTATTAGACTGCTTGTTCTAGTTAATGTATCTTAGTTTGGGATATGTCTTTGGTGATTCTGGTTATGTACAAGTGTTAAGAAGAACAATTTAAAGAGCAAGTACGTCGGTGTAGACTCTGGTAGCTAGACCGGTGTAGAACAATTCTGTTGGTTGTGTCTACAGGTTTATTATTCAAGTATGTAGTCTGTAATTTCAGGTTTAGTGGGCTGACTAAGTGTGGTTGTTTATGTTTTGCAAAATGACTCTAGGAAAATGACTCTTGGTTATCTGGATATTGTGTTCTTTACTGCTGTTAGTACTGTAGGTTATGGTGGCTACAGTACGTTGTGAAGAAATTGCCAATGAAAAGCTTGCTTCTTTTGTTGCAACTGAGGTACCTGCTTTTCTTTCTATCTATATTAAGGTTTTTGTTCATTGTCATTTCCCTTTCCCCTCTATGTTTATTTATTCTAGTTTAAATACCTTACATGATTTAATATTTTTGCAGGAGTGGTGTGAATTGGATGAGGCCATACAAACTGGACCGGTATCAGGCTTTGGGAAAAAGCTTACTTCAATTCTGGAAACGCCAAGTGAAGTGTAGTTTGTTTTGGTGTCTTTGTAGTTGTATTCTTATGGTCCTGGAATGTACCAACTTGCTTTACTTCATTAAGCACCTCAAGCAATTACTTATATATTGTACAACAAACTTCACGAATACATTTGGCTTGGTGTTGCTATGGGGGATTTGGATTAGTCTCTCTCTCTCTCTCTCTCTCTCTCTCTCTCTCTCTCTCTCTCTCCTCTTTTGTTATTTTGGTCCATTTTTGTTTAACCTTACTCCTTTCTTTGCTTAGAAGGTAGTGCAATATGTTGAGATGTTTTATCATTTGAAATTTTGTTCTGATGGTTTCTATCTTTCTTCAAGAGATTTCTATCACAAAGTCAAGCAATGCACCTTTGTTTTTTCTGCCATTGCATTCGATTGTTCTGATAAACTGATAAAGTATCAAACTGAATTTTGTTTGAATTGTTAGGGATGATTCTACTAATGTATCATGCGCATTTAAATATATGTGAGGACTCAGGTAGAAGGCAACAACAAATATACAAAATTCGGGAGGTGCCGGGAGTTGTGACTCTGCCTGCTCCTGCCTTTGATTTTGTCCTTCGTAATTTAAATGTTACTAATATTTTCATTCAGTCCATTCTAATAAGGGAAATTTCTTTTCCTTCTCACCTTCAACCCATGTTCTTTGCAAAAAAGCACATACAGAAATAATAACTTTGATCCAATAACTTGTTTACCTTAACTTTCCTCCCTCACTCTTCCTTTCCATAAAGTACTAATGCAGATGGAAGTGGTTCAATATCCCACTTACATACACCATATGCTATGCATTTCTAGGTTTCCCGGGGAGAGTACGAAAAATAACAGTATCACACTACAGGGGAACTTTACAACATTTTTAAGGGAAAGTCATCAACTCATTGCCATGACCTTTCTCAGCCACATATCAACAACTAATTTTTGAGCCATGTAATTACGCTAACACTTGATAACAACAATAACAAAAAACATTTACAGTTACAACTTCATGGCAGATACTTGCCATTTCCAACAATTACAGTCTTCCTTGTTAACCACAAGATAATGCAAATACATAGAAGAAACAAACACTTCCATTTGTAGGAGACCAGTGCACCTTCTGCTACCATCAACTTCTTGTTTAGCTTCTTGTACTCTTCCACTAATTCTTGCAAAAAATCAACATGTTCTTGGCACTTCAAATGTAGAGCACGTTTTTCACTTTCTAAAGCTTCAATTTTGTCCTTCATTTGTTTCTCTTTAGGGTCTGGGTCAATCCAATAAAAGTAATCGCAAGTTTTTTTCCCTTTCTGCGATACCATAAGAATCAAATTCAAAACTACATTTTATTAGGTAATGAACATTCATAATTACAAACGTAATTTATTACCTCATAGTTGCCACAACCTAAGAATCTCCTTCCTGGATTTTCTTTAGTCTTTGACTTCCTCATGGGGGAGGGCTTCCCACAATTACAAATAGGGTATTCAATCTGCATGTTTGAAGTGGTAGAGGAGGACGACGGCATGGCATTCAATCTGTAATCTGCTTCAATTAAATTTCACAAAGCCACAACACAGTCATACACAATGAAAATAGCACAGAAACAGTTATCTGCATGCCTGTTTCAATGGACTGATACATGTACAAAATGCAAAGTAAGGAATAATTTCCCTTTCTTCAATGGACTGATACATGTACAAAATGCAAATACAACAAAGCTTATTCTTCGGAAAAAAAACTCAAAACCATGTATCCAATACTACATGGGTATCCAACCAATTCTACCAACATAGAATACTACATTGAAAACTCCTATTTTTACCACAACAAGAAGAGAATACAAAGTCATGAGATCCATCCAGTAGAAATCCATTTTCACCAAGCCAAATCTCCAAAGAACAATACATCCTAAACTCCTATTTTCAACAAAAGAACTACAGAATGAAAAATCAGCACATCTATCATGTAGCAATCCATTTCAATCTTCACAGATAATGGCAATATCGGGCCAGCTGCACCAACAACCAACATCAAAGAAAAGCACAAACAGAATTCAATCACAGTTAAAGTTTAAAAAATGATACAGATTCTACATTAATGGAGATAAACAGATTTTGGGAACTCCAAATACTCCATTTTAGAGGCAAGGCAAAACTCTTGTTTTTTAAGCTCAGCGGCGCTACAGTGCTGCTACTGTTCGTAATCTTACTCATTTCAACCTGAACGCCCCTTACTAATGTCACTTATTCGGTAATTAATAAAATCAAACACTACAACGGTCTTTATATATATTTTGCATACAAAAACCCAGCTTATTAATCATCATTCACGTTCAAATTTCGAGGGTCACAATTCTAGAAACTAGGGTTTCAAATTTTCAAATAAAAACAGAGATGAATCGAGATAGAGAAGAGGGAGAGAGAGAAGAGACCTGAAACTCGTTCGTGTATGAGTAGATCTGGGTACGAGTAGATCTGGGTTTTTTCAAAAACTAGGGTTTTGAAAAACTACGAACTGCGGCTTTTTTTGAGATACAGAGAGAGAGAGAGAGAGAGAGAGAGAGAGAGAGAGAGAGAGGAGACCTGGAGATGGAGGAAGAAGTGGATCGTCGTTCGTCTTCTTCGCGAATCGCCTTGATCGCTTATCTCTCTACTCTCTGAGTTTTGAACGTGAAATGAGGGAGGAGAGTGACCTGGTATTGGATATGACCCGTAGCCCTGACCCGCGAACGCTTTTTACCCGGCTCATGACCCGCGAGCTCTATTTTCTCCCACAGCCGTTGGATGAGATTCAACGGCCAAGATTAGAAGTCCGGATTTTTTTAAAATCCAGGAGACCTGACCTGAAGGAAACTGTATATAGTTTCTCTTTTCCTGATTAAAAAAAAAAAGCATATTCAAATTGTTGATAGAGGATTTGAAGTTCACCGTAGCATCCAATGAATGACATGTGTAGATTAAAAATGCAATATGATAGAAATTGTTACTTTCATGTCATGCTATGACTGTCGTGTTAAACATTTCTTGGAACCTGCTCATGCTTTGTATGTTTAAATGTCTCGGTCAGTGATAAGATTTGAGGTGAAAATGGAGAAAATTGACTAAAAAGAATGGGAATTTTATTGATGAAGAACAAATAGTGGAGTGGGTAAAATATGATTACCCTTGGGAGGGGTAGAGCACGTGCCCTAATTAGTCACCACGGGGGAGTGAATAGCTCGGCACCACATAGGAAATCCTTAAACCCTGTGACGAGCAGTATTGACCATGAATAGGGTCAAGATAATAGAGTAAACTTATAAATCAGGATGCACTAAGCTCGGCAGGAATCACGAAGGGATGCCCCTGGCATAGCCGAGCTGGGTGGGCTACGAATATAGCTTAAAAAGCGTTCTGGAATCCATAATTCAGCTCGGCAAAGTGAGCTGAGCTATGTACGGGTTATTCCGAGCTACGTGGAAGCGAAGCACGGCACGGCTACGGGTATGGCGATGAGATATTCTAGAACGATTTGAGGAGGTTCCTTACGAGATAGGGAGCAATCCCGTGAATAAAGGGATCGATATAAGCATTCTTAATGAGATTAGGAATGTACTGTGTTTAGGAAGAAGTCCTATTTGGAAATACTTCCTATTACAAGAAGAGATCTGGCGCCACTGCACCTAATAGGAAGAGTCTTATTAGGAAAGGTTCCCTAAAGTGATTAGGAAACAAGGGCACGAGATGCCTGAATCAATGAACATCCACACCTATAAATACAACATACCCATAAAGAAAGGTATGTTGTGAATTACTTTCTGTAGGGGAGGTCAGCGCGAGACCCCCAGTTGACCATAGTCAATGTTAACCCTCCAATAAAATCATGACAAGTGTCACCCAGGTGGCGCAATGTCCGCGTGACACGTGGCACTCTTCGCGCAAGCCTCTGCGCAAGGGGTCCACTGGCGCGGGCACAAGTTTCTGCGCGGCAGGGGGGGCACTGAAGCGGGACCCTCTCGCACGAGGCGCCCCAGCGGCGCACACCCCAAGCCCAGTAGGGGCGGTGCTTGGATAACCATGAGCCATCCAAACGGGAGAAAAGCTCATGGTCCCAAACGACTGGCGCGGCCCAGAACACGGGAAGGAACGCGAGAAGCTAGTCCAGATTAGCCTAGGTAATTATACCTGCTGCGGTCTAAAGGCAGGATCCCGGGGGCCCCCTGAGGCTTGGCTGCGGTATAGGCGCGACCGAATAGGTTACGACCTTGCCCTTACGAGAATAAGGGAGATCTAGTGGCTTGGTGGCTAAGAACAAGAGGATCGCTGCGCGGGGGAATGGCTCGTTGCCACGCGGGCTAGCTGCGCGGTGATGACGTCACCCGTACGGTCAGGTTGTATAGAAAAGGACACGAGTTATCATATTATAGGGGAACAGCCTGGCGCCTGATCATTGGTCCAAGGTGCCTATAAATATGGGACATTCCCTTTCAATGCCCAGAGGTTGGTGAAATCTTGGCAGAGGCATATGCCATTTCTAGAGAGAGAAAAGGGTAATCATTGAGTGAGAGGAGAACATTCTCTCTGGTGAATTCTTTCCCCATCTCCTAGGTCACCAAGGGCATCACAGATTAGACTGAGAGCAATCCACTGCCTTAGTTCTTTCTGTGCACACCTGCTCTGTTTTTCACCCTTCCTCTAGACCACCTCATTCTCTTACTTCACTGTGTCTTTACTGTTGACTATGCATACCTCTCCAGCTCATCACATTTGACCAAGCAAGAACCATCACCTACATTCAGGCGACTCTGCTGGGGAGGTTGCTTAGTTGATGGAAACACAAGAAGTGGTCTACAGACTTTAGGCATGGCAGCACCAGTAAACCACGCGAACCTTGTTCTCGACGGTGCATCGCTGATAGAAGATGCCATGTCCAGTCATGGGGGGAATGAAGTGGGCGGAAACCAGGGAGCTCCAGCCATGGAGATAATCCAAGCCATGCAAGCCGGAATCACCCAAATGCAAACCACACAAACACAGTTGCTCGCAGCCATGGCTGGCCTTACAGAGGTCATCACGGCTGCCTTACCCAAGGCCCAACCAGCGCCGGTGCCTCAGCAGATCCATGCTGAGGGGGGAGCCCAACTACCTATGCTTCCACAGGCTCAACAGGCCCGTGGAACTCAGGAAGTGGAGCCCTTAGTTAGTGGCTCTAGTGCTTAGATCCTTAACCAGCCTGCGATTCCTGTTCACCCCGCCATGCCAGAAAACCCTAGACTACAAACCACAGGAACCAGTTCTGTGCACCAGAGGGCGGCACTAGGGGAGAACGCCGGGCCACAAGCGGTGACCTTGACAGAGGTGCAGGCTCTCTTGCAAAGAGAGAAAACCAAAATAACCTTCCCCTCCCTACCTAGCCCAGACATTCAACCACCATACCCATGGCCATCCTTCAGATGCCATATCCAGAGGGGTACACCCCACCGAAGTTCACTAAGTTCGATGGCAAAGAGGGCAACACACAAGAACATGTAGTGCGGTTCATTGAAACACTAGGAGCCTTCTCTGGAGACACAAACCTCAGGCTAAGAGAGTTTTTCAAATCTCTAACCAATAAGGCGTACACCTGGTACGTCAACCTCACCCCTTATTCAGTGTCGTCACGGGAAGACATGGTCAGCCGCTTTCTATGCGAAATTCTTCCAAACACGCGAGAAGATAACTAGTCTATCCCTCGTTAAAGAGACGCAAGGCCCCAGTGAAGATATCATTGACTACATCAGGCGGTTTTAGGACCGCGCAGTCGATTGCCTCGAGCCAGTAGAGGAAGAGTACTTGGTGGAAATTTGCACATCTGGGCTCCTGCGCGAGTATCAACCGTTTTTGGTTAATGTGAAAATTCAGACATTCGATGCCTTATTGGAAGCAGCATACAAGCTGCGCCATACTGTACAGCCACCTGCGCGGGATGGCTGGAAGTCTAGAAAGTCACACTCCATCGCCGCAACCGCAACTTCCGCTCCGTTTTTGCGTAAGTCGCAGGGGGGAAGAGGCAACGGCAGAAGCAGCAACGGACGTGGTGGATGGGGTGGAAACAGTAACGGGCGTGGCGATTGGAAGAAACAAAAGGTGTATAAAGAAAATGCAGGGGCTCCGGACTACCCTTGCAGCATCGAGGAGGTAAAAGTGTTGGTAAAAGAGTGGATAGCAGATGGTGGTCTCACACTAACAGATATTGAGGCCGCGCCCTCGCGCGCAGACCAAGAAAGTCCAAATTATTGCATGTTCCACAGACACACCAAGCATCCTACTAGCGATTGCTGGACTTTAAAAAGGATCTTCAAGAGGAAGATGGATAACAACGAGCTGAGGATCACCGCTAAAGCTCAGGACGTGCGCATGCACCCCTACCCGGAGCATGGGACGGCCAACATGGCCGAATGTTATGAGTTTGTACGCGAAACTGAAGAGGAGGATTACGGTTGTGATTATGATTATAATTACGATTATGACTACGACCATGATTATGACTATAAGGAAGTGTATATGACATCTTTCTACGATGAACTTGACGCGCGGGGCAGCCGGGATGGCCTCGCCTTGTACAAAAGCATAGAAGGAGTCTAGATTCCTTCGCCAGTACAGGCGAAACTGAGTAGAGATAAGGGGGGACGAATAGACCTTGGGAAGCGCCAGCGCCCAACCCCATCCAGAAGTATGTCCGTATAGGAGACAAGAAACTGATTAAACGTGGCCTGGAACTCCAGGGGCTTAGGCCCTGCAGCGGGTATCACCAAATCGTACTCCAACTGACGCGCCACCCTATCCGGCCTGTACACCACCGTCCGCCAGTTGTCGACCCCAATTACGGGCAAGTAAGCCGGGCGATTCATGCAATACACACCGAGGAGAAGGTTGTGCTGCGGCAGGCTAGCGTTGGAAAAATCAACCTCCCCCAGAATGCTTGGGCTATAGTTACAAATGCCCTCCAAGGTCTGGGTATATGGGCGCGGATAGAAATGGGACTCGTCGTCCATATGTTCCTCCCAAAGCTTTGTCGTTGTCGCGTTGTTCCAGCGAAGGATGATAGGCCATATCGGACCTTCGAGAGTGTACCGTTGGCTGCCATCATCCTCCCTGACCGGACGACCCCTACTGTCCGTGATTGGCCTGGACACCTGCGCGGGAAATTTCCTGGGCTTTGGAGCAGCGATGGGAAAATGCTCGTACACCAGTGCAGTTAGGAACTGGGTGTGCACCATAGAGGTGATGTCATAGCGGCCCACGGAGCGCTCAAAATCCGTGGACAGGCTGTCCAACTGTTGGTATAAATGCCCTAGAAACAGAGGGCCCAGCGGAAAAAACAAACTCGCTAGGTGCATCGATCGGAAAATCTGAGAATATAAAGAATGAAAGAAAGAAGGCAATGAAGGCAGGCAAATACAAGTCACCTTTGTACTCTGGACCATCGATGGCCTGGTGTTCCGCACCCCCAGGTGGCATGGGCTGGAGATCCTTGAAGAAGTACCTTATCCATAAACCCCAAGAAGTCTTCTTTGGGTCTGTAATAGGCCTCCGATGACCACTCCTGTCCCATTGAGACCCCCTATGGCCCGCGGCCTTGTAGGCTAACTTCAGTCTAGCCACCAACTCTTGATCAGCACGCTCAGACTTGGTGGGTTCAAGCTCCTGTTTGCCACGGAGGGAAAGGTGCAGGAGCGCGCTAGTGTCTTGGAGAGTGGGACCAAACTCACCCCACGGAAACACGAAGGTGTGGGTGTCTGCACTCCACCGAGATACCAAGAAATCGATGTTCTCATTCCTCCTGTTCATTGTCAAGACTTGAGAAATCTTGACGGGCTCTAGTACGTGAGAATGCTCCAGAACCTTCTTGTAAGCAGCGTCCCCAACCACATCATTCACACACTCACTCCAGCCGGCGGGGGGTGCAGAAAGAGAAGAATACTGAACCGAAGAAGGAGGGAAGTCCCCCCTCTCCACACGAAGATGAAGAACAGAAGAGGGTGGCACCATGTCTCCATCCTCGACTAATACCTCCGGCCGGATGCACAAAACGTCGTCCAATTCGCTCCCCACCGGATTGTAGGACTCCACCTTCTTCCAAAATGGATCGTTCTTGCCATGGACGTAAGGGGCCCTACGCCACTGGTCCGAAGGAGGGACTGGACCTCCCTGAATAGTAGGCCTACCACCAACCACTTGCTCGCCACGAGTCATCCTTATTCTTTGAAAGAGATGTGGAGTGAGAAGGGAGAAGAAGAGACTCAGAAGAGGGAACTGGCAAAGAAGTGAGGATTGCAGAAAAAGAGACGGGTCGAGAGCTCTGGTTTCGATCGAAAGAAGAAGAAATGGAGACTCGAAAGTGAACGGGGTATTTATAAGAAGAAGAGCCCCCCCCCCCCCCCCCAACGGTCGCAATCAACCATCATGACCGAAACAAAACGCCAGTCATAATGATCACCTCGGACGACTAAAAAGGCGCCCCCAAACCGTCGCGTCAATAAGCCAAAAAGTTGTCAGAAAACGAATAACGCGCTGACATCATGCGCGCGTGGGAAAACGCCTGAATACCACGCCACGCGCCTGCGTGTTCCACACGCGCGTGGGGACCACTGTAGGGGAGGTCAGCACGAGACCCCCATTTGACCATAGTCAATGTTGACCCTCCAATAAAATCATGACAAGTGTCACCTAGGTGGCACGATGTCCACACGACACATGGCACTCTTCGCGCAAGCCTCCGTGCAAGGGGTCCACTAGCGCGGGCACAAGTTTTTGCGCGGCCGCGGGGGGGGGGGGGGGGCACTGAAGCGGGACCCTCTGGCACGAGGCGCCCCAGCGGCGCGCACCCCAAGCTCAGTAGGGGCGGTGCTTGGATAACCATGAGCCATCCGAACGGGAGAAAAGCTCATGGTCCCAAACGACTGGCGTGGCCCAGAACACGGGAAGGAACGCGAGAAGCTAGTCCAGATTAGCCCAGGTAATTATACATGCTGCGGTCTAAAGGCAAGATCCCGGGGGCCCCCTGAGGCTTGGTTGCGGTATAGGCGCGACCGAATAGGTTACGACCTTGCCCTTACGGGAATAAGGGAGATCTAGTGGCTTGGTGGCTACGAACAAGAGGATCGCTGCGCGGGGGAATGGCTCGTTGCCGCGCTGGCCAGCTGCGCGGTGATGACGTCACCCGTATGGTCAGGTTGTACGGAAAGGACACGTGTTATCATATTATAGGATGACAGCCTGGCGCCTGATGATTGGTCCAAGGTGCCTTTAAATATGGGACATTCCCTTTCAATGCCCAGAGGTTGGTGAAATCTTGGCAGAGGCATATGCCATTTCTAGAGAGAGAAAAGGGTAATCATTGAGTGAGAGGAGAACAATCTCTCTGGTGAATTCTTTCCCCATCTCCTAGGTCACCAAGGGCATCACGGATTAGACTGAGAGCAATCCACTGCCTTAGTTCTTTCTGTGCACACCTGCTCTGTTCTTCATCCTTCCTCTAGACCACCTCATTCTCTTACTTCACTATGTCTTTACTATTGACTATGCATACCTCTCCAGCTCATCACATTTGACCAAGCAAGAACCATCACCTACACTTTCATACGCATTGTGATTTGAGAGTTTCCAAGTACGATGTACTTAGGCATCGGAGGGCCTTTGCCAAGGAGAGGCAAATGTGCTCTAACCCTTTTCTCTGTCTTGCAGATTTATGGTTGGAATAAAGAAGCACGTGATCAAGACCTTGCATGGATTTTATCCCCGTACTGTGGGAAAGCTTACAAAAAGTTCTTTTCCTTTCAAAGAAATCAGCAATGATGACTTCAGAACCTATTTTATACACTCCACGACGTGGAGATGTGGAAGATGATGGTGAGACCACACCTGTGCACACTACAAGAAAGAGTGCAAAGGTGGACAAAACTCCTGCAATTCTAAAAGCCTCGCAGAAGAAGCCCGCTGCCAGGAGGTTCAACAAAGGACATATCCCTGAGATTCCAAAGTTCAGGGATACATGCCTGGTGATCCATGATTCTCCAAGATCACGCGAGCGGCGAAGACGCTCGAGGACACCACCGAAGAGAAATAGGAGAACATTTCCTAGTTGTGGGAAAGGGAGGAGCCCCCCAAGCAAGGAATCGGGATAGGGAGGATAGCCTCGATCGGAGGGAACATGAGGCGGAAGAGCTGGCACAAGAGGTCACTCGATGCAAAAAAGAAATTCAAGATCTGAAAAAACAACTCCAAGAGAAGGAGAAAGACTTATGCTCACGGATGAGATCTATGCAGTACGAGAAGGAGAGCAGGAGTCATCATCATCATGATGTTTCTACTGTTAAGAGGGTCTCTCCACGAAAAAGGAGAGAAAGGAACCCCTCCGCTGAGAAAAAAGAAAGGAAGAAGCATGCTAGGATAGATACGAGAGATCTGGTTCCAATGAGCGCACCCCCAAACAGTATGCAAAAAGGAGGGAAACTGGGTGGGTAGAGGGAGTTTCTAAAACTGCACGGGAGGTAGCTAAGGAAGCCATAGGCCAGATCTCAAAGTCACCATTGGCTCACTGGATCCGAGCAGAGAGGACTCCGAGCAAGGTGAAGCATTCCACGTTTATCCCCTATGAGACCAATACAGACCCAGTGGCCCTCGTTTAACACTACCAACAGTTCATGCATGAGCACGACGATGCCTTGCTATGCAAGATGTTCCCCTTCAACCTGGGAAAAGTTTCCTTGAGCTGGTACCACAAACTCCCAGAAGGGTCAATTCTGTGTTGGGCCCAACTGGCTGAAGAATTTACTGCTCGGTTCTTAACCAGTCGAGTGGCTCCAAAGACGTTCGAGGCATTAACCTCTATGAGACAGAGGGACGACGTAACGTTAAGGCAGTACTCCAAACGCTATTGGGAGACCTTCAACGAAATTGAGAATTGCAGTGAAGGGTATGCCCTAGCAACATTTAAGACAAGCTTGTCCATGCATAGTAAGTTACGAGAATCACTTACTATGCACCTAGTCAAGACTGTGGCCAAACTTATGGAAAGAATCCAGGAGCATGCACAGGTGGAGGATGATATCTTATAGGCAGGAGGAAAAATTGTGGCCGGGCAGCCTCAGCTGCCCGAAAAGAAAGTCTTGGAGTCCAGGGTGTACAAGAAAGAGTACACAACTGGGAAAAAGGATTATGTACAACAAAGAAGGGAAAAGGCAGAGCCAAACCAAAAGTCCTATTTTAGCGTAATGGCAGCTTTCAGTATCCCAATTTACAAGATGCTCTATAGGATAAAAGACCAGCCCTGGTTCAGGAGATCCGCTAAGATGACGGGGAATCCAAAGAAAAGGAGGGCTACGAATCAGCACTGCAGCTATCACAGGAACTGGGGATCACTTGAAGGAATTTCTAACAAGCGATCAGCAGGAGGTTGAGTAGGTGGAAGAAATGGACTACAAGAAAGCGCCCAATGGTAGAATCCAAATGATACATGGATTAGTGGCCCCATACACCCACAATGAGATCAGGCATATTCAGAGGGTCAATGGATAAGCTAAGCAAGTGATGAAGCTGGCCAAAGGAGGCCAAGAGCGGAGGAGGTGATGGAGGTTCCCATTGCTTTTTCTGATGATGATTTGGATGGGGTAGTGATGCCCCACAATGACACTTTGGTTATTACGCTATGAATAGGGGAATATGACATGGAGAAGATCCTTGTGGATCAAGGGGCAAGCACAGAGATAATGTATTATCATACCTACAAGAAGATGGAACTCCCGCCGAGCTCGTTACAGAAGTGTCTAAGTCCCTCTGGTCGACTTTCAGTGCACAGACAATATGGCCTATGGGAAAGGTCACATTGCCTGTCAGCGCATAGCCTCTAATAAGACAATTCTTAAGAGTCTTAAAAAGATGCTAGAGAATAAGAAGGGAAAGTGGCCGGATGAGCTGCCAACAGTGCTTTGGGCATGCAGGACCACTCCCCGGCGGTCCACGGGGGAGACACCATACTCACTTGCATATGGGACAGAGGCAATAATTCCACTAGAGGTTGGCCTGCCGACCAATCACACTGCTCTTATGGAAACAGGTGGCAACGACAAAGCCTTGGCCGAGCAGCTTGACGTTGCCAAGGAAAGAGAGAGTGTGCACTGATCACTTTGGCAGCATACCAGGAGTAACTAAGAAGAAGCCACAACAAGAAGGTACAACCAAGGAAATTCAAAGTGAGAGACCTGGTCTTGAGGAAAGTATTGGCCAACACCAAAATATCCTCAAATGGAAAGCTCGGGCCAAACTGGGAAGGCCCATACAAGATCACTGGAATTGCTAGTATAGGGGCATACCATTTAGCCAACCTGGATGGGGATGCAATTCCACGACCTTGGAATGTGCAGAACCTTAGAAGATTTTATCAATAATTTATATTTCTTTGTGATTACGAATACAATCACATCTTTTTTAATACGAAGATATTCACGTTGGGATTACGAGGAAAATCACCAGCATTAGTTATTTAGATTATTGTTTTCCTTGCTTTTATTAATGAAATTACTTTTCGTTTACTTATGACTTTCAATATGAACCAACTTAATCTGAAAATTTTGATTCCTATTGAGGAGAAGAGGGTATGCATATGCCTTAGTTATTTGAATATGAGGAAATTTAAATTTCAATTTGAATATGCCTTAGCGCATGTACACTTGGTAACAATTTCTAAGTACGAAATACTTAGATTTGCAATGATTAATGCAAATAATCCAAGTATGTGAACACTTGGTAAAAGTCTCTAAGTACGAAATACTTAGATTTGCAACGATTAATGCAAAAAATCCAAGTACGTGAACACTTGGTACGAAATACTTAGATTTGCAACGATGAGTGCAAATAACCCAAGTATGAAGACACTTGGAACCATTAAAGATTTGCGTGCCAATAGCCAAGTATGAAGAAACTTGGTAAAGTGGTCCTAAGTATGAAGAAACTTAGGCTGCAATGAATATTGCAAAAGGTATTTGAATAACTTGCAAATTTTGAGTAAACAAATACTCAGTCTTGCATGAACAATTACGAGCAAAGCTAAGTATGAATAAACTTAGTAAAAAAAGGCACAAACAGGCTTAACATTCATAAACACGGAAGTACGAAAATACTTAAACCAAAGGAGAAGCAAAGTATCATGAGCCACACGCGGCAAAAATAGCCACACAAAGCTGAGCAAACAAAAAGAAATTCTAACGTGAGACAATCAAACAGGCTTTAAACCTCTTCACTGATCTCGGGAGCATAAGTGGCAGGGGTGGGATCTGCAGGATTGAGGTTAGTACCTTCAACTACTACCTCAGAATGGTCGCCGTCCTGGGTAGTGAGGTCAACAACATCATTTTTAGTCTGAGCTGGCTCTAGAAGTGTCACAGGCTGAGCATGGTCATCTAGTTGGGCCTGATCATCAGACTGAGCAGAAGGCTGAGCTTGGGTCTCAAATCGAGATTGAGCAGCATGAGCAGCAGCTTCGGTTTCACTCGAGAGCTCCATGTCAGTCCAAAGGGCGGATGATTGATCAACTTCGAGCTTGGTAAGGCACCTCTGCCTGGCAGTACCCTAGATGGCGTCCTTCACCGCAGATAGTTGAGCCCTATAATTGCCAGTTATCACAATTACCACTCTATCATACTCAGCTTCAGCTTTCTCCTGAGTTTCAGTTAGCTCCCGACGCAGTTGTTGCTCGGCCTCCTCAGCCTTCCTCTTTTGCTTAACCAACTCTCCTTTCAAATGCTCCACCTCCTCCTTTGCATCTTTTAGCAACTGGGCATGGCTATCTTTCTCCCTTTTGGCTTTTTCTGCTCTCTTTTGCTCCTTCTTCAGGTCCTTTTCAGTTTCCTTCGCTCGGTCTAGACCGGCGGCAGCCTTCTGCATAATCTACAAGAAGGAAAATATTCAACAATGAGGAAGAGCAGGAAAACGAAGAAGAAAGAGCAGAGGTACAGTAAAGGAGTGTCATGTTACCCTAGCACTAGATTGGAAAATAGACTTCATAGGGATATCATAAGAGTTGCTCTTCTCCCTTTCCATGTCCAATGGAAGAAGGGCAGCACCGGTCATGCCATAAGCCACGTCAACAGAGTTAACCCTGTCGATCATGCTTAGTGGCATACCATCTGGCCGAGCAAGCAAAGGAGCCCATGGTTGCACTAAGGGAGGGGAATCGAGCACAAGGGAACTAGAACCAGAGTCCCCAGTCCTCCGCCTTTGCAGGGGCGGCTAAACGTCTTGTGGGCTCTCTATGGGGCGTTTATCCCTCTGTTGGAGAGAGGAGGTCACTGCCATCGGAGCTGAGCTAGCTGGAGGGACAATCGCAGGAAAAGCACAGGACGTTCCACCACGAGGAGGTGGAGCAGCCAGGTTAAGCTCATCCAAGAGGCTTATTGGTTGCAGGGGCATGTCTAGTTCAGGAGAAGGGGAATAACTTGATGAATCTGAAAGTAGGGCGGTGTGCTCGGCTAAAGAGAGAACGGCTGCACGGTGATCGAACCCTCCTCTTTCTTCCTCTTCTTCTTTTTCTACTGCTGCTCTTCCAGATGTGCTTGGCTCTTGGTTAGTGCGGGTAACGATTGGGATGGCAGTAGGGATCTCTGGGATATGAGCAAAGGTGACTTGCTATTGTAGATCCCTTGAGGCCTTGGAACGCGTGACCCTCCTTCCAAACCGACCTCTGCGAGATCTGGTATTCCTCTGCTCAGCTGGTGCGAGTGGGGTGACTAGGGGAGCTGCAAGAGGCCAAGGGTGTCTCTAGCGCGATTCACCCACTCTTCTAACACCGCCCCAGTAAGAGGGGGTGTAGTCGAGCAACAGGTGGGAAGCACGGCGAAGACCTACAGGAGTTGGTTCAAACCCATCAAAATACAAAGCTAACACGATCTCTTCGCAGTGTAGCCTTCTGTGGTTCAAGCGGCCGCCCTGGTTTATGTTGCTTGCTGCAAGAGAAGGAAATAGCACGGGAAAGGATGAGTTAGCTGAAACAGAATATTTTCATAAGGGAAAAAAGCAATAGAGGTTTGAGTACTAACGTGGTTGGCCCACGGCCGTAGGGCAAGCAAAGCCGATAGTGTTCCCCTCTGCGTCTCTGGGCTCCTAGTTACTTGTGACTACAAGGTAATCGTCCACTTCTCCCTTTGAGGAGTTGGGCAGATCTGTGATAAGCTTTTCATTAGGGTCCCTAGCTTTGAAGTAGTATGAGTTGTCTACAGTGGGGACTACGCTGTATAGGAAATGTAAATCCCACCAGTCCAGGTGAAGGCCGAGGAGTCTGTTCAGGGCAATCGTGCCCATAACTAGCCTAACGAAATTGGGGCATAGTTGCATAGGGTTTAACCTACACCGATTGCAGACTTCTCTAAAGAATGGGTGGAGAGGGAACCTAAGACCACCCTCAACTTTGAATATCAGAGGGATGTGAATCTTTTCTGGGGTCTAACCCTCCTCCCCTAGGTCATTGCGTCTATTCAGATGAAATTGGACGTCATTAGGAATCTCGTACTTCCTACGAAATTGTTCAATCTTGACAAGGGTACTAAGAAGAGCCCTATGTCTTCCCATTATTTGGTTAGATTAGGGTTTCTCAAATGAAACCCAGAAAAGGGGAAGACAAAGATGGAGACGGACAGAAAAAACAAGTATGTATCGAAAATGGAGGCCTAAGAAAAGGACACTTACGTGAGAGAAAGGACCTAAGATAAGGCTCTCCTGACGGGAACAGAGGGTATTTTTCAGCGAGAAACAGAAATGTTGTGGAAGACTATTTGCTGAGATGGAAGCTTTAGCAAGACAGAAATGGCAGAGATGGCTTCTCTCTGTCTCTCTCTCTCTCTTGGTTCGTTTGAACGCAGTAAAGTGAGTGCGAAGGGCAAGAGTTTTCGAGATTATAAGGGTTTTGGGGAGAAGAATAATCATTATCCCGCCCAGAACCCCATAAAAGTGGGGCATGACACGTGCAACAAGTCAACAAAGCCATCCTTTGGGCTTATTTGGTGACCAACGGGTCACTTCGCATTAAATGCAAAAGTAACCTTGCCCCCCACGTGAGGGGAGGCGTGCAACGAAGTGCATTAGAGATTGTTGAAGCTCTGCGCATCATTGACAAATAGCCATGATGGGCAGAGCTGGGGTGCAATTGGAGTGGGTAAAATATGATTACCCTTGGGAGGGGTAGAGCACGTGCCCTAATTAATCACCACCAGGGGGGTGAAAAGCTCGGCACCACATTGGGAATCCTTAAACCCTGTGACGAGCAGTATTGACCATGAATAGAGTCAGGATAATAGAGTAAACTTATAAATCAAGATGCACCAAGCTCGGCGGGAGTCACGAAGGGATGCCCCTAACATAGCCGAGCTGGGTGGGCTACGAATATAGCTTAAAAAGCGTTCTGGAATACATAATTCAGCTCGGCAAAGTGAGTTGAGCTATGTACGGGTTATTCCGAGCTACGTGGAAGCACGGCACCGCTACGGGTACAGCGGTGTGACATTCCAGAACGATCTGAGGAGGTTCCTTATGAGATAGGGAGCAATCTCGTGAATAAAGGGATCGATATAAGCATTCCTAATGAGATTAGGAATGTACTGTATTTAGGAAGAAGTCCTATATGGAAATACTTCCTATTGCAAGAAGAGATTTGGCGCCACTGCACTTAATAGGAAGAGTCTTATTAGGAAAGGTTCCCTAAAGTGATTAGGAAACAAGGGCATGAGATGCCTAAATCAATGAGCATCGACACCTATAAATACAACAACATACCCATAAAGAAAGGTACGCTGTGAATTACTTTCATACGCATTGTGATTTGAGGGTTTTCAAGTATGTGGTACTAACTTAGGCATCGGAGGGCCTTTGCCAAGGAGAGGCAAAGGTGCTCTAACCCTTTTTTCTGTCTTGCAAATTTAGGGTTGGAATAAAGAAGCACGTGATCAAGACCTTACACGGATTTTATCCCTGTACAAATGGAATTACAGAGTCTAGCAATGGAGCTCTTGTCCAAAGATTACGTTGAACTATACAATTCAGAATGCCCTCTATCTTCCCTTCTAGCCCTCTAATAATCCCTCATCTTCCCATGTTGCCCAATGAACCCGCCACATGTCCTTCTAGAACTGAGTTGTTGTTGCAGTATCTGTGAGTAGTTTGAGCTCAAGTAGCTCGTACCATATCATTCCCATCCCTTTGAAGTGAGCCTTGACCAGACGTCGAAATGTATCTTCTGGGAAACTAGCAGACCATTGAATCAGAAACTGAATATCTGGCCTGCCTTTATGCTTCACTCACTTGTGATCAAGGACTGCAAGCGGCTGTGGCTATTAACCAAATTGGCATTATAGAGATATCTAGAATCAAAATTGGGCCCGTGACACAATTGCAAAATGCGATGCCATTATACAACCTTTGAGCTTCGTTAACAAACCTCAACAGCATCACCAACAATTTACAAAAAGTTCAGGCATATTGACAAACACCTTATATGCATTACTATATTGCACCATTGCATTAACCTTCATGGAGAATCACCAATCCAATAAAAAAACTCACCTAGACATACATAGCTAGCCATACAAGAAGCTTCATCCAAATCAGCAACAACAGGATCATAAGAAATATAAAACCTACGATAACTAAACAAAGTTACAGTAAAAAAAAGTTTTAGTTCAAATGAAGAAATAGCTTAAACCTCAGATCTCAAATCAAGAGATAGAGAGAATTAGGAGAACGAGAGA
Source organism: Vaccinium darrowii (assembly GCA_020921065.1). NCBI lineage: Eukaryota > Viridiplantae > Streptophyta > Magnoliopsida > Ericales > Ericaceae > Vaccinium > Vaccinium darrowii. The sequence goes on along the minus strand of CM037158.1, from coordinate 24,466,758 downwards.
GAGTCAACGCCAAAGTTGGGCATGAATATCTGGAGATGCGGAGAGTTGGAGTTGGGTCACTGCTCTTGTTGAAATGCGTGGAGAGAGAGAGAGAGAGAGCACGCTGGAGTGGGTGGAATTGCTGGAGATGTGATCGGCAGGAGTTGGGTCGGCCGGCAATGGTGGTGGATTGTGGGTCCACAAGGGAGGGAGAGAGGAGCAGTACGTTGTTGGGGAGAGAATAAGATAGGGTGAGGTAGAGCTACAAGTCATTAAGTGAAACACCCCAACTTCTAATCTCTGCCAGTGGTTTCAATGGCTGAGATTGAGTGTCAAAATTTGTGTGTTTTTATGTGTGATGGGAACCGGCCCATATATGTATGTGTGTGTGTGTGTGTGTAATTGTGTATAACATACATACACACATACGTATACGTATGTGTGTATGTATGTATGTATGTATTTATGTACTATGTATACATATGTATGTATGTACGTACACACACACACACACATATATATAAAGAGAGAGAGAGAGAGAGGGTGTGTGCAACAAGAAGGGGAGGCATACCGTGGCTATTGTCGTACTTGGCACGGAGGGAAGAAGGTGAAAATGATAAGTTTTTACAATATTGGGGTAGAATTGTTTGTTCAAGATTTGGTTCAATCTATGTGCAATTATTAATTTCCGTTTCATGTATGTGGTGATTTTGAAAAAGTGTGTCATGTATAGGCAATTGTTTGCCAATGTCACACAATTACCCCTAAGTTGAGTCCTTTTTTGGTACAAATTCTTGTAAAGTGTTTCATGTGAACAGTTCGTCAATTCTTCAACATGTAAGAGACTTGCCTTTTTGGGGGGAGATTTGGTTCAACAAATTTCTGTCAGGACCTCTGCTTTCCGATCAGAATTTTAAAGGAACTCCAACTCTTATTAGGAGTTATTGATTCTATAAGGTAAAGGCTATAAAACTTATCCATTTAGAATCTTTGTTTGGAAAGGATTCTCCTTCTTTACTACCCTTAAGAGAGCCATCCTTTCAGGATAAAGATGTGGCCATTGCAGAATTTCTCCCTTTGTAGGAGTGCTTTAAAAAAAAAGGACTCTCCTTTAATAATGCTTTAAGAGTCCAACCTTTTTGGAATTCCAACATCGATAGTAAAGATGTGGTTGTTGGCTAGGACTTCTTTCATTGACGCCTTCTTTTGTAATAAAAAAAAGATTGTGGAGTTTGTCTCTAACAGAAGTGTATTATTCGTTTCAACAGGTTGGACTATAGAAGGAGTGCTTCACACATACTATACAGGGATAAAATCCACGTAAGGTCTTGATCACGTGCTCTTTTGTTGCAATCCTCAATCTGCAAAACGAAGAAGGGCTTAGAGCACCTTTGCCTTTCGTCGGCAAAGGCCCTCCGATGCCTAAGTTAGTATCTCGTACTTTAAATCACAAATCACTCTATGCGTATGAAAGGGTTTCACATCGTACCTTTTTTTATGGGCATGTTGTTGTATTTATATGTGTGGATGTTCATCGATTTGGGTATCTCGTGCCCTTGTTTCCTAATCACATTAGGAAACCTTTCCTAATAGGACTCTTCCCATTAGGTGCAGTGGTGCCAAATCCCTCTGTTAAGCCCCTCACTGTATTCTTCATAACGATTGTTATTATTTTTATATTTTTTTTAGAAGTTGGGCTTTCTTTATTAGTTATCTGTGCATCTTCTAGGCTTAAATGGCATGATTGTTATTTTTTTTTAGCGCGGGATTGATTTTCGTGAATACTGGTAATGGGTTAATTATGTAAGCACCAATTAAGTTAGATTGAGTTATAAGTAGTTTATAATTTTAGTTTCCCAGCTTATATCATTATCTTATTAGCTATATTTGTTATTGAAATAAATATATTTATCCATTAGCTAAAATCTTGGGAGGTAGTTAGTTATTTCGTACACATTTTAGAGAGATCAGTTAGGGTTTTGAAGGAAACGTATTTAGAGAGAAGAGAGAGAGAGAGAGAGAGAGAGAGAGAGGGCAGTCGCAGTGGTGTTCGGCTGATTGGAGAACAGGTAAGTTGTTCGTTTCTTTTTCATTATTGTTCCATCTTTTCCTTCTTTTTCCTTTTCTCAAGCTAAGACTGGTGGTTACGTTGGAACGGTGTTAAAAAAAAAAATTGAATAGGATTCGGCGGTATGGGTCAATGGGTTTCAAAGGAGAATGCAATGGGTTGATGGTGGTGTGTGTATGTGAGATTGGTGCCACAGGAGTATGTAAATCTGGGATTTCGTGGGGTGCTAGCAAGGCACGCACCCCTCCTTTTGGGCATCATATTTTTATGCTTTGTTTTGGAGACATGGAAGGTAGTGTTTTGGAGACTAGGAATAACGGAGTAAATTTTATGAATTGGTTGTATATAAGTTTTGTGCTATGTGGTTGTGCACGTAGAAAATGTTCCGGTGTAGTGATGGTGAATTGATGATCTGAGTGAGAATAGAGTTTTAGTAAGATGGATTTTTGGTGGCTGCCGATTGTGTTAGTAATTTTGGATTACGCTACGTTTGGGTACCTTAATAGGAAATGGTATTTCTAGCTTAGACTTCTAGTATTACATTTGAATTAGTTAGCTATTTCTTATGCTCTATTTTGATACAGGCTAGTCTTTCTTTGCGTGTTCGAGTTGCATTACCCTTGGGCCCAGGTGAGTGGTTAAACATGTTACGTATTTTCGAACTCGCTGTGTCCCTTGAATTATTCTTTTGGAGAAATTATCATTTGGCTATTAAAAACGTGAGTTTTTCATATTTGATCTTTTATTTGGCATGCGGAAAAAATATTCTTTTGGTGAGAATTTGGTGGATATTGATGAGAACATTTATTATTGAAAGTCTAGGGAAATTAATCCCCTGCGTGCGGGTGACTCTGGCCATTAGGGAAGAGACCGTGTCCTGGCCGGTGACCCTAATGCTCAACGGCTGACTTTCGCCGGATCGTTCTTAGGGAAAAGTTCCACGGGCTGCCTACTCGTGGTGACTCTAAGTTTCGATATTGGATCCAATTTTCGAGAATTTTGTTCACTGGCACTTGGTACTATTTGGTATTGGTTGAGGTTCCCCATTGTTGTTGGATATCGTGTTGTGATCACCATTAAGACTTGCTATTGGTAAAAAGAAATTTATTGGTATAATTGTTGTTTTGTTGCACACTTCGTATGCCAAATTATGTTTATATGGTAATCTATTTTTATCCCAATTTTAGAACTTTATTTACTATACATGTTTTGCCATTCACTGAGCTTGTCAGCTGACAGATTTTTTCCAACATCATTTTCAGGAAAATCGAGTCGATAGGTGAGGACTCTGGCGGCGTCTTGGGGAGTTTTTGTGTCAACCTCCATAGGATGTTGCATTCCAGTTTTCTAATTTTATTATTGCTTCCGCACTTTGTTAATCCTTATTTATAGAGATCAAAACTCCTTTTTTCTATTGGTGAAATATTCTTTATCATTTTGGTTTATGGGATGGTTGTGCCCATGGTCAGGATCGGATACCTTGGCTTTGGTTTGGTCTGATAAAAAAAAAAAGAAAAAGAATGATATTTTACGTCCAATGACTTTATTTTATTTTAGGCTGCGTGTTTCACGGGCTGAAGCCTCGTGGTCCACAGCCGGTCATTTCCCCATTTTGGGGCGTGACACCCTCCTTGCAATAGGAAGTATTTCTATATAGGACTTCTTCCTAGACGCAGTACACTCCTAATCTCACCAGGAAAGCTCATATCGATCCCTATATTCACGTGATTGCTCCCCATCTCATAAGGAACCTTCTTAGATCATTCTGGAATGTCTTACCGCCTTACCCGTGGCAGCGCCGTACTTCCACGTAGCTCAGAGTAACCCATACATAGTTTAGCTCACTTTGCCGAGCTGAATTCTGTATTCCAGAATGCTGTTTATGCTGTATTCGTAGCCTACCTAGCTCGGCCATATCAGGGGCATCCTTTTATGCCTCACGCCGAGCTAGTGCATCCTGATTTATTAATATACTCTTATTATTCCGGCCTTATTCATGGCCAAACCAGCTCGGCACAGGGCTTAAGGACTCCCTATGTGGTGCTGAGCTATTCACCCTTCCGTGGTGGTTAATGAGGGCACGTGCTTTGCCCCAGCTATGGCTAATTAGATTTTACCCACTCCAATTGCTCCCCAGCTCTGCCCATTGCTATCATTCATCAACAGTGCGCAGAGCTTCCAACAGTCTCTATCATAGCCTTTTGCACACCTCCCCCTCACGCAGGAAGCAAAATTGCTTTTTCATTAAATGCAAAATGACCCGTTGGTCATCTAATAAGCCCAAAGGACGGCTTTGCTGACGTGTTGCACACGTCACACCCCACTTTTATGGGATTTTGGGTGGGATAATGATTATTCTTCCACCCCAAAACCCTTATAATCTCGAAGACTCTTCCCCTCCTTACTTGCTCTATTGCGTTCAAAGGAAACAAGAGAGAGAGAGAGAGAGAGAGAGAAGCCATCTCCGCCATTTCTCTCTTGCTAAAGCTTTCACCTCATCAAAAAGTCTTTCACAACGTCTCTGTTTCTCGTCAGAAAATACCCTCCATTCCCGTCGGAGAGCCTTATCTTAGGTCCTTCCTCTCACGTAAGTGTCCTTTTTTTAGACCTCCATTTTTGGTGCGTACTTGTTTTTCTGTCCGTCTCCATCTTTGTCTTCCTCTTTTTTCTGGGTTTCAACTGAGAAACCTTATCCAAACAATGGGAAGACATAGGGCTCTTCTTAGTACCCTGCCAAGATTGAACAATTCCGCAGGAAGTACGAGATTCCTAATGACGCCCAATTTTGTTTGGACGGTCGAGATGATATGAAAGAACATGGGCAGAACCGAGAAAAAAATCCATATCCCTTTGATTTTCATTGTAGAGGGGGGTCTCAAGCTTCCACTCCACCCCTTTTTCCGTGAGGTCTGCAATAGGTGCAACCTGTGCCCTATGCAACTGTGCCCTAATTTCGTTAGAGTTGTTATGGGTACCATTGCCCTAAATGAACTTTTAGGTCTGAATTTGAACTGGTGGGATTTCCATTACTTGTATAGCGTTGTGGCGACTGCCGAACGTTCCTATTATTTTAAAGCCAGAAACCCCAAGCAGAAACTCATCACAGATCTTCCCAACTCCTTTACGGGCGAGGGTGATGATTACCTGGTGATCACTGGAAATTGGGAAGCTAGGGATGCTGAATGAAACACCATTGGTTTTCCTTGTCCCACAACTGCTAGCTGATTACGTTAGTATTTATTCATTCCAGCTCTTCCTTTCCTTTTGTCAGTTAATTAGTCCATTAGAGACCACTTTGCTTTTCCTTTTGTCCTATCCTTCTTGCAGCAGACAACCTGAACCAGCACGCCCGTTTAAATCACGGTGGTTTACATAGCGAGGACATCGCCTTAGCTTTGTATTTCGACGGGTTTGAGCCAACACCTGTTGGTCGAGGCAGGTCTGCTCACCGCCTGCTCGAATACACTCCTTCCTATTGGGGTGGGATCAAGAGTGAAGGCGAGCCACGTTCGAGGCACCCCTGGCCTCCAGCTACAAGGTTGACCACTCCTCTTGCTCCTACCGAGCAAAGATAGGCTAGATCCCATAGGGGTCGGGCCAGAGGGAGAGGTATTCATCCCCGAGCTCATGGAGATCCTCTACAACAGATCACCTTTGCCCATCGTCCAGAGATTCTAACCGCTATCCCAATCATCACCAACACAGATCAAAAACCGAGCACTTCTGGGAGAGATGAGGAGGAAAGAGATTAAGGCCAGGCTGGTCCATCAAACTTTCCCTTGCCGACGTAAATTATTCCTCTTCCTCCTCCAGTTATTCCCCCTCTCCTCCCCATAACACCGAGATGACTGCTCGGCCAATCAATCTTCTGAAAATACTGGGCCTAGGTGGCTCCTCAACAATCGGCCCCTCTACCACAACCTCCCCCTCAACCACAGACAACCCCTCAACTGACCTCTACATAGGTTAGAGGGAAAAGAGGGCCCCAGAGGCCACAGCTGAAGATCCACTTCAGCCATCCCCTCAGAGGATGGAAAGCGCGAACGCTCGCTGAGCTACGCTTCGCTTTTCAGCACAAACCGCTCCCTGGAATCCGTTGATTGCTCGTCCCAATGGGACTCCCTTCAACTTGCTGGATAAAATTAACTCTCCAGATGTCGCCTACGCCGTTGCACAAGCCATGCTCCTCCCAGCTGACATGGAGAAGGAAAAAGACCAGACCTATGATGCCCTCATGAAGTCTGCCATGCAAGCTAGTGCTAGGGTAATCTCCTTCTTCTTCTCTGATTGGCTTTTGTGTCTTTCTCTAGCTTACGCTATTTGCATTTTGTGCAGATTATGCAAAAAGTCTCAGTTGGCTTTGAGCGAGCTAAGAAGACTGAAAAAGATATGAAGAAGGAGATCGCGTCTCTACAAAAGAATCTTGAAAAGGCCGAGCAAGATAATGCTTATCATGCATCGCATTGGCGTGAGGCCCAAATGGAGAATGATAGGCTAAAAAGGGAGAGAGAGGTAGCCCAGCGAGAGATCGAAGAGCTTAAACGTCAGCTAGAAGCTGCCAATGTCCGAGCTGATGCTAAGTATAACAGGGGTGTGGATGTGGCTACTCAAGACTATGTGAGTCAGATGCCAACAGTTAAAGATGCCATCTAGGGCACTGCTTGGCAGAGATGTCTTACTAAACTTGAGGTAGAGCAATCCTCCCCTCACAGGACCAGCATGGAGCTACCAAGCGAAATGGAAGCTACTGCCCAAGTTGCACTTGCTGCTCATTCTCAACTCGACGCTCAAGCTCGGCTCAACACTGAAGCTCAACGTGAACTCCCCCTTGAGCTACTAGAAGACCCTATCGTTGATCTTACCGGTGGTGATGGTGATACAGGCAATACGGAGGATGCAAGTGCTGGCCATGTTCCTGCTGACTCCACTCTTGCCACTGATGCCTCGGGGCTAAGTGAAGAGACTTAATGCCTTCTTTGATTGTCTTATGTTAGAATTTCTTTCTGTTTGCTTGGCCCTTCGTGGCTCACGATACTTTATTTCCCCTCGTTTTCAGATTTTGTGTGGTTTAAGTATTCTTGTACTTTCGTCTTATGGATGTTTAAGCTTGTTCGTGCTTTTTGTTTACTAAGTTTATTCACACTTAGCTCTTCTTGTTCATGCAAGATTGAGCATCTTCTTACTCAAAAGTTTAAGTTCTTCATACTCAAACATTCTTTGAAATATTCGTTGCGTCCTAGGTTTCTTCATACTTGGGAACCTTTTACCAAGTATTTTCGTACTTGGCTATTCGCTTGGAAATCTAAGTTTTTTCGTACTCAGAAATTCTTACCAAGTGCTCATGTACTTGGGTTATTTGCATTAATCGTTGCAAATCTAATTTTTATTGGATTTTTTCATATCCAATAATTAAAGTGATTAAGGCACGTATCTTACTCTTTGCTCCCCAATCGGAATCAAAAGATCAGTCCACTTTGATTCATATTAATTTAAAACCATAAGTGAAGAGGAAATAGTAATTTCATTAATGTCTGCAATAATAAAAACTAGCGTTGGTGATTTTCTTCGTAATCCCAACTAAATACTAAAAACAAATGTGAAATTCTTCATATTCACTAATAAATGTGATTATATTCACAACCACAAAAAAGAGGAGACAAATTACTGGTAAAATTTCCTTAAGTTCTGGACATTCTATGGCTGTGGTACTAGGTCTCCATCCAGGTCGGCCAATCGATATGCTCCAATTCCTGCAATACCAACTATCTTGTATGGACCTTCCCAGTTCAGCCTAAGCTTGCCATCTGAAGACACTTTGGTATTAGCCAACACTTTTCTTAGAACCAGGTCTCCTACTTTGAATTCCCTTGGCTGCACCTTTTTACTATAGCTTCTTCGTAGCTGCTCTTGGTAGGCAGCCAAGGTAATCAGGGTTCGTTCTCTTTTTTCCTCTGCCAAATCAAGCTGCTCAGCTAGGGCTTTATCGTTGCCCCCGACTCCACTAATGTTGTCCGAATGGTTGGCAGTCCCATCTCGAGTGTTATAACAGCTTCTATTCTATATGCCAGTGAGTATGACATCTCTCCCGCAGATCGCCGAGGAGTGGTTCTGTATTCCCAAAGTACAGCTGGCAGCTCATCCGGTCATTTTTCTTTCTTTTTTTCTAATCTCTTCTTAAGACTTTTGAGAATGGTCTTATTAGATGCCTCCGCCTGCCCATTACACTATGGGTAGGCTAGGTTAGAGTAGTAATTTCTGATACCGCGCTGGGCACAAAATGCTTTGAACTTCTTCCCAAACTGGGATCCATTATCTAAGATGATGGAATATGGGACCCCAAACCTCGTGATGATCTTATTCCATACAAACCTTTCCACTATGGCCTCAATGATCTTGGCTAGGGCTTCACCCTCTATCCACTTGGTGAAGTAATCTGTGCCAATAAGGAGGAATTTTCGTTTTCCCGTTGCCATGGGCAGAGGACCTAGGATATCCAATCCCCATTGTGCGAATGGCCACGGGCTTGTCAATGGCAACAGATCTTCCGCTGGAGCTTGGATAAGAGGTGAATACCTCTGACACTTCTCATATTTTTTGACAAAGACCTTTGCATCTTCTTGCATGTAAGGCCACCAATATCATTGGGATATTGCTCGGTGGGCTATGGACCGTCCACCTGTATGTCCTCCACATGTCCCAGCATGAATCTCGTGTAGGAATTTCTAGACTAGAGCTGGATGTACACATAACAAGTATGGTCCAAGGAAAAACTTTCTATAAAGCTTACCTTCCGGGGAGAGCAAAAAACGTACAGCCTTGGTCCTGATCTTGTGAGCTTCCCTTTTGTCTTCTGGCAAGGTCCCATCTGGTAGGTATGCCACTATTGGATCCATCCGGCACGGTCCAAGCTCAGTCTCCATCACCACCTCTACTGCTTGGCCAACGCTTGGCTCGTTCAAGTAATCCACCGCCACTGTACGGTGGTACTCCGTATTCACCGCAGAGCCCAAGCAAGCCAGGGAGTCTGAACGTGCATTTTGTCCTGAGCTGATTTGTTGGATGTGGACTCCGTCAAATTTGTCAAGTAGATCCTTGGCTGCTTCTAAATATGCATCCATCTTTTTTCTTTTTGTGGCATACTCCCCTGAAAGTTGGTTAACAACCAATTGTGAATCACAGAACACCCTTAACTTACTTACCTTGAGTTCCATGGCACTCCTAAGTCCACCAAGCAAGGCTTCATATTCTGCCACGTTGTTGGTGGTACTAAAACCCAATCTTGGCACTAAAACCCAATCTTAGCACTTGCTCAAGCACTAATCCTTCTGGAGAGAAGAGCACCACTCCTACTCCTGAGCCCTTATTACAAGCTGAGCCATCAACAAACAACCTCCATTCCTTAGGATCCAGCTCGGCCATCCTCATTGGCTATTCGGGAATGCTCCCCTGTTCCTTCTCGTGGAGAGCAGGCGGTGGTGGAGCTACCGTTGGGGTAAACTTAGCCACAAAGTTAGCTAAAATTTGTCCTTTTATTGCCGCCCTGGGTTGATAGTCTAAGTCAAATTGGCTCAATTCTATTGACCATTTCGAGATCCTTCCCGAGAAGTCTGCCTTTCGTAGAGAGCCTCCAATGGGTATTCCGTAAACACTATAATGGGGTGCTATAAAAAATAGTGTGGTAGCTTCCTTGCAACTATAACAAGAGCATACACCAATTTTTCCAGTGGTAAGTAGCGTGTCTCAGCATCTAACAACGTTTTACTTACAAAATAAACGGGAGCCTTCTCGGTACTCTTTATTTGTAGGAGAACCGAGCTGACCACATGCTCGGACATTGCTAAGTATAGTATCAACCGCTCCACAGCTTCTAGAGTAGAGAGTAGTGGCAGAGATGACAAGTAAGCTTTTATTTCTTGGAAGAAGCTGAAAGAATGGTCTACATCTATCTGAGGATTTGCTGATGAAACGATTCAGCGCTGCCACCATCCCAGTCAACATTTGGACTTCTTTCATGGTCTTAGGGCTTTGAAGATTCTGTAGGGCTGTGATTTGATCTGGATTGGCCTCAATCCCCTTTTTGGTCACCAAGTGCCCTAAGAACTTCCCTGAACTGACCCCAAATGCACATTTTAAGGCATTCAGCTTCAATTTGTACTCCCTTAAGATATCAAAGGTTACCTTTAGGTCGGCCAGGTGGTTGGACTTTTCTTTGCTCTTAACTACCATATCATCAATATAAACCTCCATGGTTTTACCGAGCTGTTGTTTGAACATCTTGGTGGCTAACCTTTGATAAGTTGCTCCAGCATTCCTTAAGCCAAAAAGCATAACCTTGTAGCAGTGTAGTGCCCTTGGAGAGATGAATGACGTCTTTTCCTGGTCGGGCTCATACATAGCTATTTGATGATATCCTCGATATGCGTCAAGGAAGCTCATCCTCTCATAGCCTGCTGTGGCGTCCACTAACTGATCAATCCTGGAAAGCGGAAAACTGTCCTTGGGGCATGCTTTGTTGAGGCCAGTGAAATCTACACAAACCCTCCACTTTTCATTCTTCTTCTTGACCACGATGGTATTAGCCAACCATTTTGGATAGCTCACTTCTCGTATGGCATCCACTTCCAATAGCCGTTCAACTTCTTCAATCACAGCGTCAGCGTGCTGTGGTGCTGACCTCCTTGCCTTTTGCACAACTGGCTTGTGTCGTGGGTCTACATTTAAGTGGTGGCAGATCACCTCGGGGTCTATCCCAGGTATCTCCTGGGGTGTCCATGCAAAACGTCAATATGGTCCTTCAAAAAAGCGATCAAATCTCTCTCTTCCCATTCGGCAAGGGTCTCGCTGACCAAGAAATACCTTTCTGGGTCATCCTCTTTGATCTGAATCTTTTTTAACCCTTCCACCATCTTCTTAGTGGGGACTCCTCCCACGTCCTCTAAGGTAGGCTGATCTAGTACTTCGACCGTCTGAACGAGCTCTGTCCCTGGAGATTTCTTTAATACCATGTTGAAACATTGGTCGACTACCTTTTGGTTACCTCTGCTACACTCAATACCATCTGCCCCTGGATACTTGATCTTCTGATGGTTAGTGGAGGCGATGGTTTTCATTTTATGCATCCAAGTCCTCCCTATAATCACGTTATAGGAGGACGGCAGATCTACCACCAAGAAGTCAGTTTTAAGAACAACTGACCCCGCACAGACAGGCAACAAGACCTTTCCCATAGGCCATATTATCTGAGCACTGAAACTGACCAGAGGGACCAAGCATTTCTGCAACGAGATCGGCGGGAGCTCCATCTTTTTGAAAGTGTGATAGTACATAATCTCCGTGCTGGCCCCCAGATGCACGAGAATTTTTTCTACGTCATACTCCCCTATTCGTAGGGTGATGACCAGTGCGTCGTTGTGTGGTATTATCACTCCATTTAAATCTTCATCGGAGTAAGTTATTGGTACCTCCATCACACCTTTCGTCCTTGGCCTCTTCATGCCGAGCTTCATAATTTGCTTTCCTTGCCCGTTAGTCCTCTGGATATGCCTAATTTCATTGTTGGTATATGGGGCCACCAACCAATGTATCATATGGATTGTTTCCTTTGGACTTTTCTCGTTGTCCATCTCTTCTATCAGCTCGGTATCTTTTTGGTCACCAACCAAAAATTCCTTTAGATGGCCTTCTGCCACTTTCTCATCCAGGAACTTCTTATATTCCACACAATCTTCAGTCATGTGACCCCAGTCCCTATGATAACTGCAATGTTTATTTGTAGCCCTCCTCTTCTCTGGGTTCCCTGTCATCTTAGGGGGCCTTTTGAACCATGGCTCTTTTTTTTTTTTTTATCTTGTACAACATCTTGTAGATCGAAATATTGAAGGTTGCCATGTGTAGGGGAGGTCAGCATGAGACCCTTCGTTGACCAAAGTCAACGTTGACCCACCGTTGGGATCATGACAAGTGTCGCCCAGGTGGCGCGATGTCCGTGGAGGGATCTGCGCGGGGGGTCACTGACGCAAGTCCTCGCTCGGGGGGGGCCACCGGTGCGGCACCCAACTTGTGCAAAGTGTCTCCACGGTGCGCACCCCAAGCCCAGTAAGGGCGATGCTTAGACAACCATGGGTCATCCGAACAAAAGAAAAGCCCATGGCCCAAACGACTAGCGCGGCCCAAAGCATGGGCGAGAACGCAAGGAGCTAGTCTAATTTAGCCCAGGTAATTATACCTGTTGCGGTCTGAAGGCAGGACCCCGGGGGCCCCTTGAGGCTTGGCCGCGGTATAGGCGTGACTGAACAGGTCACGACCTTGCCCTTACGGGAATAAGGGAGATCTAGTAGCGTGGTGGCTATAAAGAACAAGAGGATCGCAGCGCGGGGGAATGGCTTGTCACCGCGCGGGCCAGCTGCGCGGTGATGATGTCACCCATATGGTCAGGTTGTACGGAAAGGACACGTGTTATCATATTATAGGGGAACAGCCTAGCACCTAATCATTGGTCCATGGTGCCTATAAATATGGGACATTCCCTTTCAATGCCCAGAGGTTGGTGAAATTCTGGCAGAAGTATATGCCATTCTAGAGAGAGAAAAGGGTAATCACTGAATGAGAGGAGAGCATTCTCTCTAGTGAAATCCTTCCCCTTCTCCTAGGTCTCCAAGGGTATCATAGATTAGACTGAAAGCAATCCACTGCCTTAGCTCTTTCTGTGCACACCTGCTCTGTTCTCCACCCTTCCTCTAGACCACCTTATTCCTTTTCTTACTGTGTCATTACTGTTGACTATTCACACCTCTCCAGCTCATCATATTCAGCTAAAGCAAGAACCATCACCTACACCATGATACTGAAGTAGGAATTGGGATCTGGATTGGTGTAGACACCCCGATTCTGACCCGGGATACTTGCCAAGCACTCCCGATGATGAGAAAACCACCCGTGAAAACCACTCATAATCCATGGACATGTTTGTCATCGTTATGTGGCCCCCATTCCCCATTCCCCGTACTTGTTCAAAGTTGAGTTGCATACATCTCTTGTATAATCTCACAAAAGTCAAGTAGAGACCAGTCTTCGAACCGGGCGAGGGGGGTGCCATAAAACCCTTCCCCTCTCGTAACTGAGCTCCTGAACCTAAGATAGTATGGTGATGACGGGCCAGTAATCCTTATCCATTGAATGAGGCACGAGTCAATTGAGTTCGGTTCCTCGGGGACAATCCGGTAAAACCCGGGTGGCGACTCCGAATCGATTCGAGGATCCCTCCGGAGGTGCGTCCACAGGCTGGCGACTCCGCTGGGGACTCTGGTTAATGCATACTTTGATTTTATTACACTTGTGTAATTTTATTGAAATATGCATTAATCAAGAAGGCTCGACTTGAAAAGCTTTTGTGGGATTTTTGAAATGTTTGTAATTCGACTTTTGCATTGCACTTGCATTGTCCTTAGTCTCGCTGGCGTGTTTTGGCAATCCTGCAAGGCTTGCCGCTGACGGGGAATCCCAAAATGCCCAGCAGCCCTCGACCGTGATGAGTTACACCTGTCGTTATTACCGTCGCCGTGGGTATCCATGGCACGGGAGACAATCATGACTCTAGTCCGGGGTACCCTTGTGAGACCAAAACCGGCCGTGTTGCATATAGTTAGCCATAGAACTTTCCCGTTAGGTGGCTGTCCCGTTTGATAAGTTTATGTGCTCCATCTTGTGTACGTGTTATGTGTTACCGCTTTCCTTGTGTTGTCATGTTGCATCCACGCATGCATACGCATTTGCATATAGTCCCTTTGAGTTTAGAGTAGTATAGTTTAGGTGTCCGTGCAGTTAGTAGGAGGTTGCCTTGGCCCGATGACGAGTCGTGCATTTCAAATGTACGTTGTCTTGTGAGTTAGTCCTTAGGATAATCGGATGTGGGAAAATTTGAGCCATCGGACCCTTGACAATAATCTAACAGAAATTACGGATGGTTGCCCCGAGATTAGGGACAATTATTCTTAAAATCCAAAGTTAGATTTTTTATGAGGATTTGAGAGTTCGCCTTTTCCCAAATCCGGTCATCCGACATGAAGGACTTAATATCAAAAGAAAACTTGAGGATTGGGGCAACCTTCCAAAGTTGTACATATTTAGTCTAGGAGACTTTAAATCCATGGAGTTTGAGATACCTCCGGTGTAACTAGATGACGACACCTTATTGCTCTGTCTCGGATGGTCAAGAAAGGATAACGGTTACAGTTTCAACATTTAGGCTTTAGGTTGAAAAGCCGTAACTGCCGAGTAAAAGACTTACACGTGGTGTTGATTCAATCTGCTGTGCAATGGCTCTAAGTGAGATTCGGAACCGGTAGATTAACTTTAGGACCAGCTTTAGGACTAACTTGGTGAGGGGCGACGCGACGACATGCGCATGTTTGCTTAGGTCTTCTTTCTTGTACAAGAGTGTCGAATCTTGGGGCTGAGTTCGATTTTTGTGCACTGTCAGCATTAACAATTGGGCCTACAAGAAGAAAGAAGACCTTACCCGTTTGGACCCGACCGCTCGGACAAAGATTGTCGTGACCCATTACTCCGGAATCTGAACCTCAGTCACCCCCGGTAGTCATGGAAGAACAGCCGAATGAAATTAAACAGTTAAGGAAAGAGATGCACGACAATGTGGCCAATCACAACACTCAGATTACCCAAATCATGGCTATTTTGGTTAACATCCAAGGCCGCCTTCCCCCGCTTCAGCAACCTCCCGATGAACAAGAGATCCCTGAGGGTGAAGAACTTCAGGAGCAACCGAATGAAAACCCTCAAATGGCTGAAATGTTGGCTAAGATTGCCAAACTCGAAGAATCAGTTGCTAAGAATGAGAAGGTTGCCGTCACCAGATTTGACATGAATAAGCTGTGCCTTTTCCCCGAGGCTAAACTCCCCGAAAAGTACAAACCAGTGGATTTCGAGAAATTCGATGGAACAAGGAACCCCCCAGGACACATTCAAGCTTACGTGAGTTCACTCTCTCTCCAAAATGTGGACGAACCAACCATGGCCCAAATGTTTCATCAGAGCCTAACCGGACCTGCCCTCCAATGGCTTCTTTCGCTTGAAATCTCCAAGAGAAGGACATGGGAAGATTTGGTAGCTTCTTTTGTGTAGCAGTATGGCTACAATGTTCAGTTGAAAGTTACTACTCGAGAGCTTGAGAGCATCAAGATGAGGGAAAGAGAGTCCTTCACAGACTTCGTGAAACGGTGGAGGGCTAAAGCAGCCCAGATGACTGATCGCCCATGCGACAAGGATCAGATGAGGATCATCACTCGCAACTTGCAGCCCGACTTGGCTCAATACATGATAACGGCCCAAACTCATGACTTTGAAACTTACTTCGAGGTAGACTTATCCATCGAAGAAGGGCTGCAAAGTGGTATCCTAAAGAAAGGAGAATCAGCACCGAAGCCAAAAAGGGTCTTCACTGGCAATGCCAACTCTTTCTACACTCCTTAGAACTACTCTACCGGCACTTCATCCAATCCTATAAGTAACCGTCCGCCCAAAGTCGAACCTGTCCATGCCATCATGCCAGCTCCACCCCAGAACCAAAGGCCGCGGCGGGTCTTCACCCCTCTTCCGCTTCCCCTCTCCGCTGTCTTTGAACGTCTCATTCAACAGGGAAAGCTTAAGCCACTCGCACCAACTCCTCCTCCTCAAAATCCCCCACCTACATGGAATCCCAACCAATTCTGTACCTTCCATCAAACCCTTGGCCATCCAACTGATAGATGTCAGGGCCTTCGTCATGAGATTCAAGATGTCATTAACAATAAACAGATCAGAGATTCCACCGAGAAACCAAACACCATCACCAACCCATTACCGGCCCACAGAAGGAATGCCGACCTTAACCACATTTCCCTTAACTCCACTCAAAACAATCCAAGCTCCACCAAATTCGACCCTAGCCAGTTTATCATACCCGAAACCGAACCTAAACATGTTGTAGCCATACCAGCTGAACCTGAAATATGTACCCTTTCCAATCAAGTAGGCCCCGCCTTTTGGGATAAGTGGGGGGACATGATAATCAACATGGAGAACTGGGAATATGAGATAATGGCAGCAAACGATCGATTGAACGATGAAGAATGACCACAAGAGGAAATCAAACTTGATCAAGAACTCCCAGTCGCCAATCAGATAGAAGGACTTGAAGGGCCGGTGCAGTTGGATCCATTGGATGTGGCCTTGCTTCAAGATCTACTCGAACAACCAATGATCAAAAACCAACCGGTCCTAGAAAAAGGAGAAGGACAGAACTGGGAAGAACCTGAATGGGATCCAACACCGACTGAATGACAGCTTGTTGATCCAGACGATCCTTTGGATGGATGTACTTTGCCGCTATTCTTTGATGAAACTTACTTGGCACCATAGCAACCGCTGTGGGAAGGACGCCCAGATTTTTCCATGATGAGCGAAACAGCAATTGACAAGATGGTAGAAGGTTTGGAGTTCGCTCCTTATGACTCATCATAGATGGGAATCTGCCGGCGCCGGTGGTTCAGGTGCCCGAAAGCAATGAGACAATGACGCTAAACGGAGGCATGATTGACATATGGGGCCCACCGTTAGAGGGGAATACCGCGGCCAACATCTGGGAGGATAATCGAGTTAACAACAAAGAAATGGACCTTTGGAGTACAACCACTGTCGAGGACATCACTCAAGGGATGAAAGAAACTAGCATTGCTAAAGGGAAAAGAAAAGCGGAAGGAGATCTTGTTGACTTCTACTTCGACGAGACTGAACTGTGGGGGGACGATTTGAATTCCATCATGCACCTTCTCCGAAGCGGGAGATACTACCAACCACCAGTCTATCCCGGCGAGACCTCTAACCCACTTCCAAATCCTCCACCCAATCTACTGCCAAACCCGCTGCCTAACTCCACAAATCAGCCAAACATCACCTTAGCTTCCAAAGTGACCCTTTCTCAGCTAACCCAGTAAACCCAACTCTAGACCCAAATAGTTTCCAAAATTTCCCCAACCCACCGATTAACCAATCCCGTACCTCTTCAGCCACGAACAACCGAGTCCCTCGCCCGAATCAAGTTCCAAATGCCACACCCAAAGAAAATCCCATCAAGAAACAGCTAGAAAAGATCCCCGCAGCCATAACCATATGAGGATTACTCATGAGCTCCAGCGAGCACCGTCAAAAGCTCGCTCAAGAGCTGTCTTGTATGGAAATAACCCCCAACACAACCCCCAAAACTATGATGGCTGCAATCAAAAACCCTCCCGCAAAGCATACTGTAACTTTCACCGAAGCTGATCTCCCGCTCAAAGGAACTGATCACAACAAGCCGTTCACATAACTCTAAAGTGCATGGGAAAATGGATCCCCGTGGTATTGGTAGATAACGGTTCGGCGCTCAATGTTTGTCCCCTCCGCACCGCTCAATGCTTGGGACTTAAGCCAAAGGATTTCACTCCATCTAACTTGACCGTGCGCGCCTACGATAATACCCGTCGAGAAGTATTGGGGACTATAAATATGGAAGTGGCAGCTGAGGGGTTCCAGTCAACCGTGGAGTTTTATGTGCTAGAAATACCGGCCTCTTTCAATTTGCTCTTGGGTCGCCTGTGGATGCATAGGCCCGACATTATGGCGGTACCATCAACCTTACACCAGAAAGTCTTGCTAGGACTGGAAAGTGGAACGGTCGTACTATATGGAGACTCGGGCATTCATCCTCATTCTGAGGATAATGCCGCGCTGTTGGAAATCATGCATGACGAGAATGATGTGGAAATGGGTGGGTTCGCCTTCGACACCGCTGGCCGAGTTTGTACTATTCAGGTGGACGACGAGTTTGCTGTCACCTCCACTGTCTTGGAGATGATGAAGAGGATGGCGTATCTGCCAGGCACAGGATTGGGCTGCAGTCAGCAAGGAGTGGCCGAGTTGCCAGATTTCCCCGTTCACAAAGGCCGTTTTGGGCTAGGTTACGAACCCACAGACAAGGAGAAGAGAGTCCGCGGTTATGTGTATGACAAGGACTACGTGGTTCGTTGAAGGGGGTGGCAAACCCTATCACAGCCAGCCAGAGCCATTCGTGAACCCAATAAACGGAGAGTTTTACCCCGGGTTTAAGATCTTCGCCAATGATATGTGGGATAGCGAAGATGAAAAGGAAAAGGTTGAGGAATTGGTGAAAGACCTTAAGGCTGATTGGATAGAGGTTCTGGATGGTGGGATTCTGCTTTCGATATTCGACGAGGTTGGTCCAGCAGGTATGGGTAAGGAAGCCGCCGAGGTGATGATGCTCAGGCAGGAGGCCCTCGAAGATCCAAGCCTGCTGATCGTGGATGCTATTGGAGAGTATAAGAATTGCACTTTTACACCTGTTGTAAAATTCACTGGCACTACCGCAATATCTGAGTCCAAGTCAAAGTCTGAGTCTATAATCACCTGTGAGTCGGAGATTGTGCCTCATGGCCCTCCACGTCATCGCTTTTCTTTCGAGTTTGAGTCCACCGCTATGTACCACACCCCCAAGGGGCCTATGAATGAAATGAACTATGATTTCGCTTACTTCGCTGTTCCTAAAATTAATTGTGTCGACCCTGATGATGAAGAGACCAAGTTCGAGGGAGAAATACCCAAGGAACTCAGGTCCCTAATCGAAAGGGAAGATGAGAGGCATGCTCAGCCAATAAAAGAAGAAATTGTTTTAATAAAATTGAAAGACGAGGGGGACCCCCGCATGGTTCAGATCGGCTCCGGGCTATCCAAGGAGGAACGTGAGTTACACATTGACTTGCTCAAAGAATTCAGGGATGTTTTCGCTTGGTCTCATGCGGATATGCCCGGAATCGATCCCGACATCGTGCAGCATCGGATCCCCCTGTACCCTAATGCTAAGCCAATTAAACAAAAGTTGAGGAAAATAAGACTTGATTGGGTAGGAAAGATTAAAGAAGAAGTCACTAAACAGTTCAACGCTGGATTTCTAATGGTAACAGAGTACCCTCAATGGGTTGCTAACATTGTACCGGTCCCCAAGAAGGACGGGAGAATTAGGGTCTGCGTCGACTTTAGGGATCTAAACAAAGCAAGTCCAAAGGACGATTTTCCATTGCCGCACATCGATGTACTCGTGGACAATACGGCGAGGCACGCGCTGTTGTCTTTCATGGACGAGTTTTCAGGGTACAACCAGATCTTAATGGCGCCGGAAGATCGGTAGAAGACTACCTTCACAACCGAATGGGGGACCTTTTGCTACCGAGTAATGCCGTTTGGGTTGAAAAATGCGGGATTGACCTATCAGAGGGCTGCGACTACCCTGTTGCATGATATGATGCATAAAGAAGTCGAAGTGTATGTGGATGATATGATCATGAAGGCCAAAGAGCGAGAGGGGCATCTACCAGCGCTTCGCAAGTTCTTCGAAAGATTTCGCAAGTACCGCATGTGTCTCAACCCCCAAAAGTGTACATTTGGAGTCACCGCCGGGAAAATGTTGGGATTTATGATCACCACCAGGGGGATTGAGGTCGACCCCTCCAAAATAAAGCCATACTTGAAATGGAATCGCCACGGACGGAAAAAGAAGTGCGCAGTTTTCTCGGAAAGATTCAATTCATTAGTAGATTCATCGACAAGCTGACCTCAACTTGCGAGCCGATGTTTCGACTCTTGAAGAAAGGGGTGCCTTTTAAGTGGGATGACAAGTGTCAAAAGGCCTTTGAAGCCATTAAGAAGTATCTCCAAAGCCCGTCGGTACTAATGTCGCCGGTACCGGGGAAACTGTTGGTAATGTATTTGTCAGTTACCCAATCAGCAATGGGGTGTATGTTGGCACAAGAAAGTGACGACGGAGTCGAAAAGGCGGTTTATTACCTTAGCAAGAAGATGGTCGAGGCCGAAGAAAGGTACACACCATTGGAGAAAACATGTTGGGCTCTTGTTTGGGCCTCCAAGAAGTTGAGACACTACATGCTGGCCTATCCGGTGAAGTTGATTTCTCAGATGGACCCTCTCAAATATCTGTTCGAGAAGCCGGCACTTACCGGTAAGTTAGCGCGTTGGTTGCTCCTATTGGCCGAATTTGAGCTCAAATACATCACCAGGAAATCAGTGAAGGGAAGGGCGGTGGCGGAATTTCTAGCCGATCACCCAGTAGAAGGACCAGAAGACACTGAGTTTCAGTTCCCCGACGAGAGCGTCATGACAACAGATGATGATACATGGAAGTTATATTTTGATGGGGCCTCAAATCAGAAGGGATTCAGAATCGGAGTACTGCTAGTCTCGCCGGAAGGGCCGCACATCCCACTCGCTTTCAAGCTAAACTTCGAAGTCACTAACAATCAGGCAGAATACGAAGCATGCATTGTCGGGATGGAAGCTGCTTTGGAAATTGGAGTTAAGAAGTTGGAAGTAATAGGAGACTCGAACTTGGTGGTGTCACAAGCCAATGGCGACTGGAGAGTAAGGGAGGAGAAGTTGAAGCCATACCACAAAGACCTGGAGGAGATAATCCAGCAATTTGAGGAGGTAACCTTCACGCACGTACCCAGAATGAAAAACCGATTCGCCGATGCTCTCGCGACCTTAGCATCAATGGTTGAGCTACCAGAAGGGATAAGGTTGCGACCCGTCATGATTGAGCAAAAGGACCGGCCAGCTTATGAATACATTATGAACATTGAAGAGGTCGACGACGGCCTACCATGGTACCATGATATATGGAACTTGGTTGAAAAAGGAGAATATCCAGAAGGAGCAAACGGGAAGGATCACACCACTTTGCGACGATTGGCATCACAATACATTATCTGCGGAGGGAGGATGTATAGAAGGTCATATGAGGGCATGCATAAACTGTGCATCCATGGAGAGGAAATAAAGAGAGTGACTGAGGAAATTCATGAAGGAGTGTGCGGTCCCCATATGAGCGGAATCATGCTAGCAAAGAAGATATTGAGACAAGGATACTTTTGGTCTACCATGGAGACGGACTGTGTTGAACATGTACGAAGGTGTCACAAGTGTCAGGTTCATGCCAATCTGAAGCATATGCCGCCCACTGAGCTGCACTCAATGTCTTCGCCTTGGCCCTTCTCGGTATGGGGCATAGATGTGATTGGAAAAATTACCCCACCAGCATCAAATGGTCACAAGTTCATCTTGGTGGCGGTGGATTACTTCACAAAATGGGTGGAAGCAGCCTCCTATGCCACTCTAACAGCAGTACAAGTGGCGCATTTCATCAAGCAAAACATCGTCTACCGGTATAGGGTCCCTCAAGCGTTCGTGTCTGATAATGGGGTACATTTCAAAGGAAGGGTCGCCGAAGTGCTCGAAGACTTCGACATCCAGGTGCACAAGTCCACGGTATATCAGCCGCAAACCAACGGGGCTGTTGAGGCCGCAAATAAGACCATCAAGAATATCTTGGAGAAGACCATCGAATCCTCAAGGGATTGGCATGAAAAACTACCATTAGCACTTTGGGGTTACCGCACCTCTGTCCGTACTCCAACAGGGGCAACACCTTACTCGTTACTATATGGCATGGAAGCGGTACTCCCGCTTGAGCTCGAAGTACCATCCCTAAGGGTCATGATGGAAAACGAAGCTAGCGAAGCTGATTGGTTGAGCGAGAGGTTTGCTGAGTTGATGTTGTTCGATGAAAGAAGATTGTGCGCTTTATATCACATTCAAGGATACCAAAGGAGGATCGCTAGGGCATTCAATAAGAAGGTGAAGTCACGAGATCTGATTGAGGGGGACATGGTTGTAAAAGAAATCCGCGGGCCAATATTCGACCCAAGGGGAAAGTTCAGGCCAAAGTGGGCAGGGCCTTACATTATCAAGACCATTCTCAGTGGGGGAGCAACGGTACTCATTGATCTCGATGGGAATGAATTTGCCAATCTTGTTAACTTGGATCAGCTCAAACGATACTACCCATGAGAGATGCTCGTTGGGCGGAAAACCGCAAGAGCGGGCCGACCCAAGCAAAAATAAGAGCAAGCCTGCTAGGTTGGAAACCCACGTTGGGCGACCTAGGCAAAAGATAAGGCATGAAAATCACAAGAGCTCGCTAGACCGAAAACCCGAAGGGGCGGTACTAGGCAAAATCTAGAGCGAAAAAGGAGAGCGTCAATACCCGAGTGAACCCTTACCCGAACTACGTTATGACCTGATTCCTTGAAGGAGGATATGTAGGCAGTCTCACTCAGAGATTCGATCATAATCTTTTGAGGTGATCCAAGTACCCGTCATGTCCCGAGAAAGAAGAAAAGAGGAGAAACAAACAACGTTGTGAACTAAGAGGAGGAAACCCTCGTAATTCAATTTTATTTCAACAATCTCTTCGGTTACAAAGCTAAGTGAAATGCCTAAACGACAAAGAAATGACTGCCACAATGAAAAGAAAAACTACAACATGGGTCCATGATTTATTTTGGGAACAGTCTAGCTAAGCCGGGTCATTTTGTTTTAAGCAGTTCCAAATCTTGCCGACACTTCTGCCCTTATCCATTTTCTGTAATGTGCATTCAGATGTATGGTAGGATAGTCGTCGTGAACCCAAGTCACTCTCTTCTTCCAAGTGAGGCGATATTTCTCCATAACCGAATGTTTGAATTCCGGAAGTTGGAAGGATGCTGGAACAGAAAATTGCGTCTCTTGACGGATCCCGAGTTGGCGAAGGATGCACTGTGGAAAGTAAAAGGCGAACCCCGTTAGACCCGCAATCACCACCCATGCTGGACCCATGTGAGCCGCTGTCCTGTCCGGCAAAACCAGCCAATGGCACCTCCAAACAACGTGCTCCTCTCCCAAAGCCATAAAAAAGTCAGTCCACCCATCCACATCACCATGCTCCTCCACAAATTGCCTATTGTTCCAAGTCCAAGGATCATAAACCCAATGGTTCTCCGGGTCAGCCTTCAGCTTCACCTTATCACAAAGCCACATCTGCAACCAAAACCATAAGCTAAAAACATACGTCAAAACCAAGCATCACCAAACCAAAAAGCCAGAGCCAACAATGACCAAGCCCAAAAAAAAAAAAGGAAACCAAACCTGAAAAAAAAAAAAAAAAAGAAACCAAACCTGAAGGAAGAACGGACTGCCTCCAAAGACATTTGTTCGCCCGGAACGAATTGCATCTAAACCCATGAGGGTCTCAGCCAGAACCATCGGGACCACGTCTTGATGCTGCTCAATCTGTAAAGCAACCGAAACAATGGAAGGGCTTGCATTTCCATCAAGGGGGACCAGCAGGTAGGAAGCCAAGAGGCACATGCAAAGCGCAAACATGCGCTGATTCTGGAGAGTGAAGTCCGCCAAGTCCCCACAAGGCCGAAAGTCTGCAAAGAGGAGCAAGATATCAAGAGCATTGCCACGAAGCAAGTACTTGACAGTGCCCTCGTTCACACCAAGCTTATCCTTGAGAATCTTGGTCAAGCTGTCGCAAAGAGGAGGAACCACAGGTTCCGTGCATGCACAATTCCCAAGGTATGTCTGAAATTCCTCGACGGTGGGGCATAGCTCTTGAATGCCAAAATGAAACACATGAAGTTCTGGGTCCCAAAAATGAGCAGCCGCATGCAAAATTTTGGGACGGATGGGGATAGCGTGAGTGAAGCGCAAGGCATTGAGGCCATGACCTCGGAAGTTGAGCCAATCAATGTTCTCAAGACTTTCAATCCAAGAACCGATGACGGCTGGCGTGAGGGCAGCCATGTTTTGAAGAGTGAAAGATAAGAATTGAAAAGAGGAAGAAGGGGGATGAAAGATGAGATGTGAATTGGTGGGAAAAATGACAATCAAAGGCAAGCCATTTATAGGAGAAACAAGGAGAGACATGCAAGACTCCCATGCGACATGAGAAATGAGAAATTCCATTTCCAAAATGGTCAAGTGCATGATTTCCAAGAGACTTGCATGGGAAAGTTTGAAAAGCATTGAAAGTATATAGCATTTGTTGGAAATCGATGAAAAATGTCTTGAAAAGGAGTAATTTGTTATTGGAAAGGAAAACTGGAAGTCCCCACTCATTTCTCGGGCAGAGAACACCCTTGGGAGTGCAAGAAATCGCATTGGGAACAAGCAGAATCTGCCCTCTGGTCTAGACATTGAGCGCTCAAGTCCCACCCTCGAGCACTCAAACTTGGCCTGAGCGCTCACGCCCTGCCTTCGAGCGCTCGAACCCTGCAGCAACCTAAACCTGTGTCTTTGCATTTTGTCACCCCGAAACCCATTCCGAGCCTCCCTGACCTTGTCCAACTGCCAAAACCAGTGCTAACAAGTGCTCATGACTTTGCGGAGCCATCAATGGGGTAGAATAGCAAATGGATACACGATCGGTGCACCAACGGCCAATCAAGGCCATAGGATGATATGTGCAGGCGGTGGTGGCAATCATTGTCACATTCATCAAAGTCTCGAGCGTCACATGCAAAATTTTGTTTCACGGATATGCCTTATGGACTCCAAATTCCGTTCTGAGGTTGTCTCATGTCAAATAGACGCGTTGTACCCTCATGTACATAAGTCAACAATCAATTCAAATTTTTCAAATTTAAAAGTTCGTGTGTGCATATTCCATGTCATGATAAGCAATAAGAATGCCTCGTATAAATTCACAGGCATACGTCCCTTCTTTCAAATGCTGAGCGCGGATTTTAAGACTTATGATTTCGGATACAGTGTCGTGAGAATTGTTCTGTGGATTGTACAACAAGTACTCAACAATTGCTCACTCAAAACATCAAAAATGAGGAACGCAATGCATAAATAAGAAGAAACTGCAAATCAGATATATCTCTACCATATTCCATGAATAAAGGCATGTACATAAGACATCATGTGTGGGGCAAACAGGCGCCCAAAGCAAAAGCAAGGCGCGCAGGCTTAAAAAGTCAGCTACCGGGGGACGCAGGCCCAACTGAACAAAGTCTAACTATTGGGGCACGCAGGTCCAATCATGTGCAAAACAAAAAGTACTCTACCCCTACTCACTACTCTGTACTAACTAAGACTGACCTCCATCGTCGTCGTCATCATCGTCGTCGTCAGGCCCTTGAGGTGCGCCCGGGAAGTCAGGGTCCGATATAGAATCGTCACCATCGCCTGAGCCTGACCCTGACTCCTCAACCGCCATAGGCATCCCCTCGTCCACAGCAGCCGGCGTAGCTTCTGTCCTCCTGCGAGTCGACCACCTCAGACCTCCTGCCTCGGGAGTCGCTGTCTCCACGAACGTCACCTCCTCGTCCAAGCCAAACTGTGCATTCTTCGAGCGGCCGAGGCGGACAAAAGGAGTCCCAGAACCACTCACCTCATCATGCTTCCTCTTCCCGGTGACAGGCACCTGTGCAAAGGAAGGAAGTCACAGGAATTTAAGTTAGTAGAAAGAAAGGAAATCTACACGGATTCAAATGAAAGCTAATGAAGACACGATATACCGGGGCAACTGTCGAAGGAGGAGGGACAGAGGCGGCGGGTGGTGTGATATCATCTGCTTGATGCAAAGGCACTCGTGTCCCTGCCATCAACTGGTGCAAGAGGGCGCGCATTCCCCTATTCTGCTCGTATAGCGTCTGCGCCAACTCATAAACAACCTGCAAGCAAACAAGAGACAAGCATCAGTAACCAGAAAATATAGGCATCAATAATCAAAGGAATGTGATAATGAGCAAGTCATACCGGTCTCTGAAGCGGTCTCAGTCCGGTGGGTGGACGCGGTATCTCTAACGCACCTTCCTCCCCGTCGGGAGTACTCACCCACACAAACCACTCAGGCGCCTCGGTCACCCCGACTGTCTCCCCCGCAGGGACCTCCGCTCTCTCCTGCCTAACCCTCTGGGAAGTCCTCTCCCCAGCAGCTCCACGAGTGGCAGCCCTAATGGCTCTGTCTAGCTCGGCAGTCGCCTGCTCCACCCTCTCCCTGACTACCCCTAAGGGGCCTGCCAAGTACCGCTCTCTGTAAGCAGCATAGTCTATCTCTGGATGCAGGAACTGGCCCGAGTTCCCCTCCGGCACCGTGTACCTCTGTATCTCCTCAAGTGTGTAGCTACTGGTCCTCAGTACACGGGAAGGAAGTGGGCCAGGCACCAGAGGGAAGGCACTCCTCATCGATTGGCGAGTAACCCTGTCTCCAAGGTACCACTGCCAACCGTAGGGAGACTCGAGCAGTACCCTCCCAGCGGTAATCTCCCAGCTCGAAGCAAGGTAATCCTCATCATAGCCCTCGCACATAACCCAGCGGACCTGCATCCAAAGAACCAAGCATCGTCAATAAGACTAAATAAGCAAGCAACCTCTACACAAGTGTACAAGAAGCTTATCCCTTCTCCAGAAAGTCGGTCGAGAGAAGCACGCAGTGTATCGAGGGTCACACGAGGGTTTGAAGATCGACGGAAGTCGGCCCCCCAACACAAAGCGCGTGGAAGCACCTCATTCGCCTGAGGGTGAGTAGTCTCCGGGGGATGTAACCCCAACACCTCATAAGCCCAGAGCTGCAAGACAGAAATAATCAGATGAACATCAGTATAAACATGGCAAGTAAGGCAAGTATAGAGCAATGTAATGAAACTGGAAGTATAGCGGTGGAAAGGAAAAGTGCAAGCCTCATACCTCCCACAATCTCCATAGGCCCGCTAGGCTCATCCCTCTCCTCCTCGAGACCGCGCCCATAAAGGAGTAGCAAGTAGCAAGTCCAGGGCCTCCCAAGTCATACTAAGCAGCCTTCTCGAAGTCCCTCAACGCTGGCAAGAAAGAGAAGTGCACCTTGCAATGCCTGTTGGCATACAAGGATGCCCCGAAGACGTATAGCAAGTAGCATCGGGCCTTCTGCTCAGCCTTTGCCCGTGACGCTAGCATCCCCGTACACTCCCGTCCGAACTGGCCATAATGGGCCATCTCTCTCTCCCTGTGAGGTATGAACCCCAGAAACTAAGTCAATCCGGCCTCATCATACCCTAGCCCACAGTCATACGGTATCGGCCCGCCTCCCACTCTCAACCCTGTTAGTGCGGAGAAGTCCAGTGGGGTCATAGTAGCCTCCCCGAACGTTAGGTGGAAGGTATTCGTAGAATCCCTCCACCTCTTCGCTAGGGCTGTCAGCACATCGTGATTGTGCTGAGTCCTCATGAGAGTGAAGATGAACGACCTGAATCCTGCCAAATCAACCAACCTCCTCACATCCTCGTGCAACTCATGGTAAAGCTCCAAACTGCTAGCTGAACTACCATGAGCTTGTATCCTCTGATTCTCCTGTTCAAAACAAACGAAGTGTGATATATCAGTCTTTCATGCTCTCAATCGAATCAATCAATCGTTCAGGCAATCAATCAATCAATCAATCAATTATGCTTCTGATCAATCAATCACCAGTTATGTTTTCAATCAATCATGCTTCCAGTTCATCAATCAATCGTTCAGGCAATCAACCAATCAATCAATTATGATCCTATTCAATCAATCAATCAATCATGCTTCTGTTCAATCAATCAATCAATCAATTATGCTCCTGTTCAATCAATCAATCATGCTTCTGTTCAATCAATCAATCACCAGTTATGTTTTCAATCAATCATGCTTCTAGTTCATCAATCAATTGTTCAAGCAATCAATCAATCATGTTTCTATTCAATCGATCTCATATAAGTAATTGAAAGTACATTAAAGGGAAATCAATGAAAGTACATACCCTCAAGTTACCCCGTGACAGGTGGACGTCGAGGTCTAGTAGCACCTCCTCTCCAAAGTACTCCTCTCGCCGCGAAACGTAAGTGTTCACCCCCGAGGGGACGAACAAGTGCGTCGGTGGGTCATAGGTGACAGGATCGAAAGCCGGTCTCGCTGCCAACCACGCACGAGCCTCATCCACCATAGTGACTCTGGGCTGGGCTGCCGCCTCCCTCTCCGCAGCAGCTCGAGCCTGAGCCTCCTCCTCCTCCCTAAGCTCCTCCTCTAGCTCCGTGGCATAAGTCTCAGCAGCTAGCCTCTCCTGCTCCTCAGTGCTAGCTCGAGCCCTCGCCTCCACCTCCCGTCTCTCCTGTATAGCCTCCCTCACCTCCTCCAACACCTGTGGGTTTTCTGTCACAACCGCCATAACATCATCCAGAGAAGCAAACTCTGCGTAATCCTCTCGAGAGATACCCACTGGACCCTGCTCCACTACTGGGGCCTCCTTAACTGCCACCTCCTTGCCCCGAGGCTCGTCGGCCCTGGAGCGACTGCGAGTCACCGGCCTGTGCGCCACAAGTAGAGGCACTGTCACAGGAGCCTCATCGGGCTCATCTATCACCAAAGGAATCAATGAACTAGCTCCCAGAGTACTAGCTGTCACCCCCCTTGGTGGAGCCATACTCCTACCACTTGCCGCCACCCTAGCACTCCTCCTCACAATGCCAGTAACCCCTCGGCTGCTACTAGGTGTGTCGCTCATCACCGCCCCTCTACTGCTGCTGGGCACGTCGCTACCCGTCACGCCCCTGAGAGGCCAACTACTCCTCCTACTCCTCCGTATATCCTCTGTCACACTCCTGGCACTGAATGGCACCTTCATCCGGTACCTAACCTCCGCCAAAGTAAACACCCACCTCCCTATGGTCATCATGTCAAGCCCTTGACTCTCATCCCAACTCCCAGTGCCACCCTCTCCTCTACCACTACTCGACGCCGCGCCATTACCGCAAGACACTACCCTCTCTCCACCGGAACCACCCCCAACCCTCTCGACAACTTTTGGAAGGGCCGCTGACTCGCCACGGTAAGCCACCGTGGTGGCTTGAGCGCTGGAGGCTGCCAAGGGAACTCCGGCAGCCCCACCGCCCTCACCACCACCACTAACCGCCACCCCATTACCACCCGGGCCACCCATGGCCGCCAAACCGCCATTACCGCCACCCTCCATCACCAGATCGCCACCACCGACACCACCCACCACTCTGCCGTCACCCACGGCCTCCTCTCCACCCTCCACAGCGCCGGAATCATCACCACGGGCCACCCCCATAGTTTCTTCAATACCCCCAGCACCCAAAACCACCGTAGCACCACCGCTCGCCGCTGTAGGGGCTTGAGCGCTCAACTCAGCCCGGGGTGGGACCACCGTCGTGGCCCCACCAACGTCGTCAGCCCTCGGTGAGGGCGTAGGAGACCGATCATCACCTGAATCGGCCATTAATGCCGCCGGATGTGAGAAAGTTTGCCCCGTTGTTGGAAACCAAAACACTAGAATCAAAATTTGTGCTTGGACTGTGAAATTGGTGCTTGAACTCGAGAGAAATCAAGAGAGAGAGAGGCTTATTTTAGAGAGAGAAGAAGTAAGGAGTGAATTCGAAACCGTAATCGGAAGTTATGGAGTCGAACGGACGTGAACGGACTGTTTTTAAGTAACTGAATCATCGTGACCCTTCGCCGGTCAAAGGGTTCAAGCGCTCAAGCCAAAGGGCTGAGCGCTCAAACCCCCCATGCTGTGCTTTAATTTTTGAGCCCCTCGAGGTGATTCGATCGTGTGTTGACCCCACTACGTTGACTCCAGTTGTTTAGAACAATGCAAGGTCTACATTTGGCCTATCTTAATCGAATCGCAAACATTTCGGATTGCTATCCTGTGCTTGTACACTAGAGATAGGCTTAAGAGCCCGATTCTCAGTGACTGGCCTCTCAGGGTTAGCCCTACAGAGGCTGGTGAATCAACACGTGTTCCCCTAGAGGGAGTCAATTCATGCTCAATCATTCTATCATGGTAATCAATTAATCATCGCATACCACCACATAAGTGCGTTTGGATTAGCAGCAGGTTGATTGCTTCTTTGTTCAGTAAGCGATCACCATTTCTCGATTGTCATGTTGTTCAAGAGACACTTATCCTATCATTTGGCCGTCGCGTTTTGCAGAGAACGACCCCATCGGATTTAGCCCCCCGTTGTTCAGAGGGTAGCTGTGTTTAAGAACCGCTTTAGCCACCTAGCTGGTGCATATGAATGAATCTGTTGTTAGCATCGCCTGCATGAATCACAATCACAATCCCAATCCCAATCACAATCACAATCACGATCATAGTCACAATCATTTGCTTTTAGTGTTTCGACTTGCGAAGGCTTGTCGATTCACGAAAAATCGTAGTCATTTGTTTTAGCGTCTTGACTCAGGAAGCCTTGTCAATTCACGTAATCATTTGCCTCGCGGGCCAGGAAAACCCGCTGAGTTTGTTTGCGCACGTGCCCCCAAGAACTACGCCAGTCTGATCCCTACAACGGGATACGTAGGCAGCCCGAGTGGCGCGACCGTGATTTCAATGTTTTCCTTTGCAGCTTGAGAGAGGCTCGGGAAAGGATCTGGATGTCTCTGTCTTGGATACAACTCATACCAAGAAGTGGTATGGAGTTTCATCCAAGAGGGGCAACTGTAGACACCCCAATTCTGACCCAGGATACTTGCCAAGCACTCCCGATGATGAGAAAACCACCCGTGAATACCTTAGGGTTGAGAGAAAGGCTTGAACTTGTCCCGACCCACCACAAACCACCCCAAACCATCCCTAAATAACCTAGACCAACCCAAATGACCAAAATACCCCTTAAAATACCAAAATAAACCAGAACCAACCGCTGTGCTCAAAGGGG
Organism: Vaccinium darrowii; assembly: GCA_020921065.1. Taxonomy (NCBI): domain Eukaryota; kingdom Viridiplantae; phylum Streptophyta; class Magnoliopsida; order Ericales; family Ericaceae; genus Vaccinium; species Vaccinium darrowii. Next base: position 24,436,068 of record CM037158.1, on the reverse strand, counting down.
TTTGAGCGCTCAAACCCCCTGTTTGAGCGCTCAAACCCCCTGTTTGAGCTGTTTGAGCGCTCAAGCTCTGTCCAGTCTGACGGTGGCAGAGCATCTAATGATGAGATTCCAACTGAATGGCAGCCACCCAGCCATTTTTCTGTTGCTCGCATGCAACTAATAGACCCCAAGGTAAGTCTATATTACTTCATTAGACCCCCCACTTCAAATAAACCCACTTTCCCCCCATTTTCACTCTATAAAAGCCACCTTCCTAAACCATTTAGAGGGGGTTTTTTTACACTCTCATCAGCTCTAAGCTATTGCTCACCTCCCTCTCAAACCATATTTCTAGCAACCATCAATCCACTTCACCCATCACTTCAAACTTAATCCTCTCCCATCCATCAAACCCACTTGATCCTCAAAACCTCTCACTAGAATACACCATCATCTACTCAAAATCAGCTCAAGCCAACCCACACCCATCATAATCTGTCCAAAACAACCCACATTGTTCGTACAAACGCAGTCACAACCCAATCATCCATCAAATTTCCAAGTTCAAGCCTTAACCAAAACCAAAAGGTAGAAATCCATGTGAAAGTTACGGGTTGGTACTCCTGAGGGAGGCCAGTGGGTTCATGGAGGTCCTCTATACCTCTAATGGACTCATAAGGCCTCAAATATTCAAGAAAATAGTTTTTGAAAACCCCAGCTTCAAACAGTTCGAGCGCTCAATGCTAGAGCTATGAGCGCTCAAACCATTTGAACACTCTTCATGTTTTTGTGGTTTCTAATCATGTTTTCTCTTGATAATATCATTATTATGGCTGTTTGTTGGTTCAAAAACTCTCAAGTCAGTTAATGTTGCCTTTGATCGTTGATCAATGGACCCAAGAGCCATAAGAGTGATGTTTTAGTATCATCAACCATGGATGATCCCATTCTATGAAATAAACAATGTATTTTGCTCCTTCTAACCATGATCAGAAGGTTTCAAGCTCATACCATTGTCAAAGAATGATCAGAAATCACAGAAACTCGCAACCCTTGAATGGGGTTTGAGCGCTCAATGACATCACTATGAGCACTCAAACCTGGTCCAGTTTTGAAGTTTGAATCTTGTTTACTTCTGTTCTGCATCCTGTTTTCAGTTAAAGAGGAGTGTGAGTGTGTTGATGTTTGGCTAAGCCAACCTAATCTCGATATGTGCGTGTGTGTTGATGTTTGGCCAAGCCAACCTAATCTCGATGTGTGTGTGTGTTGATGTTTGGCTAAGCCAACCTAATCTCAATGTGGGTGTGAGTGTTGATGTTTGGCTAGGCCAACCTGATCTCCTCTCCCTCTCACTCTAATCATGCTTATGTGTGGTCCAATGCTTACTCTCCACTCATGTGGACACCTCAAGTTTATTTTATCCATGTTGTTGGAATTTTAATACATTATGCATCATCATATATCATGTTGAACTAGTATGTGGTCCAGATGAGGGCTGAATGCTGCAGAAACACTCAAATCCAGGAGGTGGCTTGAGCGCTCAATGCATCCCTTTGAGCGCTCAAACTATCTTCTGGTCCAATCAAATCATTCCCTTACTTCAGCTTGTTTTTGGCTTTTTGAGTGTTCTACAAAGCTTCAAAGCATTGAGTCTTCAATCCTTCTCTACTGTTTGCCTCATTTTGGTCCATGGATGAGTTTAAACCCATGATTATGTGATTATGCCATTTCGCTCAGAGATTCAAATGCTGTTTTTGGATTAAAAAATGGTGTTTAAAACATGTTTTCATCAAATCAGAATCATTAGGAGCATCAGAAGCATGTTTGGGTTGAGGGAGGCTTGAGCGCTCAAACCATCTCTTTGAGCGCTCAATTCCCCAACAGAGAATCAGATTGGTTTAGTCCTGTGGTGGTTTGTGGTGTTATGCTTGATCACTCTGTTAGCATTCTGTATATTCTAATGTGGTTACTTGCTGTTTGATATTCCCGTTTGCTCATGCTTGCATATTATTATCACTCATGTAGATCACAATGCACATGCATACACCATAATCCATGGACATGTTTATCATCGTTATGTGGCTCCCATTCCCCATTCCCCGTACTTGTTCAAAGTTGAGTTGCATACATCTCTTGTATAATCCCACAAAAGTCAAGTAGAGACCGGTCTTCGAACCGGGCGAGGGGGGTGCCGTAAAACCCTTCCCCTCTAGTAACTGAGCTCCCAAACCTAAGATAGTATGGTGATGACGGGTCAGTAATCCTTATCCATTGAATGAGGCACGAGTCAATCGAGTTTGGTTCCTCGGGGACAATCCGCTAAAACCCGGGTGGCGACTCCGAATCGATTCTAGGATCCCTCTGGAGGTGCGTCCACAATCGGCTTTATCCTTCCTCTACTGGGTGTAGTCCTTCTTCCCTGTAGTATACTCCTTATATACCCTAGGCTCTACTGCTTTCTTCTCGGGAAGCTGAGATTGTCCAGCCACAATCTTGCCTCCAGCTTGCAGGATATCATCCTCCACTCGTGCGTGTTCTTGGATTCTTTCCATAAGCTTTGCCATAGTTTTGACCAGGTGCATAGTGAGCAATTCTCGTAGCTTACTATGTACCGATAAGCTTGTCTTAAATGTCGCTAAAGTATACTTTTCACTGCAGTTCTCAATTTCGTTGAAAGTTTCCCAGTAGCGTTTGGAGTACTGCCTTAGGGTCTTGTCATCCCTCCGTCTCATAGAGGTTAACGCGTCAAACATCTTTGACGTTGCTCTGCTAGTTAAGAATTGAGCAGTGAACTCTTCTGCTAGTTGAGTCCAGCACAAAATTGACCCCTCTGGGAGCTTATGGTACCAGCTTAGGGCAACTCTTCCTAAGCTAGATGGGAACATCTTGCATAGCAAGGCATCGTCTTGCTCATGCATGAACATGGCTTGTTGAAAGTGCTGAATATGGGCTACCGGGTCCGTATTGGTTTCATAAGGGATGAACATGGAGTGTTTGACCCTGCTCGGAGTTTTCTCTGCTCGGATCCAGTGAGCCAATGGCGATTTTGAAATCTGGCCTAGAGCTTCCTTAGCTACCTCCCGTGCAGTTTTAGGGCCTCCCTCTGGTCGGCTAGTTTCCCTTCTTTTTACGTACAGCTCGAGAGTGTGTTCATTGGAACCAGATCTCTCGTATCTATCCCTAGCATGTTTCCTTCTCTCTCTTTTCTCAACGGAAGAACTCCTCTCTCTCCTTTTTCGTGGAGAGGTCACCCTGTCAGCGGAGGCATCGTCACGATGGTGGCTTCTTCTTTCTTTCTCGTTCTGCACTGATCTCGTCCGTGATCGTAGCTCTTTCCTTCTCTTGGAGTTGCTTTTTTAAATCCTGAATCTCTCGTTCTCGTCGAGTAACCTCTCGTGCCAACTCTTCTGCCTCCTGCTCCTTTCGGTCGAGGCTGTCTTCACGCTCATGGTCTCTTGCTCGCCTGTGATTCCTCCTACTTGGGGGACTCCTCCCCCTCTATTGGCGGGGGGAGGTTCCCCTATCTTTCCTTGGAGGCATTTTTTAGCGTCTTCGTTGCTCACCAGATCTTGGGGAATCATGGATCACTAGCCGTGCATCCCTGAATTTTGAAATCTCAGGGATATGCCCTATGTTAAATCTCTTGGCAGTGGGTTTTTTCTGTAGTGCTTTTAGAACCGAAGGAGTTTTGTCCACCTTTGCACTCTTTCTCGTAGTGTGCACAGGAGTGGTTTCACCATCATCTTCCACATCTTCACGTCATGGAGTGCATAAGACAGGTTCTGAAGCCACCATTGTTAATTTTTTCAAAGGAAAAGAACTTTTTGTAAGCGTTTCCCACAGACGGTGCCAATTGTACGGGGATAAAATCCACGTAAGGTCTTGATCACGTGATTCTTTGTTGCAATCCTCAATCTGCAAAACGAAGAAGGGGTTAGAGCACCTTTGCCTCTCCTCGGCAAAGGCCTTCCGATGCCTAAGTTAGTACCTCGTACTTTAAATCACAAACCACTCTATGCGTATGAAAGGGTTTCACATCATACCTTTTTTTATGGGCATGTTGTTGTATTTATATGTGTGGATGTTAATCGATTTGGGTATCTCGTGCCCTTGTTTCCTAATCACATTGGGGAACCTTTCCTAATAGGACTCTTCCCATTAGGTGCAGTGGCACCAGATCCCTCCTTGCAATAGGAAATATTTCCATATAGGACTTCTTCCTAGACGCAGTACACTCCTAATCTCACTAGGAATGCTCATATCGATCCCTATATTCACGGGATTGCTCCCCATCTCATAAGGAACCTTCTTAGATCATTCTGGAATGTCTCACCGCCTTACCTGTGGCGGTGCCGTACTTCCACGTAGCTCGAAGTAACCCGTACATAGTTTAGCTCACTTTGCCGAGCTGAATTATGTATTCTAGAATGTTGTTTATGCTATATTCGTAGCCTACCTAGCTCGGCCATATCAGGGGCATCCTTTTATGCCTCACGCCGAGCTAGTGCATCCTGATTTATTAATTTACTCTTATTATTCCAGCCTTATTCATGGCCAAACCAGCTTGGCACAGGGCTTAAGGACTCCCTATGTGGTGCGGAGCTATTCACCCTCCCGTGGTGATTAATGAGGGCACGTGCTTTGCCCCAGCTACGACTAATTGGATTTTACCTACTCCACATACCAGTCTATTTATACATAAGACTGTACCTGCTTCTGTGCTTACTTTTTTTAGAAAATTGTGGGAAATTTCAAGTTTCTCTTTTGGGTAAAGTTCTTTCTTGGCTTTCTTGCTTTGTTGATATTTTTTCATCAGCACTTTCTTTTCATGGTTGGTGTTGGTCATATTTTTTCCTCTCTTGCACAAGTTTCCTACACAGGCAAGCTTCCTTCATAGCTTTTTGTGGCTTTTCTTTCTTCTAATTTTCCATTTTTTTAATCCTTTCTTTTCCTCTTGTTGGTTAGCAGTTCCTTTTCTCTTTCTGCAGATTTCTTGTTTCGGTAAGTTGTACCTTTACCTTTGAAAGTTTAAAGCCTCTTTTCCCTTGTGAAGCATTGTCCCAAGTTTTCTCTTTTTTTGTTTTGTAGCAACAGCCCTATATCACCTTTTTGTAGATGACTTATAAGAACCCTTTTACTGCAAAACTTTAACAACTCCAATAGTGTTTTTTTTTTTTTTTTGAAGTACTTGTCTCTCTTCCTTTTTTTTTTTCCCATTTTCGTCTTCTTCCTTTTACTCTTTTTTAGTTTTACCGAGCACAACACGGTCTCAAATTTTTTTAAGCACAGCCCAAGGCTCTTTTCCCTTGCATGGTTAATCTTAACATATTTTACTTTCTTGTCCACAAAAACTCCCTGCCACAAAACATATCAGCAAATTTCTTCTTCCGTCTTGTGGTAGAGACTTTCCTGACTCCTTTTTTTTTTTTTGAATTTTTAATTTGACATTAATGTCTAAAAGTTGAACACATGGGGATGGGATCGGGCTCGAATTTTTTAGAAAGGGCAAGAACATCTTTTATCTCCCTTTGATTAGCAAGCATTGAAAAACCAATTAGTTTGTAGACCAAATTAAAATCCAAGATGAAACTTCAAACGGTCCAATGGAAAATAGCAGGTCCATATTATTTCCCCTTTTTACCAACTCTAATTTTTTTGCTCAAAGATCACCGCCTGAGACAAGTCTGAATTGAAGTCTCCTGCTCCCATTAGAAGTTTATCTTTTTGCTCGGATTGCACCACTTAAAACACAAACGTGTTTCTATCGGAGTAGAATTTTACTTCTTTTCCAAGTAGAAGTCTGAGATATTTTGCCCTATATATTGAGATGAAACCCCAAAATAAATCCTCACAATTGACGTGCAATATCCGGGAAAGATCTTTGAATGATCATCAGTAGGTCTCTTTTGTCTTCTACTTTTTTTTCATCTCTTTTGCATGCACTGCACTAGCTTATTAGGCTGGAAACTTTTCACTGAAGCTAAGGCCCTTGTTAACCACGTCACTCGGTGCACATAGTCTGTATAGGATGACTTGATGCCATTCTCTGACTTCCCACCAAGTTTTTTTTTTGCAGCTCTTTTTTAAATACTATGCTCCGTCATAAATTGATAGCCTCTTTGAGCATGAATTGTTAACCACATTTTGTGAGTGAAGTACCTTTTTAGACGTTTTTTTTTTTTTTTTTTTACCTTTTGTTTTGATTTTTTTATTTATTTATTTGGGGTTTATTTGCGTGATCGAACTTGCTATCACTTTACACCCTTTTTAGGTAACAACTTTGTTGCTACTCAATTTAATTTGCTCATATTTGCTTCATCATAACTTTATGAGCTTTTATTTCTTCTTGGAATTTGTCAGTTGGCTCAAACCTTTTTTTTTTTTTTTTGCTTTGTCTCCTTTCGAGGAGTCTTTGTCATTTTTGGCTTCAGTCTCTTGTGAGGGACTTCTGTCAAATTCGACTTCAAACCTACTTTAGACTCTTCTCCAAATCCTTTGTCGTATAGGATTTTGTCAGTTGAACCTCAAATTTTCTAACAGGCTCTCCTCTCCTTCGTCTTTGTTAAGGCCTTTAAGAGGTTCGGTCATGTTATTGAGTTTGAATACTCCGTTAGCTTGTTCTCCTTCAAAGGATTGTGTAGAAGAGTCTTTGAAAAGTTTCAAAATTGCTTTTAAAGAAGACTCTGTTGAGAAGGATTCTTTTCCTTTATTTGTCTCTCAATTTCTGAGGTTTCTTTTCCTTGGCTTTATCTTCATGTGGTGAAGATTCTGTCAAGGGAAATTTCTTTATTTGTCTTCAGAGGCTCTTAAAAGATTGACTTCCCCTTGGCTTTGACTTCTACAATAGCTTGTGTTGTCGCTTATCTTTTGGTTCGAACCAAATGAAAATGGCATCATACGGACAACATGGTCTATAATGGAATTCGAAATTGTTGCGAGATAAATGGCAAGGGATATCCCACAAATCAGAACTCATCCCATATTTCCTTGCTTCGTCCCTTTTCTGAGAATGAATTCGATGATGTGGTCCCCGGCAACTTTAATATCCTTCTCAAGAGAATAAAAAATGAGAGAATTGATTGGGATTCTTCTTTTAATATCCGAGCCACTCCCACCCCATATGGCTTTTCTGGTTGCACGACGTGCTTTCTACCTTCCCTTCTATCTTGAAAAAGGCTGGCATTTATTCTGCTATTTATGTCTCCAAGTTCTCATATACCAGGAATATAAATGTGTTCAAGGCTTTCCTTGAACGTTGGCCACCGGATACAAATACTTTTCTTGCGGAGAACTTGGCTTTTCTCTTTGGGACGGAGAACTTGGCTTTTCTCTTTGGGATCTCCATCGCATTAGTGGCCTCCCTATTTTGGGTGAATTTTATGAAGAGTATGCACCAACTAATGACATTCTTTATTTCGTCAAGACCTCCTCCACATGTTGCGCCCTCTTTGATGTTTATGCCAATAACAACTCCGAGAAGCTAAGCCATTGGACTTCTTATTTTGTGAAGCTTAATGAGGATTCCTTTCGACGGAGGCAAAACATTTCTAATGATGTGTATCTTGTTGGCTTTCTTGCTAGCTGGCTTAGCGGTTTTGTGCTCCTTCACTCTTCCAACTACAATGAAGTGCGTCCTTCAACCTTTGTGGTGGCGAGAAAAATGGCAAGGGGCTCGATATTTAGTTTGACAGTGCCTGTTCTTGCCTACCTCTATCAATGCTTTAATAAAGTTGTGGTTTCTTCTCACCCTGGGAAGTATGTTATTTATGGTCCCTTCCAATATTCTTTGGATAGATTTCCCTTTATTTTCAAAAGACTTATTCCCGTGGGAGTGCGACTCCTTCAGATTGTGGAGAGAGATTTATTCCATATCTTGGGCTTATTAGTAATCAGGCAGCAGGTGATTTCTATTTGAATAAGTCACCCTATGCACATACACTTTTTGTCTACTCAGATAACTATTATCAAGAGCTCTTACTTCTAAAGATGAGCCAAAAGGAAGGATCAAGGATGATAACAAACTTTCTCCTTTCCTACTCAACTATTTAGCGTGCCTCCGGCTTGGGATCTTGACTTTTAAGTTTGGCTCTTTATTTCTCAGCGAGCCCTATGCTCCAAATTGATATACCCGACAATTTGGATTTGGTCAAGCATACCCAAAAGTTGTCGATGTATCTTGTTGTGCAGCTTTGCCATCCAATCCTCCATTACTTTACTATCAATGGTGCGCAATGATGTGATGAAGGACGAATGTTCTTATTGAGCTTCCATCTCCTCAATTTCTTTCACGTTTAACAGAGCCCTATGCTCGTTTGTGGATAGCTTCCTCTTTTGTCACCCTTCAATTTTCTCCAAATTTGAACAGAAAACACCCCAATCCTCAGTCTAAGACTCCAAAGAAAAAGATCAAGAAGCTGATTATTCTTGACAACCCTTATTCTCCGCCTAGACAAAGCACTTTACCTACTTCACCTTCGAGATGTTCTTCTAGTAAATCCTCAAAGTCCTCCTCTCTTATGTCTCTTCCAATGAGACCTTGTCCTAACACAACAATAAGGTCTTCTCTAAGGAGATATCCTCAACAATATCTTCTCAATATCTTGGAGACCAGGTGTCACCATTTCTGTGGGAGACTCATTCATTTTGAATTTGAAGATCCTAAAGTCGTTCCTTCCCCATTGGAGATGACGTTTCCTGAGAGCTTTAATCACCCCGCAGAAGGGCCCTCCTCTTTGATGCAGTTTAAATCTTACATTGATTCTCCCTTTGACGGGGAGGATTCCATTTTCGAAGGCAAAGATGCACAAGCTGTTATAGACAAGTTTGAGAATGGACGTGAGTTTCTTATCTTGGGGCGAGTTAAGGCAAAGAGCATAGGGACTCCTAGTCACTCTATGTCTTCTGAATACTCTGCTTCTATATCCAATTATTTCCCAGAGGAATCGAAAAATGATGTGATCGAAGTTGAGGATGAAGATGATGACTTATATGACTATACTGCCTTATCAAATTGTTCTCCTAAGAGTACTTTTAAATGTACATCATCCCATCTTACCTGCATACAACATCACTTCTCTTTTATCCATAACACTATTTGCTGATTTTCAACTTGCTTTTCTTTTAGGTCAATCCTCCAGTCATTCCATAATGTCAACAACTCCCAGCGGATCTCCCAAACCCGACTGAATAATCTTTGTTTGCCCATTTTTATTTCTTGCTATCATCATATTTTACCATGTCTTATTCTCCTTTTTTTTTAGGAGTGTCACCTTCAAAGTTTGCCACATCTCCTTCTGCCATGGTTACTTTCAAAGGTATGCAAAAGTTTCTTTTAAGGCAAAAGAAATTTAAAACTTCGTCTTGCATAATTTCTTCTACTGTTTTTTTTTTTAGACCATGTTTCTTCCACGAACTCGTGGCAAGCTGCTTCTTCCAACTTATCGCTTTCATCATCTCCACACGTCCAGAGTCCCGATAGAGTCTTTGATGAATTCGTTTATCTTGCAAATGTCTGATCCATCTCTTTATTGACAAGATTTTATTTTTCTTTATAGGAGAAGTTTCTTTTGACAACTTGGTAGATCCTGCTAAACTTGAGGGGTTGAATGCTAGAACTGAGAAACCACCTGCTCAGTCCAACCCTATCTCATCCAATGAGGCTGCTAGCCATATTCAATGAGGCCTCCGTCTATCCCTCTACTCATCTACCAGAAGCATTGATGACATTATTTCTCGAACCAACGGCATTATTTCCATCTTGAACAGCTTTCATGTGAAGCTTAGTCCTCTTTATGAGAAAGTGAAGACTTAGGTCAAATGCTCTGCTTTATGGGTCAAGGTGTTAGATACTTCCAGTGGAGATATTTCTCTTGGAGAGTTTGAAGCGCGATACAAGGAGAAGCAAGCCAAATTTGAAAAGATGACCAGTTCCTATGGCAAGATGGTCTCTTCTATCTCCAAGCTCACAAAACGTGTCAGCAGTCTTGAAGAGGAAATTATTCGTACAAAGAGCAACTCAAAAAGCTTGAATCTAAGTTTTCCTAATGCAAGGCTAAACAATCTTCTTCTCAAAATGACTTAGTCAAGTGTTTCGAGAGCGTTTCTAATTTTAAAAAGGGCCTCCACGCTACCATGGATGTTGTTGAACAATGCAAAAAGAAGCGCGCGCATTATGATGCTATGAAAGCAGCACTTGATGCTGCTAGAGCTTCTTTGATGAATTGAACTTTCTTCCAGTAGCTTTGTTTTGCAACCTTGAATAATGTCATTTTATTAACATTTTTGGGATTATATTGTATTTAGATATTACTTTGATTTTTTGGTTTAGCTGTACACAGTTTAAACTCTTGCAGGCCAGGGGCATGATTTATTTTGATGGTTTGAATTATTTTGAGATTGTTTTGTCGTTCACAGTTTAGACTCTTGCAGGCCAGGAGCATGATTTATTTTGGTGGTTTGGGTCGTACACAATTTATACTCTTGCAGGCCACGATTATCCTGAGATTTATCACATTGGACATTAGTGAGGTGTTTTAGCAGTTTAGCAACATATTGCACCATTGGTGATTTGCTTTTTATTTTATTTTATGAAGGATCTGGGATTCATTTCATTGTTACTAAAATGTATATCCCAGTTAGGTTGGCACATACACCCTAGCCAATCATGTGCATTCCTAGAACCACCCATTTTATTTTGTTTTCCCTAATTTTTGCCTAGGTTGTGATTTTGACCTAGCGGGACTTTATGTTATGCCCTAACTTTTGCCTAGGCCACACTCTCGGCTTCCTTTTTTTTTTTTTGTAATTGTCCTAATTTTTGCCTAGGCCGTCCTTTCGGATTTTCAACCTAGCGGGCTCTTTTTTTTTTTCAGGATAATACCGTTTCAAGAACCTTGCATTGGTGGGGGGAATGATCCATTCACCATCCATCATGATTAATAGATAAGCCCCATTTGAGTAGACTTTCTCGATGACGTAAGAACCTTCCCACTTGGGCTCAAGCTTCCCTTTGGCCCTTCGAGTGATAATCATTGGCGTACGAACCACCAACATCGAATCCCATTTCTTGAAAGAACGTAGCCGGACTCACTTATTGAAGGCATTAGCCATTCTCTGTTGATATATCTCCAAATTTTGTTTGGCATACAACCTCCTTTCATCCAGGGCTTCAAGCTCAAACAACCTTATCTTTGCACTTTCGTCTTTCGTTAGAGCTTCTTGTATAGCTACCCTTAGAGAAGGTATTTGAACTTCAAGTGGCAGAACTGCTTCTCCCAAAAATACTAGGGAATATGGTGTATCTTGAGTGGGAGTTCTATACGAAGCTCAATAAGCCCATAATGCTTCTAGTAGCTTTTCATCCAAAGTTCTTTAATTTCGTTCAACCGTTTTCTTGATGATTTTGCACAAAGTCTTATTGAAAAGCTATGCATGGTACTGTGTGGAATGGTTAATCTTTATGTTATACTTGGAATACAACTTGTACAATAGACTGCTTCTGAACGATTGTCCATTATCATTGATAATGTTGTTCGGGACCCCAAACCTATAAATGAAATGGGTTCGGATGAAGTCCAAAATATTTCCACTTTTCAACTCTTTCAAAGTTATTGCTTCGGCCCATTTTGAAAAGTAACTCGTAGCAGCTAGAATGTATCGAAAACCCGTAGAAGATGGGGGTTTAATGGGCTTGACAACATCTATGCCCCATGATGCGAATGGCTAATAGCAAGTTGTCACATGTAAAGGCTCTGGAGACAAATGGATAAAATTTCTATGGTATTGGCAGACTTGGCATCTTTTTGGATAATCAATGCAATCGAAAATCATGGTTGGCCAATAATATCCAAGTTGCTTCAATTGCAGCTTTGGGCCACTTTGGTGGGCTCCACATACACCGACGTGAACTTCTAACATAGCCTTGGGAATCTCCTTGCTGGCTATGCAATGCAAATACATTCCATCTAAGGATCTATTGTATAATGCGTCTTTCCATATGATGAACTTCATGGCTCGACGCCTTACCTCTGCCCTTTTGGCTTTGTCTTTTGCCAGCCTTACATGTTGGAGGTAGTTTACGAAGGGTTCTCGCCAATCTTCCGCCTCTTCTTTCATTGTGGCTGCAAAAACTGGCAATACTTCTAAAACTTCTTTCAAGGGATGCAAAACTCTCCTTTCTCCCACCATGATAGTAATTGTCTTGCTATTAGGTAGGGTGAGTGAGGCGTCAAACTTGCCAAAGCATCTGCACGAGCATTTATCCTTCTCTCCATGTGGAAGATGTTCACTTTCTTGAACTGTGAAAGCAGTTGGCTAGCCCTTTCGTAATAAGGGTCTAGACTACCCTTTTTAACAATATACTCTTCACATAATTGTTTTATAACCAGCTCATAGTCTCCATAGACTAAGAGATCCTCAATTGGTATTTGCAATGTCAATTCCAACCCAGCAATTACAGCTTCATATTCTGCTTCATTATTTGAGCACCCTTCCGTTACGGCAAAAGAATGTGAGATTATGGCATTATCATGCATAACAAACACAACACCGATTCCAAATTTGTTATTTTTCGAGTCTTCATGCTTTTGGCCATCTAGGATCCTTGTTGCTCCATCAAAATACATTTCTCATGCTTTTTGCACTTCGACATGCATAACTTCTTCATCAGGTAGCTCAGTAGCTAAAGGTGAATCATCGGGGATAGGATGTGCTGCAAGAAAGTCTGCTAAGGCTTGTCCTTTCACTGCTTTTTTAGAAACATATTCAATTGCAAATTGTTGAAGGATTACAGCCCACTTTGCAATTCTCCCAGAAAGTATTGGCTGTGAGAGTATATATTTCAAGGGGTCGGCCTTTGATGTCAACTTGACTTCATGCTCTAAGACGTAATCTCTCAACTTTTGTAAGGCAAAACCCAAGGCTAGACATGTTTTCTAGATTGGATAGTGGTCAGATAATACGAGCCTGTTATTTCCCCTTATCATTATGTTGGGCCAACGAGGCTCCAAATGAATAGTCAAGAGCAATGATGTATACCAACAATGGTTCTCCCTTGATTGGACTCATTAGTACCGGGGGTTTCACAAGATATGCCTTAATGCAATCAAATGCTTTTTGGCATGGTTCATCCCATTCGAAGGGTACACCCTTTTTCATTAACCTTGAGAACGACAAACAATGCCCTGCTAAGTTAGAGATGAAATGTCTTATATAGCCTAATCTTCCTTGCAACCCTTTTAGTTTCATCAAATTTTTGGGAGGAGGCATCTCGAGGATTGTCATGATTTTCGTGGGATCAATTTCAAATCCCCTGCTTCGAACCACGAACCCAAGGAATTTCCCCGAAGACACCCCAAAAGCATACTTTAGTGGGTTCATCTTGAGCTTATACCTCCTTAAACGTGCAAAGATTTGCCTCAAGTCATCCAAATGGTCTTCCTTGTTCCTTGTTTTGGCGACAAGATCATCAACATAGCACTCGATAATATTGTGCAACATATCACCAAAAATTATTGTCATTGCTCTTTGGTATGTTTTCCCAACATTTTTTAGACCAAAGGGCATCATCGTGTAGCAAAAGATCCCTTTTGGAGATTTGAAAGCTGTCAACTCTTCATCCTCGGGGGGCCATTCAGATTTGGTTATAACCTGAGTACCCATCCATGAATGATAGAGTTTCATAACCTATGGTTGCATCTACAAGTAGCCTGGTCATGGGCAAAGGAAAATCATTGTTGAACCATAAATTTTCACATAAAGTCACCACCCTCATATGAACAATGTTAATGTACATTGGTTGCTTAGCGAGAAATGAAGTCCAGCACGTGATTTGCTAAAAATAAAAATAAAAATAAAAAATGTAAAGGGGCTACATGAAGTCTACCCACAACACGTGCCTATAATATGGACCTGCATCACCAATTGTGCTAGATGAAATAAAACAAAAATAAAAGACAAAAAGAAAAAAAATGTGGGAAGTTAAGTAACTGCTCACTTAAAGTGTTTGGGCATATTCTTTGCAACCCATTTCCCATATTTGTTTGATCCATAAAATTTGAACGTGGGTGGTTGGTTGGTTAGGAGCATTCTACAAGCCACACTAGTAAGAATGGGTTTCTGAGGCTACCACGTGGTCACAAAACTTGATCTCCAGTAGCCCATGTTCAAATGTGGTTGAGTGGGAAATCAACAACCTCTGCTCTCTATATAAAGCAGTAGAGAACACGTAGAAGGGAGGAACGTTCGAGGAGAAATTTTTTGAAAAATACAAAGCAAAGAGGAAAAGAGCACACAGCAAAGACATCATTCTGTGTGGGTTTCATTACCCTTCTTTTTTCTTTTCTTCTCTCTCTTCCGTTTTAGTTCATAAACCAAGGTTTCATCGGCAAACAAAATTAGTCTCTGAAATCCAATGAAAACAACCGAATATCTGCCGCTGGCTCACTGGAATTACTTATGCCAAAGACAACAAGAGAAATTTGAAATCAGTTTCTAGTGTTGTGTAAAAGCATAACAAAGGCCACAAAAGTCAAGCTCAATCCATAACCAAAACCGAAGCAAAGACATTGGTCATTGTCATTGGTTTGGTTCATTACTCCCCATGTGAACATATAGTGAACAATTTTTTATGGGTCAAACCGGAAGAAGTCGATGCAAATGCCGCTTGTACGATCTGCAAGATACTAGTTCATTACTCCCAATGTGGACATGTAATGGACAACATTTTACGACTAAGACTCATTCAATACGCCCCTTGTGGCCATATAATGAATGGTGTGTTGTGGCTTAAAGAACCCATTCATTACGCCTTTTATGGCCATATAATGAACGGTGTTTTACAGGCTCAAAATTTGCCCCTCGCGGTCATCAACACTAATGCAGAGATACTATTTATTTGGCTTGCAAATTGCCCGTTCATTACTCCCCATGTGGACATATAATGAGCGGCATTTTTGGCAGCCTAAACAACCTGTTCATTACGCCCCTTGTGGCCATATAATGGATGGTGTTTTACCACTAAAAAATTCCTCATTATGACCATTATAATGATGCCCCTTTGTGGCCTAAAAAATTGCTTTAGTGGCCTTAAAAATAATGCCCATCGCAGCCTCAAAAATTCCTTTAGTGGTATTGTTATTTTGCCACAGACGGCTTATTATTTCCATATCCAACCCCAAAACTGGGTTTGGGATCGTCCACGCAAGGAATTTGGAAAGTCCAAAAAGTGATCATTGGACAAAAATTTATGTTAAGCAAGTAAACTAAGAGGCTAAGACTTGTTTAGTCCAATTTATACACTTTTGAAGTAAAAAAACAAAATCATTTTGTTCTAAATCAAATTAAAAATTGAGAATCAATTCAACCGCAACAAAAGCAGTTGAATGATTGCTATTAAACAAGTTCAGCAAGTCATCAGTTTGGACGACCTCCTACGGTATTAAAATCATCTACATAGAAATATGATGTTTCTACTTCAAATGACTTGAAAAGTTTAAGTCCATTTCAAAATTACAAGGAGTTAATTCTGTGCTCCCAAGTTTGGACCAGTAAATTTGATATTCTTCAATTAAAATTAAAGTTGTGACTATAGTAATCTACGATCAGTCACTTAAAAATCATATGAACCTTCCAATTGCCCATCTTTTGAAGTCTAGAGTTGGTTACTTTGTGGAAGAAATTTCAGTTTTCATTTTTCTTGAAAGAAACATGAAAACTAAGTCTCAGATGCTAATCTGAAATCATGGGAAGCTATTTCCCAAGGTCGGAGCAGTTTGACCCCTTAATGTGGTTACGCTGTGGCATTTTGCTAAAGTGGCAAGTTGAAATTAATTGAACTTTGAAATTTAAGCCTGTCCGTGCTAAAACAAAAACACTATTCGAAACTACGTTAGACTTGATTCCGAGTTAAAACTCGAATACGTAGGCAACTCATTCAAATGGGCATAGTCATAAGTACGGTGAACCCAAAAATTCACCCAAAAATTCACAAATCAAAATCATTTAGGGTTGGCAAGTCCTAATTCTACAAACGAATCCCTAAGGTTCACCAAATTATCAAATGAGATAAAAGAAAAAAAAATGGGATTGGCATATGAATGATAAGGGAGTGGGTGCCAACCTAGTAGGGATGTGCTCTTCTTAGTGATGCCGCAATTCCTAATTTACAAATGAATCTTGAAGGTTCGCTAAACAAACAAATGAGCCGCTTAGGCTCAGTAAAAATTAAATCACTAAACATGAATTACGTTTGGCTTGATCCCAAACTATGGGTACGTAGACAGCCATCTTGGTCCAGCCCCTAAAATAAAATAAAACCCAGTTCCCCTTTTCCTTTATTATGAAAAGAGGACCAAAAAAAAATAGTTGAAATCAAAGGGTTATCTTTTGAATGAAAGATGTGATTAAAAGATATTTTATGTCTTGAATGGGTTCGAACCAATTAATAAATACTTGTGTGTTTTATTTTTATGCAAGTGAGATTGTGTTTAGCAAAAGAGTCAATTTTTTTTGCCTAACAATCATCTTTGGCACAGGCTTCATTGAGATCACTGAAGTCAATACAAATACGGATTTTTCCATTCTTCTTTGGGACGGGACTTTTGCCAACCAAGTCAGGTATTTAACCTCCCTAATGAATCCAACTGTGAGGAGTTTATCAACTTCAGCCTCGATTTGGGTTGTCAACTTCTGGTCGTGCTCTCCTTGGCGCTTGTTTAACAGGTCGTTTATTAGGGTGGATTGCGAGCCTATGAACTGCAACTTCGGATCAAGTCTAGGCATCTCGCTATAGGTCCATGTAAAGACATCGCGATGCTCTTTCAGGAAAGAGATATACCTTTGAGCTTCTTCCTCCATCAAATTTGCACTTATGAAGGTTGGCTTATTCTCTCCCTCATCGCCAAGGTTAACCTCGCGAAGCTCATCAATTGTACCTTAACCCCTTTCTTCAGATTGTACTGGTATAGGATATGTTCCATCTTCATCCCTATCATCCAAGACCATCTCCACTACGGTCATATATACAGAGAATAGGATATGTTCCATCTTCATCTCTATCTTCAGTTTCTCCCTTTGCTTCGCTTTGTTTTGCGAAGCCTTTTTGTAAAAGCGAGCATCCGCGTTGTAGGCTTCAACCCCATTAAATGGATCATTAACTGCAATAATTATCGCTTCATTCATTAGTGGGGGCAACGGATATTTGATGCACTAAGGGTAGGTAGAAGGCATAGCCATGTGACTACGGAACCAAGGTCTCCCAAGCAAAGTATTATAGGAAGTATTCACATCGATGACCAAAAACTCAGTATCTTCCTCGATGCTCCCAAACTTGGTTCACAACTTGATTTTTCCCATGGGACGTTGTTCATTCTAATTGAATCCTTGAATCACTAAATGACATGGTCATAGTTGGGATAGTCAAACTCCTATCATGCCCAAAGCCCTTTTTGGTAACAAATTTACCGCGGACCACCATCAACCATGACCCGAGAGATTTTAGTGTTAAGAACAAAACTAGTGATAAACAAAGTTCGATTATGATCTGGTGTTTCTGCATAGATATCTTCATCGCCAAATGTTACTATGGACATGCATATAGCTGTGATCTTTTATCCATTTTCTTGGACCTCCTTCTGAAAATCATCGGGGTTAGACAATGCAAAAATCAATGACTTTCGAAGTTCTAGAGACATCTTCAAAGCGTCATATATGCTTAACAGAGATGGAATCTTTTTTAGATGAGCAAAAACATCATATTTCACCTGCTCTTTTTCTTTTGGGACTTCTCCCTCTTTAATTGGTACTTGTGAGCCTTGACTTGGTGGATTGTGGGGTTGTCTTTGTAAGTTGGAAATGTCTTGTATACTTTGACAATCTCTTTTCCATTATTATACCCTTCCTTGGGCTCATCACTTATACCCTACCGATGAATGTTCGCCGACCCAACAAATGAATGTTCGCCATCTGTGATTACTTCTCCTTCTTGGGGATATCTTTCCCTAGCACTCCTCAAGAATCATGAGTACCACCTATTAAAGTATTGGGATTGTATGAAGGCACTTTCATGGCCTCCCAACTAGGCACAAAAAATCTGTCAGGAGAATAGTACCAATCAAATGCAATCCCATCCAGGGAAAGAGTAAATTATCGTAGGCACAACGCCTGGTTTTAAGCAGTTCTTCCACATTGCCTCAAAAAGAACTTTATATGCTTTTAAGGATCACTATGCCCTTCGTAAATATAGAAGTTCGGGAAATCGTATCCTAGAGGGAAAGGTGTTTGCTCCACCCATGAGGGGAACATACCACTAGGTTTAAAACTTCCCATGTCTCGTTGATTCAAAGCGGTTTTGAGTTTCTTTTTTGCAGTTCCTTCTAACAATTCATATGTTTGAAACAAGATGTTTTCCTAAGGTTCCTACATTTCAAACTCCATGGGTCGTGCCATAGAACCTCCTGTAAAATCGTTCTACCATTGTGTCCTAGTCAGGGATTGAGTTAGGAGGAAGGCTAAAATACCAATCAGCCGCCCATCCTTCTAAGGAAATCACAAACTGTTGCAAAAGCAATTCTTGACGTATTGTATTTCCACATAGTGATAGAAAATGCACTAAATGGCGCCTTGGACATCCAAACCCACTATATAAAGGAAAATGCGGTATGGAGTATCCTCTTGGGAATAGGACCGTTTCTACCCATTGAGGAAAAGGGTGTCTTGGGATTTGCTTCCTATGAATCATATAATCTTGGGTGGTCCTAGACATTTTCTCTTTCAAAGATACAACTATCTTCGCTTGGTTTCTCTTTTTCGACCTTCAATTTTTGCTCTTCTGTCATTCTTTGGACTACTTCTAACTTGCACATCCCCATCTTGAAAATTTATATCCACTGTGATTACATTGCAGGAGTAATCAAAATGGTCACTAGATACACTTTCTCCATCGTACGTCCTTGCTGGTGAAGGGTATTGTGCACTTTTGGGCGAATAATCACAATTCAAATCTTCGAGGACATGTAGAAACTGACCAGAATGTTTTTCATATCTCATTGTCTGATTGGCACTTTGAGCTTAACTCCACATCTTCAAAACAAAGTCAATTTTGTGAACTTTTGAGAAGTTGTAAATCTGATCCATACCCCATATGCCTTTGGGGTGAATTCATTGCATACTCTGGAGTTTTTATGTAGAGCATGGGTGGTGCTGGAGAGGATTCTGGTAATGCCATTGTTCCTTTCAAAGTCACACAGCCCGTAGGAGTTGCCATGCATTCTCCTACAACAAAATTATGCTGTGGTGAAGTCGGGGAATCAAGTATGTGAATCGGACGTGAAACACTATTTCCTTCTTCTTCTTCTTCTTCTTCTTCTTCTTCTTCTTCTTCTTCTTCTTCTTCTTCTTCTTCATCGTCGCTTTTCACAACAATGTTAAGACATTGAACTTGGATCACTGCCTCTTCCCTCTTCTTCTTAAAATAAGCTCATAGCTCGAAAGATTGAAGTTTTTCGGGCAAGAACTCTTCAAGTGTGATAGGGATGCGAGGAGATTGTTTCAAAAGCTCATTGGAGACAAGCTTCTCTCAATCCTATTTCTTTGGACCCTTGTTCTTCTTCCCTCGCTTTTACTCACTTTAGTCCGCTTTATCTTCTTGGAAGTCTTTGGTTTTCGCGGTCTTTTAGGGACAAAGGGAGCCTAGGTTCTAGATGAGGAACTTCGCCTTCTCTTCATTCCTTTTGATTGATAAACGACCCATTCACCTTCCTCATCATCATCAACTGTTATTGGATTAGCCGTCATTTTCTCAGGAGGGGGAAGCTCAATAGTTTTAGAATAAAAAAGTTCATGAATTTTGTCTTTTCAAGACAAAACAATCTTTTAGTGTGTGACTGATAAAGCGATGGAATGGGTAGTACTTTGGATGAGTTGTCTTTCCTTCTTCATGCGGCCTTTTCACCTCAGGGAGCATAATCAACTTTTGCTCCAAAAGATCTCCAAACATATCCTCCACCAAATCATCTGTGAAGGAATAGTTCTTTTCTAATATTTCCTTCATGGTGGCTTTTTAGTTTCCTTGGGCTTCTACACCCCAACCATGATTGGTCCTCCTTTCTTGGTTTCAACTGCTGCAGCTGTTGAAGTTTCAAGCCTATCAACAACTCTTGTCCTTCTTCGCTTGCTCAAATGTAATTCCATGTCGTGTGCCTTAGTACACATGTCATTGAACCCCTCAAAGGTTTGAGCCATAAGTGCCGTGGAAAGATCATGTTGAAAGTTGTTAAGACACATGCGGATGAGCTCGAATTGGGTAAACTTTTACGGGCATGCAAATGTTAAAGCTCGCCACCTTGCAATGAAATCCGTGACTAGTTTATTGTCACATTGCTTGGTTTCAATGCGTTCTAGCATTCCAACTCGTCTTTGGGTGTTGCAAAATTGTTTGATGAATTCTTTAACCATGAGGTCCCAACTTGAGATCGAACCTTAAGACACATGCGGATGAGCTCCAATTGGGTAAACTTTTACGGGCATGCAAATGTTAAAGCTCGCCACCTTGCAATGAAATCTGTGACTAGTTTATTGTCACATTGCTTGGTTTCAATGCGTTTTGGCATTCCAACTCGTCTTTGGGTGTTGCAAAATTGTTTGATGAATTCTTTAACCATGAGGTCCCAACTTGGGATCGAACCTTCAGGGAGATTTGAATACTAAGTAAATGCAGAACCTTCAAGGGATTGCATAAAGAGTTGTATGCACAAGGCCTCATTTTATGCTATAGGCCCGCACCGTGAAAGGAAGTGAGCAATGTGTTGTCTAAGATCTCTCATCCCACCAAACATTTTAAAGTATGAGAAGCCAGGTGGGAATGGGACAGTATCCACCGATGCCGAGTAGGGCTTTGTAATCATTCGAAAGCCTTCATCGTCCTTCTCCTTAGCTTTTTTTACTTGCTTCTTCACTATATCATCGATCATAGCCATGAGCATTGAGTTCATGTTACCGCTTGTCGAGTCTACGGAGAAGTGGCCATTACCCTGGGCTTGCAAGCCCTTGATTTGTTTCATTTGCTGGGACATTTCTTTGTCTCGTTTTTTTAACTGTTCTTGTAACGAAGCTACCTTCTCCTCCAGAAGTTGTTGATTTTGTTGAGAGTTTAAACTTTTCTCCTCATCATTTACATTTGCCATCATCACTGAGATGGCTTTAGTAATGCTTCTGGGCTCACTCTTCGTGGAAGATGATAATTCACTACTTGTAGAGGATGATGAGTATAGTAAGATAGAACCATCACTTTTCACTCCTCCACTCACAGCTAATTCCTTTGATTTAGCCATGGACTTTGCTACTGGACCTGGCATAGATATTGAGGTAGCATCTTTCTTTGCCTATTTTATCAACTCTGCAAATTGTTCCGTTGTGGTGGTGGAAACATTTTTCTGAGATTCACTCTCAACATTTTTCTGATTCTGTGGAATACTCAAAGTCGTCATTGTACTCTCCAAGAGCCTTTTCGATGGCTACCATAACATTGGCTACTACAGACTCTTGTTTCACCTTTTTTGGAGCCTTATTTCTTCTCCGTCTCTGTCTTTTCAAATTTCAAGATTTATTGGGAGTCTTTGACCGAATCCCTATAGGCATGGAAGAGAAGATTTGCGCCTCGTGGATTTTTATCATTGATTCAACATTTTTCACGATTGGGTTCATGAGTTGATGACTCCGCATGGATGAATTATGCAGAGCCATCGAATCTTCCGGTTTTTGTTAAGCCAACAAATTTTTTGAGTTCCGTTGAGCCAACGAGTTAGCATGATTTTGGGTCCCTCCTTGCCAATCCTCCTAACTATGGAACAGTTTTCCACGGATGCTTTCTTTTGAGCAGCTTTTACCACTATGATAGAATGCTCTACCTGTGTGACCAGAAGACCTAGTGTACTTTGAGTTACACGAGCCTTGGCTAGGGTAACAGTGACCACCGTTGCCTCTTTGGCATCCTTCGCCTTTCTAAGAAAATCTCATGTGCACCTTGTGGATCTTATTTCCATGTATTGTTTGGCAGCTTTTAATAGATCTTCTACTACTACTTTGAGGCCCTCAACCTTTTGGAGTAGCGAAATACTATCTTTTGTAGGAGCCTGTAGTAAGATAGTCGAAAGCCTTTGCTCTAGAGCCTTCCAATAAACAGGCACTTCATGTGTTCATGAACGAAGTGTTCATTCCACGATTGCCCGAGGTGAGGGTGGATAGCCTAAGCTCTGGAACCTTATGGGTGATGGGTGCTGGAGAGACCAACGCATCTCTCTAGGATCTTCGAACCCCTACCGGAGGATTGATCTTCACAGTGAGTCTGTTGTTAGTCTTCATGATTGCAACTTCCATATTCAAATAAATTGTTGAATCAAGGGAAGGACACTATTAGAAAACAAGTTTCACTATTTGTTTTATTCTTGAAAAGATGGGAGGAGAAATTGGTCCCACCCACCGGGTGTGCAAGAAATATGTAGACACAAATTTTGAACCATAAAATATTTTGAACTACGATTCGGAATCCATATCCCATGTATACATCGTTCAAGTGAACAATGTTGATTGTTTGTTTGCATACTCCTATTTCCGATTTGAGAATCCAAATCGTTAATTAATTACAACCTCCGATTAATGAAGAATAAAAAAAAGATTAAATATAAGAGAATATGAGGGAACGAATTTACTTTATTGATATTTGGATTTGAAGCCCTTGGTTTACATCAGCAATACTTTAAAGAATACATTATATTTAGGGGATTGGAACCCTTCACCTATCTCTCGTTGAAGCTTACACTGACTGATCTTCGAAGTTTATTGAAGATTGCAAGTTGAAGAATGTAAGTTGCTTGAACGGTGTATATCCTTTGCTTTCTTCTATTGTGCTTTCTTCTTAGTTTGACTTTCTCTGTATAGTTTCTATGTTGAGGGAGAGAGGTCCCTTCCTTTGATGATGGACCTCTTATTTATAGAGTGCTCCACCCACCAGATGTTTGGGCATCAATCTTAATTTGAATTTAAATTATCGTTAAAGATCAGGATGGTATCTCATCCTATCTCCCTCTTCTATTCAATTTCAAACGGTGGTTTCATCTCATGACATCCACCTTGGAATATCTTTTGCTTCCTCAGAAGTATTTAAGTATTTCTTGGGGTATACGTCTTATTTGATTTGAGACCACGTTGACACGTGTGATTTTGTTGGGCCCAAAATATTTCATATTCATTGGTTCGTGGGTTCATCATATTAGTTGATTCATGGGCTTAACACATTTGTTGTTTCTTGGGTCAACAGATTTGTTGGTTCATGGGCTCAACACATTCGTTGGTTCACGGGCTCAACATACTCGTAGATTCACGAGTTCAACATATTCGTTGGTTCGCAGGCTCATTTGATCAACATAACTTAATATTCCGCAAGCACAACATATATTTGTTGATTCGCGGACTTGTTGGGTCAACATAACTTTTTGGTCCATTCTCTTTTATATGACTTAATTCGTAAGCCTAATATATTAAATTTTGGCAATGAATGTCAAAATTTGGCTGAAATTTATGTGCCAACAAATGCCCCCGTGAGTCGTGAAGTAAACTTTAATTGTGCGGGTCATGATATCTTGGCACATCTTCTAGTCACCATATCTTCAAAAAAAAAAAATTGATGAGTTTTTAGTGGCCTTTTGACGGACCACCAGAATTTTGGCTTTTGGTTGTTTTTTAGACCCCTTTTTTAGCCTTCAGCCCCTTCTTTTTTTTGTTTGTGTAGCCCATCTTGGCTGTATGTGCCAACAATGCTCATTGGAGATTAGTAGACACACAATTGAGACAAATTTGTCTTATAGTGTATTCTCCAAATGATATTGACCATTCATATAAATGGTATCCGAATATGGCTACCGATTTCTAATTAATTTGATTTTTAACACGAGTGATCTACTCAATATTTTTAACAAATTGTATGATTCTGATCCAAAATACAAAATATAGATGGTTTATAATTAAACGGAAAACCTGGGGGTACGCCATATTTTGCACCGAAAATGCACACCGCGCCTTCGGGGACCCGCTTTTGGGTCCCACATGAGTGATCCGAACCGTTCATTGTTCTTAAAACATTTTTCCGAGGGGGCCCTCCAGAAATCAGCTCAATCGAACGGTTGGAAGTGCTTGAACCAAAGTCTCACCGTTTCAAAAAAAAACTTTGATTTGAAACGGTGAGACTTTGGTTCAAGCACTTCTAATCGTCCGATCGAGCTGATTTTTGGTGGGCCCCCTTGAAAAAATGTTTTACTCCCTCCGTCCCTAAACTTTGACACTTTTTGGACAATGTGCCATTTTCAAATGCTTATATCTTTCAATGTAAATGTAAAAAAATATGCAATATGGTTCTTGTTTGATAGATTTTAATTAGTTCTATTAAACAAAATTTTCAAAATCACATAAAACGTTATAAATAAAAAGATATAAGCAATTTAAAATGGCTCGCAATCCCAAAAAGGTCAAAAGTTTAGGGACGGAGGGAGTAAGAACAATGAACGGTTCGGATCACTCATATGGGACCCAAAAGCGGATCCCCGAAGACGCGGTGTGTATTTTCGGTGCAAAATATGGGATACCCCTAGCAGCGTTCATAATTAAAATCGATAATATAGCGACTTTAGTCATTATAGCTTCCCCAAATCCGAGGGCATCACAGAGGCGCGTTGGAGCGATACTCGCTCGCACATGTAACACAACAAACAACATCTGCACCTGGATCCACCAAATTTATCTAACACCACGTAGACCGTTGGATTTCGAACACTGAAAATATAACGGCCAAGATCAATCCAGCGATGCAAGGGCACATCGAGACCAGAAGTGACCTAAACCAGAGACCGCGGCCTCTTCCGAAACCCCCCTCGGTCTATAAAATCAGAGCCCTCTCGCAGCGAGCTAGCTAACGAGATCGCTGAGGTGTTCGTTTGCTGTGCGTTATTTGTTAATAACGCAGAAATGGCGAAGCCTCGAAAGAGTAAGAACGAAGACCAGAAAGTGGATAATTCGGAAGCAGTGGTTCGCCACCAGAAGCTCTGTCTCTCAATAGACATGGACCAGCGCCGTGTCTACGGGTGATGACAAATTCACGTTTTCTTCGCTTCATTTGCTTTGATTGAAGTTTTTTTCGTGGCTAATTTACTCCTGTCTTTGCATATTCATATGAACTCATTGTTGGTTCCTTTGTTTTGTTGGAGCACCTTGCTTTAATTGGGTAACTGAAGTTTCGAATGTGTATACTCTTTTGTTATTTCCCAAACCCTACCTTTCTCGTTATACCAGTCATTTTCTTTAGTTCAGGTTAGGCTTTAAATAGTGGCCGACACAAGGGGTGTCAGGGGTGCCCGGGCCCCTACACAACTCCAAATATTGTCCTACTAGTTTCTTAGGTTAATTTTGAAAAAGTTTTATGGGATTGATTGGCCAGGTAAGACCCCGGTTCTTAAAAATTTTTAGAAGTCCCTTACATGTTTGAAAAACTCCCTAAATTATCAACCATTCTCTGGTCGTGCCCGTAATATTAAATGACGATTATGTATGTATGCACAATCTTGTCTCTTCGTCAGACTTAGCAAATGACAATATGTAGTTACAGAGTTGAAATACATGATGTCCAGGTCCTGGTAAGTCCAAATCCGTTCGCCACTGGCTGTAAAATGAACCAAGCTTTTCACGATCATCTCATTCTTTGTGTATTGTGTTTCCTTGCGTTGAGAGTATGTTAAAATATCTTTTATTTTTTTAATATATATATTTTTTATCGAAAGTGGTTTGAAGGTTGGTCAGATGCTTGAGACTGTATTGCTTTTTGCTAATGGGATTGAGGTTTTCTTGGGTAGTTGAAGTTTGGATTGGCTTCTATTTTGCTCTTTTGAGTTGCGTGTTTAAGATTTTCTTTTGTAACCTTACTTTTGCCCTAACATGGTATTTATTTTGTCTTAATTTAGCTACACAGAGCTTGAAATAGTGGTACCTGATAATGGGGTAGTTGGATTGCATGCTGATAATTTGGCTATTGAGCGAGTCACAGTTGATGGAGAGCCTGCAGCGTTCGAACTTTTCCCGCTTTGTCTGCATGCAGAAAGTGAAAACAGATGGTGCGCAGTGTCTTCAGTTACTTCTGCCGCTGATGCTGCTGGCTCGGTTTATTTATCATCTCTTGAAAGAGAATTGGTTCCTAATTTGCTGATCATGTGTTCCAAGCACGTCAAATCAGTGTCGGAGCAGGAAGGGCAACAGAATTCAGAAAGCGTGTTGCATTCCCCAGAAGAACCTGATCAGGTTATTGTTGTTATTACTAGTACTAGCAGTTCTTCGGTACAGTTTTGCTTGCTTCGTTGAGCTTCACAGATGTGATCACGAAATGTGTAATCACATATATTCCTTTCAGTGTGTTTCATTTGTGATTAATGACGGGGTTGTCTTCCAAGGTTGTGTGATGCAAATGAAATCAAGTGACTTCTTGCATATCTTTTTCCAACAAATGATCTGAAGCATGATTGGACAGTGAACTGAGTTGGTAAAATGCCCAGGGATTGAAATCTAATCCATCCTACAAGAAAGAACAGGAAAATCTATCTGCTTATCAGTGTCATGCTTGTGATTCTGATTGCATTCAAACTTCGTACAAATGTTTGCATATTTGATAAGTTTATTTATACCATTGAGAATTAGGATGGAGGAGAAATTTGTGATGATGAACTGCAGTTAACTATGCAGAGTATTGAATCTCTATGAAATCTTTCTACTCAAAAAATTTCTCAGGATGAGGTTTATATGCCTGTGGTTTCTCATGTAGGTTATGTTGGATGCAGAATGTGAAACTGGTTCGAGTTGACTATTGGGTAGAGAAAGCTGAAACAGGAATTCATTTTGGGGATAACATTCTACACACTGATAATCAGATAAGACGTGCACACTGTTGGTTCCCTTGTGTGGACGACAGTTCTCAGCGCTGCTGGTATGATCACTGCAATTTGCTTGAACAAGGATTAGTGTCGTAGTGTTGTGACTTCTACTCATTTGATTGAGTTCTCTTGTAATTGTCTAGCTATGACCTGGAGTATACTGTCGCCAACAATTTTGTAGCAGTTAGCAATGGAAAGTTACTTTATCAGGTGAGTTCTAATGAATTTACATTATTCTGCATGTAAGGTGGGTTAAAAAAGGGTGCATTACGTTATTGTCTCTCTCTTTGTGGGGCCAGTTTAGATAAAATAATAATAATAATAATAATAATAATAATAATAATAATAATAATAATAAAAAATCCTGTGTGATAGCACCTGAGCTAAATCATTTATGTGATGGAATCCTCACTTGAAGTAAATAACTTTGTTGACTTCTAGAGGTGCTGGTTTGTTAGGGATTTATGTTTGATATGCTCTGGGCATTTCAGTATTTTTTTTATGGTATCACCTATTGTGAAGGATTTAAACAGAAAAGTACCCAACAAAGTACTCATAAACTCAAAAGTACCCGGTACGTTTTTGGATTTAAACAGATCCATTTCTTTGGTATTTGAAGCAATTCAGCTCACCACAATGATTGTATGATTTTCTACTATGAAATCTATGGTAAGTTTCAATGAAAATAGACTCTCCAATGATAACAGTTGTTGGTCCTCATTATTTTTATTTTTCACGTTTTCTAAAATTTCAATTTGCATCCCGATGAGGAATTTATGGAAATTTAAATTAGTGTGCTGATCTATGTTGACGAGCAACCAATTCTGAAGGATGTTGCTATGAATTGATCATAGTGCTAATGCTTTTCCTGTAAACTTTGTCGTGAAATCATAGATGAAGTACAAATTAGAAGGGAAAAGGTAGAAAGGTACGACAAATATTCATTTAGACATTTAGTCGAACAGATGGCCTACCACCTCTTGATTGTTGGGAAATCTAGCAACTATCTTACTTTCATCTCAAATGTTCAGAGGAGTAAAGTCTTAAGATACAATTTAATCGGAAACATTAGTAGAGCAAACCAATGGAAAGCCAAGTAGTAGTAAAAAAATTTCATCCCATTACTAACGACTGTCACACTATTGTCTCTTACTTTTTTTTATCAAACATTCCTATTCTGAAAATGGAACGCGTTCAGGTTCAAAAAAGAACAAAAAAGTTAGGGAAGATTAGGAATGGTCCTACCTATCCAATTTGTGGTGCACTCACAGGGGAGTACAAATACAATACACAAAGGGGAAAGAAAGCTATTTTGTGTTAATAGTTACGTGGAATAATACCTCAAAGGCCAGAGGAAGTCCAATGATGTGCATGAGCTTTTGCTGTTGGTGGCGAATCTTGCTCGCTTCTTGTTCATGTGTATTGGATCTAACGTTGAAGGTGAAGACGAGCCATAGACATAGACATCGGTCGAAGGGGCGACAAATTGTGGTGGCGGCCGAATTGCAGGCAAATACTGTGTATTCTAAAATGCTATGTCACGCCTAGCCTCTTTTTTTTTTTTTGGCGGTGACTATACATGTTGGTGTTGACGAAGTTGGGTGATGATGGTTTTTTCCGTTAGCTGATTTTCTGTAGTTAGGGTGTTTTTGTAATTACTTCAGAAGAGAGGGATATCTTTTTCTTTTAACGTATGTTTCAGGAGAAACCTTGAGTGCCACTTTTAGAGATTTTCCTGGCTCAAATGCTGTTTTGTAGCCCTTTTATTTGCGTTGGTGTTTCTTTTCTTGTCGCGTCCAAGTAATTCGCGTGGAATGAAATGCTTTGAGGGTTTGATTCTATGATTGACTTAGCAAATACGGTGGCAACCAGTTGAGTTTGAACTTTGAAAGGCAAAATTTCATGGAGGGAAGTATGTAACATTGCGTCTTGACCTGTGGACCTCCATCAGTTGGCAGGTATAGAAAAGATTATATTTGCAATTAAAATGCAACTATATGGCTGCAATAAAAAGAAAATGTAAGCAAGATAGATTTTTGCATGGAGTGACATGCTTCCATGCTTCCACCAATGTTGCTTGAGAGGTGATTCATTTATCTACACTAAATGTGCAGGGATAGTAGGACATAGTAGGAGAATCACTAGGAAGAAGATATTATCTTTTAGAACAAAAGTGAAAGGGTGAGGAAATGGGGCAAGTGTCCACTAAGATGTCTTGGGTTGAGACATCATGTTTGAGGTCTCAAAAGAAGGTCGTCATCTCAGATAGACTTATGGCAGGCTATAAAATATATTGGGGAATAGAGTTGTGAGGATAAAATGTTGGCTCACTCAGGTTTGGTGAAATGTTGGCTAGTACAGAATTTGGTTCAAAGCATTTGAATTTGTGTTGAACTATCTGAGATGATAGATTTTCTAGATGGGAGTCTGTTCCAGACACCTGTTATAAGGAATTATTTTATGCATATACATTTTACTGTTGTCTATTTCCCATTGGAAACAGCATTAGATGCGGCATGTGGGGATTTTGAATGTGTACCATTTTCCCTTATCTCGTTGAAGTTTTGAAGCTTGGTCAGTCTAGGTGCAGTTTTGCTTACATGGTTTGGAATGATTGTCATATGATCTCTCATATTTCAAGTTCATTTGTTTCTCCTGGTACTTGCTTGTCTTACTCTAATCATAGCTCCTCACATATCTTTGATTTTTGAAATAGCTTGTGCCTTAATATTCCCTTAATTACCATCTCCTAAAGGTGCATTACCAGTACTCATTGCCAATTTATTTTGAAATGGATGTTTGGACATGGTATCAGAGCTATGCTTTCAAAGGCTTTTGGGCAAGACTCTATTTCATTAGCACTTGATTCCCCCTTTATCTTTCCCTCAAGTGCATGTTGTTTCGTTGTAATGATCCTTATATTTTCTATGCTTTGTTTACTTCTGAATTCATACCCCAAATCCCTCAAATGAACGAGCCCTTAATATTTACGTCATGTTAATGCATCCAACTCAACCAATTGGCTATAAGATGAGAGGCCACCCAGGCTTCTCATCTTTGGTGCTTTATGAATCTCTAACACGTCCAATATTGTTAGTCTAGTTTCTGTAGTAAGATTTTTTCCTATCAGTGGTTTTGCAATCCTTACTTTGGTGCTTTATATGTCTGTTATTCAGAAGGAATATCTTTTGGCTGACATGAGATCCACTATTTGATGTTATTACCTATTCACCTTCCTTTTTAAAGCACAAGTCTTCTATTACAATTTTTTTTGCAACTGTAAACTACTAAACTCTAGGATAGCCTACTTTTGGCATTTCTCTACTTTTCAATCCAAATCTGCATAATTGTCATGCCTCATCTAATTCTGTTTGGGATGCAAAAGCACGAACTGGAGTGTGACTTCTCAACATTCAATTAATATCTCTATCCTTTTCTTCTAATTTATACCCCTTGTTCTTGTATTCATGTTCCATTACCCTTACACTATTCTTCTGGAGCTGTTTTCAGAATATTGAGGTTTATGGCCTATTGAATTTGCATGAATTTAAAACTTATCGGTTTTGTTAGCGTATTGAGTTGCATAATGTTTAATTTCTATAGATTTTTCTCCTACAAATTTAGTTTTTGTGAAAAAGATCATTTACTTCAGCATCCAGTTTGAATATCTGTTGCTTATTTTTGAGGTGTATATTGTTCTCTTTAACAAGTTTTTTAGCCGCACTCCCCGGAGTATGAACTCTTGCATGTTTCACTTTCACCACATTTGGAGCAATGAGAGTATAAGACATATACACCACATTTCATCAAAGATCTTTATTTTTATTCAGACTAAAAGCATTGCAAAAGGTAAAAAATAGACTAGGAAAATCGAGTTTGAAAATAATTTATTGGATTTTAATACTAGTTTTTATGGTGGGACATCCATAGGGACACCCAATGGGACATGATGGTGATTTTTGCATAAATTTTGAAAGCTTTTATGGGTTAAAATATTCATTTCAAAAGTATTTGGGTTTAATGTGTGGCATACACTGTCTCTCGATAATGCATTGAATTAGGGTCCTAACCTTAGGATTTAGTGGTTATAATGTAGGTTTGCTTCAAAGATAATTTGAAAAAATTGCCGTGTTCCCTCGCAGTGTCCGTGTCAGTATCCTTATCTGTATCCATCCTACATAGTCTTAATAGACCATGCCTTGCATTGGTATTGTCATTGCTAGTGCCCTAAAAGATCTAGCTTCCCATTAATCATTCTCGTTAAATTCAAACATGGGTGTACGTGTAAACCCCTCCTGCATATTCAGAAGAAAAACGAATTTTTGGGCTGCATAAATTAACCCTGGACTTTTTGAATTACCACAGATCTTTACACGGTGTTCATGTAGATTTCTATTTTGATGATGACCTCTCCACTGAAATAGCTGTTTTATTGTGCAGCGTATGCCACTCTTTTTTTGGTCTTTTCCTTTACATTTAATATTGTCACAGGTTTTGGGCAAGGATGGCCTGTGCAAAACATATGTTTATGGGCTAGACATTCCAGTTGCTGCTCAGTGGATATCCCTGGCAGTTGCACCGTTTGAAGTCTTTCCTGATCGCTACAGTGGTCTTCTATCGTACATGTGTTTGCCTGCTTACCTATCAAAGTTGCGCAACACTGTGGGATTTTTCCACAGCGCCTTCAGGTTTGCTTCTTACTGATGGAAATTTCCCCTGTTTCCTTGGAGATTGTTTTAGATTGTATATCACTATATTGTTACCTTCTGCTAGTTACTTTTGCTGCTGCTTCCTTGAATTCCTCTTTTCTTTTAACAGTCATTATGAGGAATACCTTTCTGCATCATTCCCATTTGGGTCATACACCCAAGTTTTTATTGTTCCTGAGATGGCAATATCCTCAACGAGTTCAGGAGCCTCCCTGACAATCTTAAGTTCTCAAGTTCTCTATGATGAGAAGGTCATTGATCAGGTATACATTTAAATTAATGGTTAATCTTTCTTTTGTAATTCCTTAGGTTTGGCCCTCGGATAGACGGTTGCTTTGTGGTTTGTTATAAAATCTTAACTTACCCCAAAAAAAAAAAAAAAAAAAAAAAAAAACCGAAATGAAAAACCATACGTCCTAGAGACAAAACAACAGCATCAGAACAGTAAAGCAATCATCTGCATAATCTTACTTTGGACTGTAGATGATTGCTTTACTGTTCTGATGCTGTTGTTTTGTCTCTAGGACGTATGATTTTTCATTTCGATTTTTTTTTAGGTTAAGTTAAGATTTTATAACAAACCACAAAGCAACCGTCTATCCCAGGGCCAAACCTTAGGATTTGATTTGTCTGAAGGTTCGTATTTGACGATGTGTTCTTGAGGACTGTTTTGTTTAAGAGATTCTCAAAGCAGAATTGTCTTACATTTTGTACTGTACCTTGTAATGAATCCTTCCAAGAGGCAGTTTAAAAGAAAAGAAAAAATCCTTCCAAGGGGGGTCTAGGGAACAATAGTGCTTGGTAAATATTTATGTACTTAGAACTATTCCTGGGTGAATGTCTCTCCATTTATGCAAAAGGTGCACTTATGGCACAAACAACGGGACAATCAATCAAGAGAGTCTTGTCCAAAAGCCTCCTAAGGCCTAGTTCTGATAGATTGATAATCATGTTAAAGCATCTAACTCAAAACCAATTGGCAATGGGTGGAGAGGACCTCTATGATCATTACTAGTTTTGGAGGCGATAATTAACAAATGTTGTATAAGCTTTATCATTTATAATTCTGAGATAGCTTCTAAATGAGGAGGACGTGTACTTACAAAAACTGACTCACCATACTAACATCAAATGATGTGCTAGGACATGTAATTTTAAATTAATCCAATTCACCAAGTGCTATGATACTGATCAAGACTAGAAAGTAACTCCGCTTGATCAACACACAGCTTGACATTGGGATCCATCAGTGTGTCCTCGAGTTTGGACCCCAGTAAATTGGTGTCCTTCAAAATATCCATCACACACCTTCCCTATAATAAACTAATACGCTATATTATTGACGTTGTAAGGAATACCAAAGAAATATCTCCACTTTTCCAAGTTTTTGGTGTGGAATTGAAGTTGTAAGGAATCCTTCAAGTCATCATTAACTTTTTGGTCATCACACATTATAGTAATATCATGCACAGTCCATCAATAGCACTTTCCCGCGGTTAGAAGGGAGAGAGCACGGAATGACGAGAATTATAATGCTGCTTGTGAAATCTGATTGCATCACTAAACTTGTCAAATGTCAAACCATGCTCTAGGAGACTGCAGAGGACTGTAAAGAGCTTTGTAAGGACGTTACACTTGAAGACACTCCCCTTGATTGGAAAACCAAGGTGGTTACTCCATTTAGACCTCTTCTTGGAGATCACAATGCAAGAAGGCATTCTTGACATGCAACCGAAACAACGTCGAACCAAGGTTGGGAGGTGGGGAGACAAGAAGCCACACAAAGCCAATTTTAGCAACATGTGAAATAGCATCCACATAATTAACACAATAAATTTGTGTGTATCCTCAGGCAACCAGTGCCCAACAGGCATATGAGGGTGGTACTTCATAGTAAACACCCAATGACACCCAACTGTGTTTTTTCTTGAAGGAAAACGAACCAACTTCCATGGACCATTGTGACGAAGAATAGATATCTTCCTCCATCGCTGTCCAGCAATCAGAAATAGATCCTGCCTCTTGGACAATGTTAAGAACAAAAATAAAAGTAGCAAGCATGAAGAGTTGGGAATATGTGATCATGACTCATACGAGACATACTAAAGCATTAGGATAAGAGGTGAAATTACGGATACCATTACAAAGAACAATAGAGAGGTAATCTAGAGAAGCAACCAGATCTCTCTATGGATGAGAACATGAGGGGGTGGGCTTAGGTGGAACATGCAAACCTTTGGTCTAGCAACCACTCAAGGGCTTCACAGGAGGTGGTGGACCATACACTTACAAGGGCTTCAAGTGAGATGATGCGGTGATGGAACTAAAGTGTGCATGTAATGAGATGGATGCATAGGAGGAGAACCCAAAGTTAAAATGTAATGGAAGAAGAAACACATCCCTGATGGATTTAGGAATCAAGTTTATCCGGCCGAGATCAAGGGCATGAACTTCACATGCGCATCCAAAAATCTTCGTGGGTAGGGAGTAAAGAGTATGAGTAGGAAACAACACAGTATATAGAAGCTAACCGCCAATAAGTGTAGTAGATAGATGGTTAGCAATATAACTTGGTGTAAGGACATCATTACTCCGAAATGATTTAGATATCTGCATCCGCAATAAGAGAGCATGTGTGACGTTATTGAACTCCATTTTATTGGGGAGTTTGAGCACAAGAGAATGTGGATATTACCATGTTTATCGAAGAACTTTGACAAAACATCACGAAAATACTCGTGAGTTTTATCGGAACAAAAATACAAATAAGAACATCAAACACTGAGTTTCTATCAAAACACTTGTACAATAAAGAAATTGGTGGTGGCTTGGCCACCATGTGAGGGAAATGACCAAAGTACCCTTATTTTTCTATGATTGGAGGTGATGTGGCTTTGTAAGGAGGGGTATTCAAGGCATCTTGACATGTTTTGCATGATTACCGTATTGTCCTTACCAGACTTTTGAGGATTTCCGTTTTTGTTCTTTTGGCCTAGGATTTGTCCATAAGTCAAAGGGCATATCTGAGATTTTGGGGGAAACAAGTGTGAACACATGGTGCTATTTTTTCTTCTTTTCCTTATTTTTCTTTTCCCTTATTTTGGTCTACATCATTTTTTTGCGTGTGTAAGCTATTAGTAGTGGAGACATCATTAGGTATTTCATAGATGGTTTTCACTTGAGGGGTTTGGTGTGGTTATTATATTCAATTTAATTAGGAAGAGAATAACAAAATGAACAAAAGGGAAAGAAAAATTCCTAGTTAAAAAGTGTGCATAATTGCACCATGAACAACCACTTGGTTTGGTCTCACAATCACAGTTCCACAAAATGCAATCGTAAGAAATGTCCAGTACCCATGTGTCTGTATTTTTTTTTTTCAAAAAAAAATTTCAAAAAAAAAAAAGAATGTAATGCATATTAAAAAAAACTAATAATTAAGCAGCTCATCTCGACAACAATGAGCATGCGGTTACGTGCGTAGCACATAGTCTAACACTAGTTTCCATATAAACATACTTGAAAATGGAGCACAACTTGGAGCGCTCTTTCATATGATAAACATGAGTAACCTAAGAGTTGCGTTAACAAGGACAATATAATACTGGAAATCAAAATATCAAGGATCTGTGTAAGAACCCAAACATCAAAATGAGCCAAGTAAAAAGTATTGGACACATGACTCTCTATCCTAGGGGAAGAAGAAAGAGCCTTGCTATGGGTACACCATTTGGTACACACCAAATGCACCCCACATTGTGTGGGACCCATATCGGGATTCTACACAAATGATCGGAGCCGCTCAACTTATTCAAAATATGTTTTAAGGATCCCAGTAAAAAATCAGCTCAGTCGGATATCGGTAAGAACTTGATCATTTCTTCGCTCAATTTCCTGTTAGAAAATTGAGCAAAAAACTGATCAAGCCTCTACTGATATCCTATTGAGCTGATTTTTACATGGATCCTTAAAAAAATGTTTTAAACAAATTGAGCAACTCCGATCATTTGTGTGGAACCCCAAGATGGGCTCCACACAACGCGGTGTGCGTTTGGTGTACACCAAATGGTGTACCCATATTTTAATTGGAAAAAGAAACACGGTGATGAATAAACTTTGACACAAAAGAAACTTGACATGACCACATGACAACCATTTGTTTGAGGTGCCGGAGAGATGAAAGACCAAGATGACGATGCTGGCATGATGAAATCGAGGACGGAAGAGCAATAGAGCCAGGGACTCCCGATCCACTATGGTTGTGAGCTCCACCGCCACCATTCCCCTCTTGCGATCCAGAAAATCACAAGAAATGAGGTAAAAATGCGGTAAGCAATTCGATAACTAGGTAAGCTTCGTAGGCCACTACGGTGAGCTTTGCCACCACTCCTCCCCATCTTGAGATCCTGAAAATCACCCCCGGGGGGGGGGGGTGATAAGCAAGTCGATAACTTGGTAAGCTTAGTAACAGACAGAAGACTTGAAAGGAAAATGAGGAACTGAGGAGAACAAATTTCTTCAAATAATGGAACCTATATGAATAATATGAGTAACCTTAAGAGTTGCGTCAACAAGGACAAAATGGCACTAAAAATAAAATTATGTGTGTAAGAGCCCAAACATCAAAATGAACCAACTTAAAAATACTGGTCACATGATTCTCTGTCCTAGGGGAAATGAAACATAGTGATGTTAACTAAACTCATGACTTTACACGAACGAAACTCGACAAGACCACATGACAGAACCATTTGTTTGAGGTTCTAGAGAGCCGTAAGACCAAGATGACGATGTTGATATGATGTGGTTGAGGGTTGAAGAGCAATAGAGCTAGGGACTCCCGATTCGTTAAGTAATATAGGCCACTACGATGAGCTTTGCCACCACTCCTTCCCATCTTCAGATCCTGAAAATCACAAGAATGGGGGTAAAATGCAATAAACAATTTGATAACTTGGTAAGTTTAGTAACATGTATAACTAAGTCCAATGATAACAACGAACTTCAAATAATGGAACCTAAACCAACAATATGAGTAGATCAGCAAATGTGACACCAAAAGGCTTCCCTTCGGAATGATGCCCAAGCAGGACAATAGAGATACTAGTTGTATGATTAGAAACACCTGAATCAATGACCCAAGGACTGTTGGTAGCAACAAACAAAAGGTTAACCTATATGAGCGAACATAGCAGTGAGATGCCGTATGAGAAGTCTATGTAAAAACTAGGTGATCGTACTCATCCTTGAGAATAGAAACTGTAAATGAGGCTGGGATTGTCTTAAAAAATGGTAACTTGATAAGCAGGCCAATCATGATGATCAACCGTAGTCAACAATATGATTGTCACTTCGTATTTAGTGCAATGTCGAGGCACACAACCCTGACCACATCCGCCTCTCTTGCGCACGAACAATTTGGCTTGAACCACTGTTCAAACCATGGCCACTGCGACTAGAATCATGGGCTAACCCACCACGGCTAAAAGCACGAGAGAAGAAACCACTAGAGGTAGTGGTTGCTGAAGCAACAGAGCTAGTACCCGAAATAGAAGAAACTTGGGGTTTTGGATAAGTGTAGAATGTGATTAACCAAGAAAGAATATTTTCTTTCGACGAACTAATAATGATCATACTGGACATTCTGGAGTACCTTCTAGAAATAGATGGTTTGGATGATGAAGATAGAGACGAAACTGTTAAAACCATTATTAATAGTTCTGCTATAACTGCCTTATTTTATTCTAACT
The DNA here is from genome assembly GCA_020921065.1 of Vaccinium darrowii. Taxonomy (NCBI): domain Eukaryota; kingdom Viridiplantae; phylum Streptophyta; class Magnoliopsida; order Ericales; family Ericaceae; genus Vaccinium; species Vaccinium darrowii. Next base: position 24,398,670 of record CM037158.1, on the reverse strand, counting down.
CTGATAAACTCGAAGTTAAACAAACTCGAAGTTAAACCATGGTGGTAAAGAACGCTACTCAAAAGAAAAGACACAATTTTTTGGGTTTATTCCTGAATTGGGCTTATCCAATGGGTATCAATCCCCCAGAACAACATTCTCTTTCAAGCCTTTCAACCAATCGATGCAACCTTGAAGAGCACCCTTTACTAAAACTGGAGCAGTTTCTTGAAAACTTGCTTCAGGTGCGGAACTAGTAATTAGAGATAACCAAAATACAAAATACTGGTTGTGTATGAAATTAATTTTGTCAAAAGTAAAATTCTAATAATTAGGTTCGTAACCTTGTTTCCCGGAGGAAATACCTCACTGAGAGAAGGTTAATCCCGAGCCCCACAGAACCAAAGCGAATAGGATCATACAACGAAGGTGAGCCATACAAGAGCTCAGCCACATGGATAGACTCACATTGGCACTGCAAAACTTGAATATCAGCAAGGTAAGCTGAAAAATGTTGAGCTCCTCGCAAATATCTGCAAAGAATAATCTAAGAGAAAAGTCTGATGAATATCATAACTCTAGTGTAGATTATTAACACCGGAATGCAGATCATGAGCTTGATGCCACATAAGTTTGGCTGGGTAAGAAGGCCAAAGTACCACCAATTTGAGGCTTCATACTCTTTCTATAATACAAAGCTGAGAATCCTCCACTTTCCAATCAGCGTACATGGCATTAGATTCCTTAAAGGGATCGTGTGCACAAAGAAAATACATATCAACAGCCTTAGCTCAGAGAGCATAAACTTTTCCCATTTAAATGAATGGAGATAATGGACATCATTCAGGAGACGAAGAATAAGAAAACTCGGCATCAATTGTAGACGCATACCTAGTAGCTATCTCAAAGAAATCACCTACTTAATAACGAACAAGAAATCAACTCAGAACCAGGTAGAAACAATATACTTTGAAAACAATGATCAACTGACTGTAGCGTCATATGTGCGTTAACAACCTCAATAATGAAGGGAAAAAGTAACCACCACACAAACTTACTAATTCAATAGAGCACGACGAAGCCAATGACCAACATAGCACTTGCTGGTGAAAGGGAAAAAGAATGACTAACAAAGATACCCAACCCATTATCAATAAGTTCAAGCGCAGATGACCCAGTTATTTCACCCTGGGGGGGGGGGGGGGGGGGGTGGGGGAGGGAGGGAGGGAGAGCGTAATCGAACTACTGGCGAGGGTTGATTCAACCAGCTTGGGAAGGGGAACATTTGCTTGAGTGGTTGACAATCCATTCGATTAGGCTGCGAGGTAACGTTCAAGATGGTGTCGATAATGATGGGGACAAATTTTGTGGGGAAGAGTAGTGACGGGGAAATCGGTGGATCACCGCTTTTATACCATGTTATTAGTTGATGGAAAAAGTGTTTAGGGTATTAACAAACCCTAACACACATGCACTTAGTTACTGATGAGAAGTAAAATAACACATCGCCTGAACATTTGACTGATACGCCCGTTGCTCACTACTTCTCAACATATGCACTTGTTTTGGAAAGTGTTTTGAGTGTTAACAAACCCACACATACAGACATTAGTTATGGATGAGAAGTAAATAATATGTTGCCTAAACATTTGACTAATATGCTCTTACCCACTTCTTGTCAACAAGCATATGAGGAGTAACACAATTTTTCTGGTTGCTACTTTGGCAAAGGGTATTCAACATATTTTTATTGTTTTCCAAATGCAAGGGTGAGAATTTCTTATACATGTTAACATTACATGAATCCTACACAACGTTAGCAGGTTTGAGTTTCCTATTTTTTTAATATTAACAATACTATTTTAATGACCAGACAAGGCGTTAATTAAATGGATCACATTTGTTTTCAACTCGTGTAAACATAAATTGACTTGGTTTACCTATTTAATATTCTGTGGCAGCCTGTTAAATAGGTATGTACACGACTGATATGAAGAATTTGGATCTTTTTGTTACCAGTTTGAGGTCTACAGATGGTATCTATGTATTTATATATATATCTCTTGCACAGAAATAAATGTCGTCCATTGTAAGTTTGTAACTCATTAAGAGCTGTTGACTATCTCTTAATTTTGTGATGTAGATTATACAATACTCAAGTATTTTTCTTCTAACCATAAGATGGAGGCAAGGTTTTAAACAATGGTATCGGGACACACAACGATAATGTTTGCGGTGTAACAAAATTAGTAGCAATATGTAACAGAAATCGACTGTCACGGTCGGTAGTGAATTTTGAAATATCATTGTTGTAAAAACCAAAAAATTATATTTTCTGAATGACCCGTAACGGTCGAGTATTAGCTTGGCCCATATACTGGAAATAGATTAATATGTAACGAGAACTAGTTGATACGCTAACCATTTCCATCTCACCATTATATCGTGGTTAAATGGTCTCGGAAGGCTCAAAAATAGTTATGTATTGGCTGATTTGATACCCAACGGCCAATATGTAAACCCTTGGACGGAGGCCTGATGGAGCTCTTTGACTGCGTTACTACTTATTACTCTCGTTTTACCATTGAATAACCGACGACATCTATAGTTAAATTGTTTGTTTCACTTTTTTTGGCTGGTTTGATACTTCTGTTATTTGTAATGGGATTGTGGTTGTTATTTTAGATTTTTTTTTGATAAGTAAATAATTATATTAAAAAGAGCATAAAGGGATGCTACCCATGTACAAAAGAAAGGCCACCAACAAAAAGGCCCTATACACCATCATGAGAAAATAAGAGATCAAACCAGTCAAAAATTGGTCAAGAGAAGGATAACAATCTCCCTTGTCCCAACTATACAAGTTATTCACCAAAAAACTTTTGATCCTAAATAAAGGCTTTTCCACTCCTTCAAAACATCTTTGATTTCTCTCTCGCCAAATCATCCACATAACACAAAGAGGAATTAAGTTCCAAACACGTTTCCTCCTTACCCCCACTCTTGTACCTCTCCAAGCAATTAGAAGTTCCATAACATTTCTAGACATAGCCCATTGAATACCAAACCAAGACAACACTGAAGTCCATAACTCCCATGCCAAAGGGCAATGAACGAGAAGGTGATCAACTGTCTCCGCATTCCTCTTGCACATACAACACCGATTAACAATGATAATCCGCCTTCGAATCAAATTATCAATAGTAAGGATCTTACCTTGGGACGCACACCAAACAAAAAAACCCACCTTCAGAGGAGCACCAGTCTTCCAAATTGCTTTCCAAGGACAGGCGGCTCTTCCATCACGACATAAAGCTTGAAAAAAAGATTTCACCTCAAACTTCCTAGATTTAGAAAGTTTCCAACAAATTTCATCCTCCCCTTCTCCGGTCCTTTGAATTCCATACACCCTAGAGAACAAAGCCATCAAGGCCTCTACCTCTCGATCAAGCACTCCCCTTCGCAGGCGGATATCCCAAATTATATTTCCTTCAAAACTTTGAAGGTAATCAGCAACTGATGCATCCTTATCACAAGCCAATCGATAGATGCTTGGAAAACCATCTCGCAGACTCACATCCCCGCACCAGATATGCTCCCAAAATTTCACCCTTCTTCCATTGCCAACCCTCAAATGGATAAACTGCACAAAAATCCCTCAAACATTCATAATACCCCTCCAAAGAGCCACTCCATGCGGCAATCGCACCGAGAGGGAGGACCAACCTCCCCAACTACTACCATACTTTGCTACAATCACCCTTTTCCACCATTTCTCCCTTTCACAAGCAAATCTCCAGAGCCATTTACCCAACAAAGCTTGATTGAAAAGCTTTAGCATTCTCACTCCCATACCTCCCTTTCTAATGGGCGCACAAACCGTGTCCCAGTCAACAAGATGGAATTTGAACTCTTCCCCCACACCTCCCCAAAGAAAGTCTCTTTGTATTTTTTCGAGCCTCTTAACAACCGCAACCGGGATAACAAACAAGGACATAAAATATGTGGGCAAACTTGAAAGTGTACTTTTGATTAACGTTAATCTACCTCCTTTTGAAATATAACAACGCTTCCACCCTGCCAATCTCTTCTGAAATCTAACCACCACTGAGTCCCATACAGCCGTGGATTTAAAGGAAGAACCCAAGGGCAAACCCAAATACAAAGCCGGTAGCCTCGCCACTTTGCATCCCAATAACTGAGCCAAACCATTAATAGCATCAACCGCTCCTACAGGAATCATCTCCGACTTCCCCAAATTAACTTTGAGGCCTGACGCGGCTTCAAAGCACAAAAGAACACACCTCAGGTAATCTACTTGAGTTGGATCTGCATTGCAGAACAAAAGAGTATCGTCGGCATATAAGATGTGAGAGATCATCAACCCCGCTCCGTTCTCACTTCCAACTTCAAAGCCTTGTAAAAACCCACCTTGTACGGCATTCCGAATTAATCAACTAAACACCTCCATGACAAGAATAAAAAGAAGCGACGAAATCGGATCACCCTGCCAAAGTCCTCTAGAAGTGTGAAAGAAACCCGCAGGAGTTCCATTAACTAAAACTGACATTCTGACAGAAGAGATGCAAAAATTCATCCATTTCCTCCACACCTCTCCAAATCCCATCCGATGCATGATATACGTCAACAAGTCCCAATTAACATGATCATACGCCTTCTCAATATCCAACTTACAAATAATCCCAGTAATACCACTCTTCAATCTAGAATCCACACACTCATTTGCAACTAGAACTGCATCCAAAATTTGTCTCCCTTCCACAAAAGCATTTTGAGATTCTGAGACCACCTTCCCCACCACGTTTTTCAAACGAATAGCCAAAACTTTAGCCAACAACTTATACGCTCCCCCAAGTAAATTGATAGGTCTAAAATCCCGAATGTTATTTTAGATTAGACAAATAAAAAGTTAACGTTGGTAAAAAAATGAATTTTTTTATTTTGTACTGTGTAAGATGATGCATCAGCATGTAAATCTTTGAAGGGGTTAGTAAGTAACAGTGTCAACATGACAAATCAGGTTAGTGTCAACATATATGGCACGTTTAGGTAAACAAGTGTTTTGACTAGCATCTGGTTTGGCACCAAATTTAGAATGGCAACCCGAAAAATTGGCCCGTAAGGGAACGATGCCCATTCCTATCTATATGCGACTTGCAATTATGATTTTATCTTTCATTTTAGCTGACTGCTTGTCCGCTGCTCCTTATGACCCTGTGATTTTATTTCTATTTAACAAAGTTTCTTGTTGTTTTGTGGTGATTGCTGTGACAGACCATAGAGACCAGGATTAAACTTGCCTTTGCCCTTGCAAGGCAGTGGTTTGGTGTCTATATCACTCCAGAGGAACCTAATGATGGTAAAAGTCAATTGTGATACTTCCTTGTTATGATAGTGGTAATGATACTTGACCTAACATGGTTTTTCTTTATGCTTGTTGGTACTAGGGTGGTTGTTGGACGGTCTGGCTGAGTTTCTTAGTGATTCATATATTAAGAGATTTTTGGGTAACAATGAAGCACGCTACCGGCGATACAAGGTCTGCCTAGTTTACTCAGTATATTTATAATGCTTTTTTTCGTATGACTAATTTTCATGATAAGGAGGGTATGATAATTCTTGTTAAGTTCCTTGAAGTTGAACGGAAGGGATTATTGCTTCACGTGCACAAAGTGATGCTCATATCATGTCATGGTCTTTGTTGGAGGAGACCTTAGGGTCGTTTAATTGTCGGACTATTTTTAGGAAGGATTGGATGAGATGGGATCAAGGTTCTAAAACTCGCTAGGTGCTCCTAGGGCGGCCGGGCACCTTCTAGCTTCCAGAGTCGAGTACTCGGCGCCTAGTCAGGATAGTCGGTCTAGTTGGGTTAGTCGGGCTAGTCGGCGAGTGGCCTTCTAGCGTCTAGGCGGCGAGTACTCGGCCTTCTGGACCTTCTTTTAGAACACTGGATGGGATTAAGGATGGGAATAGAGGGGACAAGTGGGGTCCACGGGATAATAGATGGGATTATATGAATAATGAGAATTAGTACAGTGTTTAGTTAGAGTGGGATAAAAATGGGATAAAGATCATGGGGATTATTTTCGACTGTTCGATAAGGGAGATAATCTAGAGGAGGGGGACTAGCTAATACCACCCCTCCCCCTCGTTAACCTCACATGGATTACTAAATGTCCAGTACCGCAGCTAATCTGGAGTGCACCAAACACGGGACTAAAGAATGATGGAAAGCATGTGGGCCCTTGCGCGCCCCCCCCCCCCCCCCCCCCCCCCCAATCCTTATCCCTCATTTCTAGTCCCACAATCAAACATGCCCTTAGTTGCTTAGTTGTGTCCCCACAATGTAGAGTCTCCAACTTACCTATCACATCATAGTTTCCCTCTGTCCGAGAGTTTTAGTCCATCATGAAAGTTCATCTTATTGGGTGAGAGAATAAAGCACTTTCGTGCATACTTCGTCAAATTTTTTGAACCAACTTAAAGATCTCAAATGTTCTTGAAACAGTGTGGAATTTTTTGAAAAAATTATGCCCAATAAGTATTTTATTTCATTTTTTCGAAAATTGTCTTGATTTCATAATGGACTAAAATTATGGGATGGAGTGAGTATAAGAGTCCTGAGGACAATACATGAAATTCGAAAGTATTTGTCACAGATGTGCATCACCTTCTGAAACTCTGAAATTGAGGACAATGTGTTTTTGAGGAGTGAGGACTAGCAACTGCTATATGCCAGTTCCTTAATATCATTTTCATTGCAAACCAAAAGGACAAAGAGTTGGTGGTATAATGCACTGTGGTTGAAATTTCCTATTGAGCTTTCAGTACATCCAAAACCAGTTTTGTTAGGTTACGGTTGAGACACAGATCCTGGCTCTAGTATCTGTGAATCCTTTTATTAAACGTTTTTTAATTTCCGCACTTGCTTATTTGCTAAGAGAACGCATAAGATCTTATCTTTCCGACACCTATTCATGAAAAAATATGACCAAATATCCAAAATTCTCTGCTTTGTCTTACATTGGTAGGATTTGTTGTATTCCATTGCAAAATAAGAATGAATCCACCTGCGTGTGTAATGTGGCAAGGTGTTGTTGATGATCAGACGTTTATTAATCGGCAAATTTTGAGAGGGTGGGTGATTACTGTGAATGTTGTTTGAATCTTCCCCTGCCTAAAAGCTGGTTTTCAGCATCCTGTGTTGTAAATTATGAAAATCTCTCAATCAACAGCCTTAGTTACTGTTCCCACATCTGTTAACCTCACATTTGTGGCCCCACACGAGTGAGAGGGATTGTTGCGACTTGTGAGTACTTCCAGTAGATGAGGCGGTCTTCTCTATATATTTAGATGTGAAAACTAATGTGTTCCTGCATTGAGTCTTGAGACACCGATTAAGCGGAATTTTTTTCCCCTAAACTGCAGGCAAATTGTGCTGTTTGTAGAGCTGATGATAGTGGTGCAACTGCTTTAAGCTACTCTGCTTCATCTAAGGATCTATATGGAACCCAGTGTATTGGTTTATTTGGCAAAATACGATCTTGGAAGTCTGTAAGTTGATATTTACTTGTTGATTGTTCAGATCTTTAATTTCCTTCCCTGTTGACCTTCCGATGGATAACAGGTGGCAGTCCTTCAAATGCTGGAAAAGCAGATGGGACCTGAGTCCTTCCGCAAAGTAAGAGTCCAATTGTGATGTGGCGCGTTTGCTGATTTTTCTAGAGTTGAAAATGGGTTTATTAGTTATTTCATGTTGCTTTCACTATTCTTTTCACTCAAGTAGTCAAGTGTCATATAATTTTCAGACATCCTCTTTTGGACATTCTTAATGTCACGACTTCAATTCCTTATTCTCGCCTCACATTGTACGTCTTCTGAGCGAGCTACTCATTTTGGCTTTGGATGGTGTTAGTTTTTTTGGAACTCTGGACATTGACTTGGTGGTGTCGGGTGTGGGTTGTGTCAGATTTATCAATTAGCTATGTTCATTTATTGTTTTCAGAGGCGGACTCAAGGGTGCACCTAGGTGCAATCGTGCAAGGTGCATCGAGGTGCACACCAAGTGAGGTTCTAGTGGCTGTGTTCGTTTGGTAGTTTAGTTTAGTTTTGATGATGTAAAACGGTGTAATGAGTGGAGATAGAAATGAGGGTAATGATGATGTCATCAAAACTAAAACTAAACTAAAACTGGGAAACGAACACAGCCAGTATAACTGCGGTTCCATAAAGTTTTTTGGAGGGCTGGTTTGGAAACCCAGAGGTCTAGCGGTGAGATCCAATATCATGTGGTGAACTACCTGATTTTCGTGACGTAGAAAGAAAAATCTTTTACTGGTTTTAGGAGGACTTTGAACCTCTCAATGTTTTAACAACTCAAGAAGAGATGCTGTGGCAAAAAGTTTTATGCGTGATGTATGCTTAACTAAGGGCAGTGTTGGATTCCACGATGAGGAAAACACTCATTTGAAATACTGCTCGATCAGTGGCAGTTACCTTTTCTCCTTGATGTTTTGTCGACTGTGTCATCTTTGATTTATGATGATAATTAATAACTTTTGTGTCAAACATGTTCTACTCAGGTCATAATTTTACCATTTTTGTTTATTGCATGCAGATTTTGCAGACAATTGTTTTACGGGCTCAAGATACAACTCGTCCCTTGAGAACTCTTAGTACAAAGGAGGTGATTAATTTCAATTTCTGTCCGAGTGTTCCCATCTCCCCTTCTCTTTCGATAATGAAATGAATAGATGGCATTGACTCTGTAAAGGGCAGTAATTGAATACAGATGTAATCAAGATAAAATTATATGCCCATGCCCTTGAGCTGCAAGATATCTAAGGAGATATTATATTGCCACAAGTCTTCTGACAAGATAACCTTTCTCTTGGTTGGAGAATCCGATAGAGTTTCATTATAACACATGGTCTTCCTATGTGCTCATCAGTAACATTTGCATTTAAACCATTCTATCATATCTTGAATGTTCATATGCTGTTCTACAACTTCTCTTTTTAGTGTCAACCACCATTTGCATCAGGGATCTGTTTTTGCTACTCTCGATAGTTGTGCTGTTGTTGCTGTTGCTGACATGTTGGAGTAATGATGCTCCACATGGCAGTACCTGAAAGCGTACAACAATATGTTTTGATGGAATAAAAACGTGTTGCAACTCTTAACATGTTACTAACATTTTTTTTCATCCTTCGTTTATTCTCTCCGTTAGTGGTCTGTCATCACCTTCTCCGGTGACGATCTTTTACGTTGTCGTTGCCATCTCTGTCTTTCTCAATCTCTCATCCACTGACCCTTCTCTTCTTAAATACTAGATTGTTTGATGAAAGTTATAACTTTAAAGAAATAGATGTCAAAGAGGAATCCAAAGCCCGCAAAAGAAATGAATAATTAATGTATCCACCTTCAGAACCCATCAAAATTTGTTTCATTTGCGTAAAGATGAGACGATCTACAAATTGACATCTGTACTAGGACTAGTAACAAAATAATATTATTGGAGCCTCTAACTTCATTTACTCCGGCAGATATATGCTCCCGCTCCCGTTTCATGCAACTAAGCTATGGAGCAGTTTGGCTATTTTATTGCCTACGTTTTCCATGCTTTTATAGACGGTCCAAACTATGGGTCCTTGACTGAGTGTTAGCCCTGGATACATCTGGTAATTATTTGGGGTCATAAGGACATGGCTGCACTCTGATATTGTTAACATATACATGGATTGTAGTTGTATATCCCATTGATAGAGTGGAATGGCCTTGCCTGCCGCAACTAGCTGTGACAGAGATTGGTCTGAAGGTTGAAATCCTTGTTTTGCAGATGAATTGGCCTAATGATATTATTATGTTGAATTTCAGCCAGATTGTTTTATGTTGATTAACTTCCTTAAATTAAATGATTTTCTAAAATGATCTTATTCACGATGATTCATTAAGAGAATGATCTAGGGGCCCAACTGAGTATTCTCACGTCGCTTTAATTTGATAGGGCCCATGAACATGATCTGATGAAGTCTAATGCATTAACTACCCTTTGTGCGAGCCTATACCTATTTGAGGTACCTAGAAGTGCCTATACCTAGTGTTGTTCACTTGTTCTGAAGCTTGAAGAGCCTAGGAGTGCTCTTAACACCGGCAAACTAAATTTAGCCCTCTTCAATCATTTCAATATACCTCTGAGCCCCGAATGCTTCACATTTTGAGGCACCTGATCACCTAAATAAGAAGAAGAACGATATTCTACACACTTTGCCACTGTTGTGCACTTCTGCAACATTTATGTTCATCCTGCAGTGACTTTTGTGTTTTTGGTTTGGATTTTGTGGGCTTATCAGAAGAAATTGCAGTGGCAGTTGTGGTTTTTCTTTTATCACTTTTTTCCCCTTTGGGAGGGAGGTTTCTGACTATTCATTTTTCATCTGAAAGCCTCTAACTGTTGGTTTTTTGTGATATGAGTTATCTGTTATCACAGTATCCTCTCCTACTTGTGGGAGAGGATACTGTGAGCTCCGAATGCTTCACATCTTGTGGCACCTGATCACCTAAATAAGAAGAAGAACGATATTCTACACACTTTGCCACTGTTGTGCACTTCTGCAACATTTTTGTTCATCCTGCAGTGACTTTTGTGTTGTTGGTTTGGATTTTGTGGGCTTATCAGAAGAAATTGCATTGGCAGTTGTGGTTTTTCTTTTATCACTTTTTTCCCCTTTGGGAGGGAGGGCTTCTGACTATTCATTTTTCATCTGAAAGCCTCTAACTGTTGGTTTTTTGTGATATGAGTTCTCTGTTATCACAGTATCCTCTCCTACTTGTGGGTTATCTACTTTGCGTGGCATTTGCGTTCTTAAAATCATCCTAAGATTTGAAGGTTCATATTTTCCATCTGTGAATTGTGAAATTGCAGTTTCGCCATTATGCCAATAAAATTGGGAATCTGGAGCGTCCTTTCCTGAAAGAATTCTTCCCTCGTTGGGTGGGATCTTGTGGTTGTCCAGTGCTGAGGTTTGAATCATCTTACAGTACTTGGTGTTTATTTTTCTCGCTTCAAACCGGATAGCATGTGTTGCTGATATTATCTTCTAAATTGTTACCCATTCTTTCTCTGCTACAAAGGATGGGATTTTCCTATAGCAAACGGAAAAATATGGTTGAACTGGCTGTAATGCGGGGATGTACTGCTACATCAGACTCTATTGCAACAGTTGCTAATGGTAATCCCGACTCCGAGAGCAGAGAAGGTGCTGTTGGGTGTCCTGGTATGATGAGCATAAGGGTTCATGAACTTGATGGCATGTATGACCATCCTGTTTTACCAATGGCTGGAGAGGCTTGGCAGCTGCTGGAGATACAATGTCATTCGAAGCTTGCTGCTAAACGCTTTCAAAAGCCAAAAAAAGGTTCCAAACCTGATGGCTCTGACGATAATGGTGATGTCGTGTCCACCCTTGACTTGCGACCAAAGTATGTATTAATTGTTGTCTTTTTGTAAGCTTTTTTTCTTTGTATAAGTGGATTTTGACGCGTGTGAATATATTTTGCAGTGCTGATTCCCCTCTGCTGTGGCTCAGGGCAGATCCGGAAATGGAGTATCTTGCTGAAATTAACTTCAATCAACCTGTACAGATGTGGGTGAGTATGAGTTTCTGGTTATTTCTGGATGGATACTATTGTGCTTCTGCTTTTAAAAAGAGATAATTGGTCCATCAGTTACCTTTGCAATTGCTGTCAGTGGTCTAAAAGAAGGTTTGGAAAGCCGAGTACTCGCCGCCTAGGCGCTAGAAGGCCCCTTGCGGAGTAGCCCGACTAGCCCAACTAGACCGACTATCCCGACTAATTGCCCGACTAGGCGCCGAGTACTCGGCCCTGGAAGCTAGAAGGTGCCAGGCCACCCGGGGAGCGCCTAGCGAGTTTTAGAACCTTGATTACTGTGCATGGATTGTATGCATCTAGTGAATCCTTATATATTAGTCTTATACATTCTTAAAACAAGGTCATATTTCTATGTGGAGTTCAAACTTCTCTCTTATTTCTACGTGAAGACTTCACACGCAGCTGTTCTTTACATCCGAGTTCTCGGTGTCAACAAATATTAGCAATGTTTGCATTAATGTTCTCATGGCTGAACAAAATGTACACAATGCAAGAAGAGGCGGCAAGATTGAACTTAATAAACAGTTGAATGAAAGAAAACAGACCTCGTAAAGAAATTGAACCATGACCTGAAATACCCTTTACTAGTAATTCAAGACAAAAGTATGTAACTTATCACGATCCTCAAACCTGGGATTTAACTTTAGGAGCCAACAAGAGTTTCCAACTCGGAAGCAGGATTGTTTGAGAGGCAAAACTTCATAGAAGCAAGTTTTGCTACCATGTTCACAAAGATTAATGAAGTCTAATGACTATTACCCTAGAAAATCGAATAAGAAAACAGTAAGAAATAAAGACCCCGAAGAAACACTTGCACCTTAAAAAATCAACAAATGACTATTACCCTAGAAAACAGAACCCATAGTTCAACACTAGCTTAAGCTTTAAAACTGTAAAATACTATTGGGTAGCTTGATATGTATTGTTGGAGCCTAGTTAATGATAGGGTAAGCTTTTGCGATAATTGGTGATGGTAGCAGGCCTTTCGTTTTGAGAGGGCTGGGATTCATCTCTCTCAGTTTTCATCGAGGTATTTGCATCATTATTCTCTTGCATTGTGTTCTCTGTAGGTATGAACGTTTTCATCTGTACGCGCAGGATATGGTTGCGTGTGAGGGAAGGTGTTTGATAGCATTGTTGACCTTAAGTCTTTTTTTTCCCCTAGAAGCCAAAGAGCTTAATTTATGGGAACTTTCTATTATATGGGTTATCTACTGAGTGTGAGGTGCTATATCTCTATGTGTAGTAATAAAGGTTCTCAGTTCTACAAGGATTTCATTTTTCTTTTAAGCCCTGTCTAAATTTTGTACAAGCCATAGTATAAAACGAGGAACATGATTCAACCTATGACCTGTAAAACATAGAATTAGCAAGATACGCTTCCCTTTCAACTCCCAGTGGAGACTCCCAGGAGAAGTATCACTGAACTCAATGACACCAGAAAAACGCAGTGGTTATGGGTAATCCAGGCGCTTCTTACTGTCTTGCCCCACGTCTACCGCTATAGGGTCTTTCTCTTAGCAGTAAATGTCTTTTTTGCCTTTGGAAAGCAAATGTCTTTCTTGTCTTAAAAAAATTATCTTGTCTCTCCAGAGGATGGATAAAACTTGAGTGCACTGAAAATCTTATGCAAGGAAAATTATAGAACTTGACAGTTATCAAAACCTAATGATGCTACCTCCTAAGTTATTATTTTGTTGATGTCAAATACTGTGTTTTGCTAAGTTTACTTTTTGTCTTGCTTAATCAGATAAATCAGTTGGAGAAGGACAAAGATGTTGTTGCTCAGTCACAAGCAATCACAATGTTAGAGGCACTGCCACAGCTTTCATTTTCTGTCGTTAATGCGCTGAATAATTTCCTTTTGGATGCACAGGTTTTCTGCCTTTCTTTTTTGACCGTCTCTCTCTCTCTCTCTCAGACTCACCCACCCACCCACTTCCACACACAGATGGACTGGGTATTCTTCCTTGTCACTCAAATCTTTTTCTTGCACAAGATGAGAATTTGAATTTTCTTATATGCCGTGAAAGGTTTTTTGGAGAGTCCGGATTGAGGCGGCATTTGCATTAGCTCATACAGCAACGGAGGTAATATGATGCTTTATTCGTTGCTACTTCGCTACAATCCAACACAATATGTGCTCTTTGGAGTTTGTACCTTGCATATGCCTTTTGGAATGTTTGAAAAGGCTTGGTTGTGAAGGATTAATGAGCTACAGGTTTCTGTGAGACATATTAGCTGGACTTCTTATATTGAAAAAGAATTTTGGGACGGAGCGAGTATAATTTCATTCCTGTTGGGCGGGTGGCAATAAAGAAAAATACTGTATTATTTTCCCCATGGGTCATGGTCTTTACATCTCTCAATAGTGCACATGCAGATCAAATCAAACAAGCAGCAACCCTTAAAATTTTATGATTCAGTATTGGAAACCATCCATCTAGAAATCAGTACTGGTAACATTTTTTTCAAGCAAAAATTCAAACTTTTTCATAAATTAAAAGAACTCATTTATATCTAGTAAAATATGGAAAAATTTGATTTTTTTTTTTTGAAAAATTTGTATTATTTTAAAGTTCTCTTTTTTAGGACTGGGCAAGCATTTTGGGATGGAGCGAGTATAATTTTCCAAAATTTTCTCTTTTTTTTTTTTTTCCGTGAACAATGATCTCCATATCCATGTAAAGGATATTAATGATGGTTGATTCATATCTTTTGGATTTCATGATTAAATTTCTCATTCCTATCTAAAGGTGGAAATGAGAGGAGAGGAGAAAGGGGTTTTAATTGTATTGATTGCTATATTTTGAATATTGTATAGTTAATTCATACTCCCTTTGTCCCAAAATTTTAGGCCACTTACACTTTTTGGATTCTCTTTTCAATTGTTTCTATCTTTCAATTTATAATATTTTTTAAGATTTCAATTTTTTTTTTAGTAAAACTAATTGAGATGTATCAAATAACATCCATATTGGATAGATCGAGTTTTATATATTATAAGATATAAACCTTTTTTTTCATCAAGTTAGAATAGTAACATGGACTAAAATTTTGGGATGGAAGGAGTATTTCTTTGCTTGGCTCTCTTTTTTGAAGAGTGAAATCATGGAATGGGAGGGAGAGCGAGGAAGCTATGAAGCACTCACACTCCTAGAGGCTGGCGTGTCCCGTGTCAGAAACAGGGACACGCGGGGGACATGGCAAAATACTTATGCCCACGTGGTGTGTCCATTAAATGTAATCCATTTTTTTAGGGGACACGCAAGGGACATAGCGGGGACACAAGAGGGACATGTATGGGGATCCGGTAGGGGTTAAATATGCAATTTTTAAAAATTATTTTTGGGGTAGATGTGTATTACTTAAAGTATTTTGGGTTAAAAGTGTAACCTGATGTACAAATGATGCTTGTTTATATATATGCTTCATGCTGATACATATAAGGATATTTCACTTGTGGAAAATAAATAATATTTATTTTTGCCGTATCTCCTTCCGTGTCCTCATTTTTTTAGAAATCCGGTGTCCGTCTCCGTCTCCATCTCCATCTCCATCTCCATCTCCGTACTGCATAGGGTAGGAGATGACCCCATGGAATGTTGGAATCTTTTAGGAGGAGAAGAAAATACGTTATTGTACTATATAGAGAGGGTTGGCATTGTCTTGATTAAAATGAGCTATTTTATGGAAGTTTTAGAATTCTGGAGCTGGAATTCTCTGGGCAGCAACTATTTCTTGGAATTTGGTTTTAAAGAAAAGGCTAATAGTAAATGTGGATTTGGATTTCATGTACATTTATGAGCAAGTGTATTCAAGGAAATAGTGGTTCGTTTCGGTGGTGGATGTGAACAATACCTTGGTCATAGGTTGTTAGGTCATGTTCTAGGGAGAAAAGGAGATGGCGGAATAGAAGTATCTAAAAGGTTCATTCTCGCAGGGCTTAAGCAAATTACAGAAACACAATCTCTACTCCTATTAAGCTCAAGTCCATTTACATAGGACTTAAGTATGTGATTGTGATGTACGTGTAATTATTAGTCCTAAAAGGCCTAAGGCTTCATAATATAGGAGATTTTCTACTGGCTGACCACTAGGGTTGTCGGTATAACAGATGTAACCAAATAATAGTCCCATTCAGGTCAAAATGCATGGACCATTTTTAACTATCTGTAGGAAAGTCTATTTTATTATATATCCCAGACTCTTTTTACGGAATGAATGTATAGTAAATTAAAGTATAGTATTACCATCATCACTTACGAGTTAAGTTCTATTTCTTCTCATAAATACTTGTTAAAGCATCCAACCTAAAACCAATTGGCAATGAGTGGAGAGGTCGCCCCGGCTCATATATTAGCTTTGGATGTTATAATTTACCAATGTAGGACAAACACCAACACTCCCTAGCATGTGAGACCCCTGATCCGCACTTCGAGAGGTAAACAACGGATCCACAACATTGGGATCATAACGAAATATGGTGCACGTATGGCATAAACAACCGGGCAATAACCTAGAGAGTTGTCCAAAATCCTTTGAAAGCCTAGCTCTGATACCATGTTAAAGCATACAACTCAAAATCAATTGGCAATGAGTGGAGAGGCCGCCTATGCTCATATACTAGCTTTGGAGGTTATAATTAACCAATGTGGGACAAAAACGAACAATACTCATAAATGACATCAAATTTTCATCTTTTGTTGCCGAGAAACTTATGGGCACATGCGGAGATCAGCTTAAGATGAATGCTAGTGAGATCAATTAATTTTCTATACGATTTGAGTAACCAAACAATACTCATTTTCATCTTTTGTTGCCGAGAAACTTATTGGCATGTGCGGAGGTTAGCTTAATATGAATGCTAGTGAGATCAATTAATTTTCTATATGATTTGAGATTGTTTGCACTTTTTTCTTTATGAAATTTGATTTAAGTATGATTTATAGAAACATTTTACTATATTTTCGTTCACCTTATATTATGTTATGCATTTTTGTTCTGAAATGCCTTGTCATCTTTTAGCGTGCTTCAAAAAGGTTTTATTTTACTCATGTATTTTAACAATGTTCCATTAGGAAACTGATTGGGCTGGGTTACTTCATTTGATCAAGTTCTACAAAAGCCGTAGATTCGATGCAAATATTGGACTCCCCAAGTGAGCTTCTTGATACTCGTAATTTTTTATTTAGATGAAGATTTCCTATGAATTGTGATGGATAATTTACAGTATTGTTTGTAAATCTTCTTCGCTGTATAGGCCCAATGACTTTCATGATTTCCCAGAGTACTTCGTACTTGAGGTAATGCAATGAGGTAGGATGTGTGTTATGTTCTACATAGTCACATTGCTTCATCTATTAATTCCTTGCTGTGTTTAACTTGGTTGGCGAGTCTTCTGGTGCTTAGAATATCACCCAAGGACTTCTGACCCATATGTCTATGCCCTCATTAATTAAAAAAGGTTTTTGGAATAGTCTTTTCCCCTAATATTTTGACCTTGTGGTGTGAAGCCATTCAATAAGGAGAAGCACTCCTTAATAACCCTGAACCTTCTGGTCCTCTCAACGATGTTGTATGATCCTAGGCCTCGTAGAGATCATTTACAGGTTTAGATGCTCCTGATATACAACTACTATAGTACTATTTGATGCAACTAATGTCATGTGTTATTGTTGTCAACTGAAACACTGATATGTATCACGTTATCTTGTGTTTAAGCATTTGTTTAAGTTCAATTTATGATCCTAGATCTCCTCAAATGTGAGTGTTCATTCTTGATGCTATGCAATGCAAGGATGTGAAAGAACTTTACTACTCATGGACAATTGGCATAGAGTCGTCTATCAAATCATCATATTTTTTGTTCTTGGAAACAAAAAGAGAGAAAAAGATACTCATAACCATTATGCAAGTGGTTTGGAAAAATTGACCATTATTTAGTCAAGAAAGATTGAGAAGTGGAAAGAGAAGATGATAACTTCATTGTGGTGTCAGCATAATGCACATCATTGAAGCATAGATAGAGACACAGAAACGGATACGGGACACGAGAAGTTAAAAAAAAAGGGATACAAACAAGGCAAGAGATGCGGGTTTTTTTTTTTTATTATATAAAATTCATTGTTAAGTACATTGGAAACACTTTGCCATAAACAACAAAAAGTTCAAAGCTAATGGAAACATAATTTTGACATGATGGATGAGTATCAATACTATTCGGACAAATTGAATGATCAATGGATTCAGTACAATCCACTTGAAAGGAAAAATATCAATACTAATAAGCATTCATTCATGATTCATCCATCACCAAAATGCAATCCAAAGAAACAAACTAATTGTCTCCTAATTTCAGGTAGACCCCACTTCCGTCATCTCATCTTCATTATCGCTCCTTGGCCATCATCTCCATCACCCGTAATTATTATAGCCTCCATGTCGGGCAGATTTGGGACGGATTTTATTGTCCCCAAATCCCCGAATTCAAAATATATCTCCATCCCCGCCCCATTCCCCTCTTAAAGGAATACATCTGCCCTGCATCCCTGTCCAAAATGGCGACTGGGGATATCCTTATTCCCCGTTCCGAATATTTCCATCCCAAAAATTTCAGAATCCAACGTTTTCCATTACAACTATTTTCAACATACTAATGACAAATTATGAAATTAGAATTCCTTAACAATTTTCGTATTCCAACAAGTAGCTTACCGAAACAAGTAAAAGCTTAACTTTTTCAACAAGGGAATGAAAAACCAAGTATCAAGAGAATTTGCTTATTTTACAAGTTTATTATTCAGAAAAACACAAAATCTCATGCATGTATTGGTGCAACTAGAATATTCTATCGGGATAAAGTAGAGAGAGAAACTCCCAAAATGGGATACAAAAAGATAAACTCTTGCTAATTCTATTCCTACAATGATAAAAGCTCCAAAATAAAAGACTGTCACACTATTTATAGACTCCTTAATACTACACAAAGACATTAAAACCCTTAACAGCTACTATATCATGACTCTCCTACTTAAAAGAAACTTGTCCTCAAGTTACAGTAGTGTCCTCCGGGAAATAGGGCATCAAATGTTGCACGTTGAAAGTGTTGCAGATATTCAAATGAGAGGGTAGTTGGACTTGGTAAGTATTATCATTGATCTTCCACAAGACTTCACAAGGACTCACTTTCTGATCATTTAACCGTAAGCGCCATGAGCATGCCTTTCTTTGCTCAATATAACCCATACAAGATCCGCTTCCTTGAATAAACCTCCCTTTTGTGTGCATCAACAGCCGCCTTTACTTTGCAATAGATTTTTCCGCTTCCTTGAATCAAACCTCCCTTTTGTGTGCATCAACGGCCGCCTTTACTTTGCATTAGACTTCTCAATTTGGAACTTGACTTGAGCATGGGCATTCTTCATAAAGGTAGTCATTCCTTCCGTCTTGGGGTGTTCCTTCCTAGAAGTTGGCAAAGGGACGAGATCAACCACACTAGAAGGTTTCAACCCGTAAACCACTTCAAATGGAGAAGTGTGAATAGTGCGGTTTAGAGAAGAATTGCAAGCGAACTCCGGTAACGTAAGAATGTTATTTTAACTTTTTGGATGCTCACCAAGCAAGCATCGCAATAAGTTTCCAAGACTCCATTTAACCACTTCCGTTTGGCCATCGGTTTGATGGTGAAGAGGTACTAAAGTGCTAGTTGGCACCAATCTTCTTCCACGAAGTCCGCCGAAAGCGGGCGAGAAACTTGGCACCTCTATCTGAGACAATAGAAGTAGGAACGCTATGCAGCTTGTAAACCTCCTTGAAATAGAGATTGGCAATGTAGAATGCCTCCACAGTCTTATAAGGAATAAAATGAGCCATTTTAGAGAAACGATCAACCACCACCATGATAGAATCACTTCGCCTTTGAGTGGGAGGAAGCCCCAAGACAAAATCCATACTTGTGCATTTTCAAGAACTTTCCGGCATGGGTAAAGGCAAATACAACCTTGCATTAGTTGCTGATCCCTTACTTCATTGGCATGTTTGGCACCTTTGCAAGTAGCTCCTGATATCTTTAGTCATTCTCAGCCAATAATATTCATATCGAAGCATCCCTAGAGTCCTGTCCTTGCCAAAATGACCCAAATTCTGACTTTCGGTCAACAATTGCTCCCTCAAAGAGCATTTAGGTACACATAACTTAAGCCCTTTAAAGAGAAATCCATCCTTCAACATGTAACATTGATATGTAACTCTATCACCTCTTTGCAAAGCATAAAAATCCTGCTAAAGTAAGGATCTTTGGCATAGAAGGTTGGAAATTCTTCAAATCCGACTACTTTATTCTTCATCTCTACCAAAATAGCCACTCTTCTGCTTAAAACATCGGCCACTTTGTTAAGAATTCTCAATTTGTGCCTCAAAGAGAGTGTGAATTGTTGTAGATAGGCTACCCATTTAGGATGTCGTTTGTTGAGGTGTTGTTGGCTATTGATGTACTTAAGAGCTTCATGATCGGTGTTGAGAACAAACTCCTTGTATGTAAGATTGTTGTTCCAGTGCTTGACGGCTTGAACAATGATATAGAATTCCAAATCATAAGTAGAGTATTTGAGTTTAGCACAATTCAACTTTTCGCTAAAGAAAGGAGTAGGTTGACCTCCTTGGCTTAGCACTCCACCAATCCCCACTCTTGAAGCGTCAGAGTCGGGTAAGGCCAAGATAGGAGCTTCAATAAGCTTCGACTTCAATAACTTGAAACTCTCGGCGGCTTCTTGGGTCCATGCAAACACCTTTTGCTTGAGGCAATCGGTAAGAGGTGTCGCGATACTACTAAAGTTGCAAATGAACCTCTGGTAGAAAGTAGCTAGCCCCATGAGAACTCCTCACTTCTTGAACACTAGTAGGAGTTGGCTATTCCACAATTGCTTTTAACCTTGTCTTCATCCATGTGAACTCCCTTAGAAGTTACAACATAGCCCAAAAATACCACATTATCAATGGCAATACTACACTTCCTCAAATTTCCATAGAACCTCTCTTCTTAAGATTTAAAAAACTTGTTGAAGGTGGGATGCGTGATCGTCAAGGCATCGACTATACACCAAAATATCATCAAAGTAGACAACTACACATCTTAGTTGTAGGAAACGCCTAAACTGAGGGCGCTCCGAGACGAGAAACGCGATTCTGTGTTGCGACGGGAGCGTGCTCGCCTTGAGACAGGATCGCGTTCCTCAAGGAGATGGGAGCTTCTGATTACAAAGATCTGAATGAAGAAGAAGATACTGTAACGAAGTGCTTTGACTTGCGTTAGATGATTTCAACGACGTACTCGTCGAAGTCTGTTAGATGATTCTGACGATCTGATCTGCATTTTCTTACCCTGACGATGTCCTCAGAAGATTCTGACTTGATCGGGCTTGTTTTTAGTCTTTGAGAGGAGATGATGGGAATAGTCAAAGTTAAAACCCTATTGAAAGAATTTTTATCCAGAGTTTTACAGCAGTTATCACCTAATTTTAACCCAACCATAAAGTGCCATTTGTTTTTCTTGGCACAAGTGTTGCCTGTTGGGAGTAAATGAGACTGTGGGATTTTCCTCCTCTTTATGGGTATGTGTGTGTGACAGGTTGACAACAGTAGTAAACAGTGAAAAGTGAGCCTATTAATGTTTTGTTTCTTGTGTGGTGTTTTGAAAGTCTGTTTTTTCTTTTCTTTAAATGAATAAGAGAGAAAAACCAACAGAATAAATAAAAGTATATATGAGTATAAAATATATGTTAAATGATTTGAAGTATATAAAATATATTAGAAAATATATACATAGGCGCTCCCAACCTAAGGAGCTTCTAGGTACCTCCGCTCCCCCGCCCCCGCCCCAACTCCCGCTTTGTGCAACTTAGCTGCACATATGTCCAAAAGAGGTTGAAGCATTTGAGTCATTACCTGCATAAAAGTAGTTGAAGCATTGGTAAGTCCAGAAGGCATCACAAGCCATTCATAGAGGCCATGAGGAGTCTTGAAAGACGTTTTCCATTCATCCCCCGGGCGGACTCAGATTTGATGATAACCACTTCGAAGATCAATCTTGGAGAAGACCTTGGAACCGGCTAAGCAATCCAACATATCATCCGACCTTGGAATAGGAAATTGGTAGTTGATAGTGATCTTGTTGATGACTCTACTATCCACGCACATCCTCCATGAACCATCCTTCGGAGTCGGCACCCCACAAGGGCTAAGGCTTGCCCTTATGTGGTCCTTGTCTAAAAGATTCTTAACTTGCCCTTGGATTTCTTCCCTCTCCCTTGGAGACATTCTATAGGCGGGCTTGTTAGGAAGGGGCGCCTTGGGCACCAAGTCAATACGATGTTGAATGTTGAAGCAGCCAACTTGAAACCAATTGGCAATGAGTGGAGAGTCTGCCCAAGCTCATGTACTAGCTTTAGAGGTTATAATTAACCAAGGTGGGACAAACTCTAACACTCCCTGCACATGCGACCCCTGACCCACACGTGGAGCGGAAAACAACGGATCCACAACATTGGGACCACAACGGAACATGATGCACTTATGGCACAAACAACGGGGCAATAACCAAGAGAGTTTTGTCCAAAATCCTCCGATAGCCTAGCTCTGATGCCATGTTAAAGCATTCAACTCAAAACCAATTGGCAATGAGTAGAGAGGTCGCCGAGGTTCATATACTAGCTTTGGAGGTTATAATTAACCAATGTGGGACAAGCTTTAACATTTGAATATCTCGCAAAGGAGGCAATTCGGAAGGTAACTCAAGGAAACACATCAATATACTCCTTTAAAAGCCTGGAAACGACCGTGAGAACATCTGACACATCCATATCCGCTATAGAACCAAGACTGGAACATACCCAGTTTCATGACTTTCCTTGAGAAATCCTTTAGAAGCAAGCAACGTAGTAGGAGGCTTTGTAGTCACCTTCTTCTTCGTAGGTAACAAAGTAAATTGTCGATTCTCCTTAAGGAAAGTGTAGGTATTCTTCCTCGCATCATGGACGGATTGCCTGTCATATTGTTGCAGACGACCAAGTAGTAAATGACAAGCATCCATAAGAACCACATCGCAACAAGCTTCATCAAAGTACTTTTGCCGAATGGAGAAAGAGATCGAACATTTTTTATTCACCATGATTTCATTGCCCTTCTTGAACCAAGAAAGGGTATAAGGATGGGGATGCTCCTCCCCTTTGAGTTGTAACTTGCCCACCACTTCTTGAGAGACTGTATTTTCACAACTTCCGCTATCAATAATTATGTTGCACACTCTACCTCCAATGTTGCAAGTGGAGTAGAATAGGTTGTTACGCATCCAATCTTCATTGCTATCATCCTTAGGAGTAAAGAGAGTCTTTTTGATCATCAACGCATAGCCTTCTTCCTCTTCATCGTCGCCTCCAATATCTTCACAGAGCTTCGTCATATATGGAAATGTTATCATCACAATATTGCTCCATTGCTTCCTCGACAAAAAGAGCCTTGTGAAGACTTGTGACCCAGTTCTCCACACTTGCAGCACTTGAATCCCCGACTTTGAGATTGTTTCTTTGTCCCCGAACCACTGGATTGAGGCTGATTTTGAGTGGGAGTTGAAGCTTTATCCACCCGGTTGTGATTACCAACCCTGGAAGAAGCACCTTGGCCACCACTAGAGGAAGATCCACCCCTAGAATAGGAGTAGAAGAGCTGTCCCGACTTGGAACTGCCTTGAAATTATTGCTTGGATCTCGATTACTTCCTCTTTTCTTGCTCGGTTGCCACCAAGGTCCCATTGTAAGCCTCTGAAACGGTCCACAAAGATTGCATGTAAAGGGCTTCTTGGATTGTAGGCGTCAACCCACTTATGTACCTTGCAACCATTTGATCTTCACTTTCATTCAATTCAACTCTAGCTACAAGTAGTTGGAATTTGTTCGTGTACTCTTCCACACTCCTACTTTGCTTGAGAGTATGCAAACTTTTGTAGAGGTTTTACATATAGTTGAAGGGCAAGAATTGTTCATTGAGTTTCTTCTTCATTTTTCCGAATTCCCTAAGCTTTCCTTTCCTCTGCTTTGCCTAGTGAGTTGTAATTGTCAAGCGGAGGCTCTTCCTTTAAGACGGATAGCCACCAACTTCACTTTCTTCTCCTCGGAGACTTCACCATAATCAAACACCCTTTCAACGGTACTCAATTGATCAACAAATTCATTTGGTTTAAGATTTCCATTGAACTCGGGAAGCTCAATCTTGATATTGTTCTCACCTATAAAAGACGTGAATAGGAAGTGGTGTACGCCAATTTGGTCCACCAAATGGTTCTCAAAGTGATTTTGAGAATCCTCAAACTTTCCACTATCCGCACGCAATACTTGCAAACCTCGCACCATCGCCGTTAGGATATCATTTTGTTGTCTTATCTCTTCCATCTTATTGTTTTGGTTGCCGAAAGCATTCTCTTCACCATCATTTACCATAAATCATCTGCCTCTCCTACCTCTACCTCCTCACCCAAAATCAACTCCAATAACCAAAATCAGCTTGAATTAAGTAGCACCCAATCAATTGGGACCCCAAAATTCAAAGAACCACAAGCAATCAACAGTAACAACTCCAAATACTGTCCAAATTGGAATAAATAGCAACAAATTGCAACATACCCAAGCAAAATCGCAAAACCCAAGCAAACAGTAGCAAATCACACTAAAATCGAACATCAAATTGTAATGTAAAGGCCTAAGATCACTGGACCGAGCTTGAAATTAGTCAACAAACAGATCAAAGACCCTATCACTTGATTTGAGCACCGAAATAGGGTTTCGAAGGTCTGAGACATGTCTAATAGCGCTGAAAGTTGGAATCGATTGTGGGGTCTCCCTGTTTGACCACAAAAATGGCCTATAATCACCGCTTCGAAGCTTGAAACAAGTAGATCAGTTGCCCAAACAATGATTCGAGGCTTGTAAACAATGATTCAGCTGCTGTAATTATATTTGAGTACTGGGTAGAGCTCGAAATGGTCCGAAATGGCGCGAAATGGATTTTGATCAACCAAAATAGCAAAATCAGCTCCAAAAATGGTCAATCTATGGGTTGAGGGTCGAAATTGAGATTTAGGGTCTTAGGTTTAGTAATCCGGAGAAAACAAGCGATTTGGGGGCTCTAGAGTGGTTTTTCAGCGCTGTTTTAAGTTTCCGGTGAGGTTTTCTGGTGAAGTTTCCTGTGAGATGAAGGGTCAGGATCTGATCTAGAAGCTCTCATACCAAATGGTGCAACCGGAATATTCCATTGAGATAGAGTAGAGAGAGAAACTCCAAAAATGGGATACAAAGAGATAAATTTTGTTCTTAAAATGATAAAAGCTCCAAAATAAAAGATTCTCACACTATTTATGGACCCCTTAACACTAAGGACACAAAAGACATTAAAACCCTTAATAGCTACTACATAAAATCAGACAACTAGGTTGAATTTTATTGAACCTAGTAACTACCTACCACCAGGCTAAAATCAAATAACAAAGTACCTATTGTACCCAAAAATTTGCTTTTTGAAG
The DNA here is from genome assembly GCA_020921065.1 of Vaccinium darrowii. Taxonomy (NCBI): domain Eukaryota; kingdom Viridiplantae; phylum Streptophyta; class Magnoliopsida; order Ericales; family Ericaceae; genus Vaccinium; species Vaccinium darrowii. The sequence continues at coordinate 24,373,430 of CM037158.1, read as the reverse complement.
GATAATGAACAAAATAACCGCCTCATTCTAATAGAAACTCTAAATATTTCTTTCTTAATATTTATGCAGTACACATTCTAGCTCTGGTACACTCATTCATTACGCTAGCAGATTGTATGCATTTATAGTATATATACTCTAGGTACCGAAGTAATTAGTAACTATTATAGGGGGGAAAGTGTAAATTACTTATATTAAATATGTTACAATAAACAAGGTGGGGAATGGGTCGAAGATATGTGAAACCTCCCTGATCTTATCTCCGTTTTTTTTTTTCTTTTAATCTTTTGCCTCCAGATCCGATCGTATCCCCGAATAAAACCTTGCAACTCCAATCCGGATCAAGCGGATGGCAGAGCAGATCGGATTTAACCCGACATAATTTCCATCCCCTACTTATCTTAAGTCCTTTGTTTGTTGGGGGATCATGTTGTTCTTTTTCATTGAATGGATGAATGAGTATATACTCCAATTTTTATCACAACATGAAGGAAGAAGAAGGTTGAATAAGAATCTTCAAGGGAAAACTTTGAAGACTTGGGGTGGATGCACGATGAACATCTACCTACTATGAGGATCCATATTCCGTCTATCTTGAATAGAATCAATGTCAGCAAATCATCCATCTTTGGTTGAAAGCTTTGCATTCTCCATACTTGCTTTGGTAGGCTCTGTTGAATCCTCTAAGTATGTTTTGAAGCACTCAATTCTCTCAAGTGTACCATCTTCATCCTGGTGTAGATGAAGTCGCTTTGGATCTTGATGAAGTTGCTTTGGATCTTGATGAAGTCATATGTCACAATGATACCAAAATAAAAGAGTAAATAAGCAATTAGATTTACCTTTATCTCACGTGTAAAGCTTGACTTAAATAGTGTCTTTGCTTTGTTGGATTTGTTGCATGTGAGAAGCAATAACCTATGTATTGTTCCTGTTCCACCTATCCACAAGTATTTATGAACATTGTTATAAAAGGCTAACTCGTCTTCCAATTCTCTCAATTATACTTTTCTACATGTTGGAAATCAAGTGAAGAGTAGGCTTATCTGTGTCATTTTCTAATTAGGTCATAAATATGTGAAGTAAAGGAAGAACGTTGTCCACTTTATCCCACCACTCTTCCTTCAAGATGGTCTCCATCACAACCGAAGCATCGTCCTCCCTATGAGATTGCCATTCACTACTGATTGATTGGAGATCTTGCTTAATGAACTTAAAACTCTTGAGCATCATAATGGAGGCAAAGCGTGTGTCCGAAGTCCTAAGTAACTTAAAAGGGACTAACTCATTGAATATGAAATTCTTAATAATAATTATATCACTGACAATGTGACTATCAACGACATTCTTCATTACTAAGCAACAACTCTTCACATTATTTGCGGCGCAAATGTCTTGAAAGCAAGATTTATGGTTTGCACTATGCGAGGAGTCTGATAAATATGAGATATTGTGATTCAATTTATTGTCCCACCACCTTACAATTCAGAGGATCATCCATTAGAATTGGAACCACATTTTGTTGCGCCACCTATAATTACATCCTTCATCATGGAAGCGGTAAAATATTTTTTTTCTTAGTTTCCTCGCAGAATCAACTGCTTTAAGAACTAGAGAAACCTCATGGGACTGTCGCAAAGTTAATTAAAGGCCTTCTTTGAGAATCACTCTGACCATGTTGTGGTAGTCAGGCCCTTCTCCCTACATGTGCTTTTAGTAGTATCTAATAATCATTTGATATTTTACTTTGGTACCATTTATAACGACCTGCCCCCACCCAGTAGAATATCGTCCGTCTGAGTGCCACGTGCAATGCACAATCTCCTGTACCCATATGTCCACATGCCAAAGATGCCATTATTTTTGCTAGTTTTCCCAAGAAAAGGCCTAGTACTTGGTACATTCAAAGTCCTCACCCTCACTTATATGTGGAGCTATAAATTTTCATTTCCAGCCGACATGGGACTAAACGGGGTCTTACATGTGTTACTTGAAAAGTTTACTCATCGCATGAAATGCTAAAAAAATGTCTAAAAAACAAACCTTTTACCATGCTCCATGGACACGCGTAGGATTTTGGACTGGTAAGGCACAAATTTGAAAGCGTTGAGGCGTTTTGCGATAGCCTAGCCTTGATGCAGTCCTCGAGGGAACACTCAACTTGGCCTTGAAACCATTGAGTTTATCACCACATATTCTAGGGTTTTTGTACATGATTGGGTCTTATATTCAGGACTTTTATGTTAATTAAATAGTATAGTAGATACAATTTCTGAACTGCATATCTTGTAAGAATTATACAAAGAAGAAAAGGAGCTATGTAAATCTCTGCTTAGTCATGTTCCTGATTCTGCACCTTTAAGCTCTGGTAATTACGGCAGACTTGCAATATTACGAACTTAACTGCTTTCTGTTCTAGTATGCTAAATCTATTGAATTCATATTTGTGCAAAGCAAGTTTTCCATTTCTTCATCTTCTTCAGGCTATCCCAAATGCCATAGCGATGATCAGATCAGCAGACCAGAAAAGCCCAAGGGAAGCTGTTGAGTTTGTTTTACAACTTTTGAAGGTAGTTGTCTGGCTTTTTCTCACAGCCTTTATTTGTGACCTTTGGATCCTTAAATTTTCAATTAAAAATTGAGAAGTTGCATATCCTCATGCCACAATTGTCAAGTGGCATGACAATTTTCCATTTAGTAGCTGGCGTCCTTTTGACGAAACATAGCATAAGAGATTATGTTGGAAAGATGAAAAAGGTTTTCTGACTCCGCCTTTTATGTGTTCCCCATGTACGAGCCCAAGAACCATGACTTCATAATAGGAGAAACATAACGGTTATCTATGTAATTTGAACTTGTTTGTCTTCTGTAACCACATCTTGAGTTTGTAGTCTGCAATTGCCATCATTCAAGTTTTAGAATCACATGTTTTTCTGAAGTTAATCTGCTTAAAAGGTTTCCAAAGAATGTTGATTTATCTTTGAAGCATGTGTGTAGTGTCTCGTGCCTCTATAAGCTAGAAGGCGTGGTTCCATGGTTCTACTGGAAGATTTAATGCCTTTTTGTCTTAATTACCAACCTATTTCTGCTTCTTTCTTGGATGTAACTCAGTTTTGCTTGAGTACATATTTAAAATCTCTTTTTCATACGATGGGAAGGAGGTTAAGTTGAGCTCTTTATTTTTGCCACCCTTACGATGTTCAAGTTCTCGACATTATACTTATGAATTTTACTCCCACCGCCTTACAGTATAATGATAACAATGGAAATCCCTACTCTGATGTATTCTGGGTCAGCGCATTGGTGCAGTCCATTGGTGAACTTGAATTTGGGCAGCAGGTTTGTAGTCAACTATTCTTTTCATTTCTTCTGAGTGCATTACTCTCGCATCTTGATAAATTGGAATTTTGGTTTTTGATGATGCTTCTTCAAAACCTCTCGCCAATTGGAGATTTCGGTTGTCTTAATTACTGCTTCCTATTGTGTTGATAGTGCATGTCTAGCACATGCCTCCATGGGTTGTTTTAACGTATGTGTTAAAGCATTCAACTCAAAACCAATTGGCGATGAGTGGAGAGGCCGCTCAATCTCATTTACTATTTTTGGAGGTTATAATCTATGAAGCACCCACTATTAGAGGTCGCCGTGTCTGCATATTGGACACGTGGGGGACACACGGGGTCACGTATTGGACATGCCAAGTGGCGCGTCCCTCATATTAAATTATTTTTTGGAGGGCGACACATGGAGGACATGGCATGACACCCGTATCGAACATATGTACTCACAATCTCTCTCTCTCTCTCTCTCTCGCGCTCTAAATTTATGAATGTACTGGTATATATATTTGATGTATATATCTCCGTCGCTGTGTGACAATGTATATATCTTACATATCAAGATGCAAGTGTATTCTTCTATGTATATAAACTGTTATATATATATATATATATATATATATATATATATATATATATATATATATATATATATATATATATATATATATATATATATATATATATATATATATATATATATATATATATATATATTTATTTATTTATTTATTTCTGTTTTCCATGTACCATGCCGTGTCCGTGTCCATTTTTTTAGAATTTTCGTGTTCCGTGTGTGTGCTACATAGGTTATAGTTAACCAATGTGGGACAAGCTCTAATACTTCATATATATTAGTTTTTGTTAAAAACGCTATATAGCGTTTTTAACAAAAACTAATCGGATGAAGCCCTTCCGGATATTTTTTTTTGGAGATTTCTCGCGTAGGCCCTTGAAAATGCATTTTAAAAACATTGAACGGTTCGGATCGTCAAAATTTGGTCCGGAAACACAAAAAAAGGCTAGGTCCACATGGAAATCTTATATAAGGGACCCTTATTAGAAGTTGTTCCTATATATATATATATATTTATGTTTTCCTTGTACCATGACGTGTCTGTGTCCATTTTTTTAGAATTTTCGTGTTCCGTGTGTGTGCTACATAGGTTATAGTTAACCAACGTGGGACTAGCTCTAATACTTCTCCGCGCATGCGACCCTGATGCACAAGTGAAGAGGTAAAACCAAGGATCCTTAACATAGGGATCACTACGAAATAAGGTGCGCTTAAGGTACAAACAATGGGGCAATCAATTAATAGAGTCTAGTCCAAAAGCCTCTGCAAATCTAGGGCTTTGATGCCATGTTAAAGCATCCAACTCAAAACCAATTGGCAGTGGGTGGAGATACCGCCCAGGCTCATATATTAGTTTTGGATTTTGTATAATTAACCAATGTGGGACAAACTCTAACAGTATAATTGCCGTATTTGCATAAACACGAAATGACATTTTTTTGGTGGTATAGAGACCTGATAGAATTGGTTGAAAATTTTAAAGCCCATTTGTTATTCTTTGTTTTAGAGCCACTCTTTAAACAAATTGCAGAGAACCATAAATCCTATTAATATGAACCTTATCGTCTTGTACGTAATTTAGAAAGTGTTCAATAACCTAGAGGTGGTTTGTAGGACTACCATTACACTTTCAAGGATTAATCTCCTTCACAGCCCGTTTGGCTGGGGTGTACATGGGGGTAATAGATATGGAAGGTAATTAATAGTTTCGGCCCCACAAATATGGATGGGTTTGGGAAGGAAAAGTGCAGGGGTGTTATTTATCACCCGCACTAAATTTTACCATTGCAGATTTGCAGGAGTGTTATTTTATGGACAACCCAGGGCGTGTCCATAGCTATTACCCCCCAGGCCCCAATACCCCTGGTAAAATGACCATTCTACCCCATTTAACCCCCCCCCCCCCCCAATACCCCATCCCCTTCCCTCTATTGGCTGCTACTCCGCACTGTCGTTCATTTTTTTATTTTTTTTTGCAATTTCCTTCATATCAAAAAATACAATATTTCTGCGCATAAATTTTTATTTTTATTTTGCACCAAATTAAATTAGTAATAGAGATCTTTAATTCGATGTGCAAAAATTTAAAAATGTGTACAAAAGTATTTTACATTGTTGGCTTGTTGTGGCTTGTTGAGTTGGCTTTGCAATTTCCTTCGGATAAAAAAAAAGGTATTTCAGTGCGTATATATTTATTTATTTTTGCACAAAATTTAACTAATGGTAAAGATCTTTAATTTGATGCGGAAAAATTTTAAAAATTGTGAACAAAAGTATTTTACATTGTTGGCTTGTTAAATTTGTCCATTTTTTTTTAATACATGGTATAATATAAAAATTTATAAAATTAATATGTTAATTACAAATAATTAAAACATATTAGGTGGTATATTCCAAAAATATTTTTAAAATGTTTTAATATTTAATAATTTTTATTTTTTATAAACTTATTAAAATTAGTTATTATAGATTATTTGTTGACAAATGTAATAAATAAATAAATTTTGTATTTAATATAGTAAAAGACGCGTAAAATTTAGTACGGGCATGCACAAGGGCAATTTTTGTCACGCCCTTGATTTTCAATATATTAAACAAACCCTTTTCCATAAATAAGACAAATACAGTAAACTATATATATACGGTGATTCCATTTGCAACCCCCTTTTTTTTTTCCATGTAACCCATTAAAATGTCCTCAATTTTCATTACTGTATAAAGACTAAAATGACCCTAAAAAAAATCAGCACCCCAAAATCAAGCCTTCTTCTTCCCCGTTCATCCATGGCTGCCACCCATCGCCATGGTTGCCACCCATCGCCATCACTACTACTCATTGCCACCAGCCATACCCCACCTCCATCCACCTCTCAGGTGCAAAAACCTTCAACCCGCCACTATCATCGCCACCTCCTTCCACCTCCTTCATTCAAAAAATTTCGGCCCAGAAATCTCGACATTTTAGGTCCGAAAACCGACCATTTTTTCGACATTTGCAAACCGAAGAAAAATAATGTAGTGATCTTACACAATCTCAATAATTTAAAACCGTAAATATTATCTGATTTTGACAACCAAATGTCGAAATTTGTACAAATTTTCGGTATCTGGATGTCGTTACTACTCCCTCCGTCCCAAAAAGGATGTCCAAAATCACTATTCACACCTCTCAAAAGATTATCTATATTTTTCAACGTATAATGATTTACATATGCAATATGGATCTTGATTGATAGATCTCACTTAATTCTATTAAACAATGTTTTTAAAATCACAAAAAGCATTATAAATTGCAAGATGTAGATATTTTTTTGAGGGTGGTGAATAGTGATTTTGGACATTCTTTTTGGGACGGAGGGAGTATATATTTAGCCTGTAGACACAAGTTCAGTAAGTGTAAGTCGAATCTGTGTCAATTTTTCGGCATTTACAAGCTGGGAAAAAAATAGATTTTCGACATCGTGTTGTCGAAAATAGACAGGGAATATATGTAAAGTCCATGTATTCGACATATGGTTGTTGAAAATGGATACGTATTTCAACATTTAAAGTACGAAAACTGGTCGCATTTTGGATTTTAATTCGCAGACAACGGAGAGAGAGAGAGAGAGAGAGAGAGAGAGAGAGAGAGAGAGAGAGAGAGGAGAGGAGTGGATGGTGGTGGCGATGGATGGTGATGGTGGTGGCACTAGCTAGTGGTGGTGACGGGTGGTGGTGGTGCTGGTGGTAGTGGCTAGTGGTGGCAACGGGTGGCGGCGTTGGCTGCTGCTGGTGGTGGTGGCGGCGACGGATGGTGGTGGCAATGGATGGTGGTGGAGCTCGCTGGTGGTGGTAATGGGTGGTGGAGACGATTTAGGGGTTTTTTTAAGGTGAAGGGTATTGTGGGAAGTTTAGGTGTATTTAGTGGGTTGTATGGAGTAAATTGGTTTGGGGAATTTTAGTTGTGGGTTGAATGAAGAAAATGGGTTGCATGGAGAAAAAAAGGGATTGCAAATAGAATCACCCTATATATATGTCCAAAGTCTTCACCACGAGATCAAAGTAAAAGTAAAATAAAACTTATTAAACTTATTAACCCATATATATATTGGTTACGAGTACTTGATCAAAGTAATATAGTTTTCTCTGGCGCGCCCACTTATGAAGTTTTTATAAAAGTTACGATTATAAAACATAGTGAAAGTTAGTATTAAGTTATTACATTTTCCCAAAGTCAAAAGTAAGAACGAATGAAGTTACAAGTTCATCTCCAAAGGTGATACAAAAGATGATCAAATAACTTCTAATACATTCTCTTCAACCGATATCCTACAGCTCACGCTAACCAACTCATGCTCGGTGTTGTGTACCTGGAATTAATAGGGTTATCTACACTAGCTCAGCAGGAAAAATGCTTTACAGTCGCTAAATGCAAATGGGTGATGTGAGCGTAGAGAAAATACATTAACCATAGATAAACATCAAAATGAAAACCGTATTGAACAATTAAGGTTTAAAACAAATGTCTCGCATCTTATAAGACACTGTATGGAAGTTATGAAAAGTCAAGAACTTCAATGTGCACAGTAGTGCTTCTTTAAAAGGTTGGCTTCCCAAAATGGACCAGCCAAAACACTTTGGAGGGTGTTTATTTTCTCACTGCAACATCCCATATCGATTTACAGACTTGGAAAAATTTTCCAGTTTAGTATTAGTCCTAGCATTTGTAATAGTATTTGGAAGTGCCTGTTTTGTGCATGTGACCTGCAAAAACCCTGTTACAAGCGTTGCACCGTATAATACTCTTTGTTCCTAACACTGAATGCACATAGTTGTGGTCATTAAGTGAAGCACCTTTTTCATTCTTTTACGTCTATAATACTTTTAATTGTGTTGCAGAGCATCCCCTTTTTATCATCTCTTCTTAAGCGCATCGATCGGCTTTTGCAATTTGACAGGTGCATTCCCTCTCTGAATATTGCATAGAGCAGGTCATATTAACCTGTAATGATCACTGATTTTTCGTATATGGAATGGCATGTATCAGGCTTATGCCAAGCTACAATGGTATCTTGATGATAAGCTGCATCCGGACATTAACTCAAGTCGCACTGAAGCTTTCTGAATTTGTCTCCCTTGTATGTGTCTTATTCATCCTCTTGTCAATATTGAAGTGCCCATTGGGCTTTTTACGTCTTACATCTATTGCTTGTTCAGGATCATGTGATTGAACTAATTAAACCATTTCGGGGTTCCAAGACAATGTGGAAAGTCAGTGTTGAAGCAAGCAAAGCTCTCCTTGATCTCGAGTTCTACCGGCATGGCATTAATGCAGCATTAATGTTGTTCATCAAGTACTTGGAAGAAGAGCCATCCTTAAGAGGTTTGACTTTACTGTGTTTAGAAAACACAGTTTCTTCTCTTGTACTTGCATTACAAGTGTTCTAGTTCATCTTCTAACTGAAGGTCTAACCTATTGCAGGGCAGGCAAAGTTGGGTGTCCATGTTACACGACTTTGTCAGATAAGAAGTGGATCAGATCTTGCTGATGATGTGAAGAGTGAAACTCTTGTGTCTCTACTCTGTCTGCTTGAAAGTTCTATGGCATTCAACAATGTTGTTCTTCGACACTATTTGTTTTGCATTTTGCAAGTTCTTGCAAGAAGGTAATTAAACTGTTATTACACTGAAAGCATTTAATGATTTACAACGTACACAAAAAAGTATTCCCATAAATCTCTTGCCACTTCATAGTGGATAAGCTTATGATCAACGGACCCTCCACCACATTAAACCACAATAACGGGTTCTAAAAGAACAGGTATCCAACGTGTCTGTCCAAAGAAAATAAAGCTGGTTGATAAGGAGTCCCCATCTTCCAAATGGGATTCCAAGAAAGAATCTTATTTCACTTTCCGTGTAAGATAGAATAAAAAGAAATAGAGAGTGAACTTTCCCTCTAGTCTGTACCTTTCTTTTTCCTCTCATCGTTCCCATCCCTAATGATCCTTAAGTTATGTAATTGCTCGAATTTAATTCCCAAACTGGATTCCAACCCAGTCATGTTTCTTAAAACCGCATATAGTTGCAAACCACAGCATCTATGTTGGCCATAATGTTATAAATGTGAACTGGTTCTGAATTACAAAATCCTCACTGGTTCTGAACTGCAAACTCCTCACACAACTCTCCAAAACCTCATTTTTCAAAAGAAAATGACTTGTCTTTAAAATGCCTAGAGAATTCATATACATGTGGTTTACTGGTTTACTCACATCTAATAAGAGTTCAGAATATGTAGCATTCTGTGTTCCATCCCACCTAACATATTTAACAATTCTTGTTTGGGTTAAGGTTCATAGGATTGTGTCTAGACTATGGACTGACATGGAGATCAACTCTACACAAATCCTCTACTTTTTGGAGCTCAAAGTTACTTGCAGAACTTGGGCACTAGATATCAAATGACCTTAATGGTTCATATCTAGGAAATGGGAACTCAAAAGAATCTAGTGTATGTTAAGCTTTTGGTTCTTTCATTGCTATGATATGGAGGAAATTTAGCATTTTTGTTACGCGTTGAGGCAGGAAGAAGTCAAAGATTTGCCCTCTTCTGCAAATGACCTTGCTGCCTCAACTGACCATGTAATTCAAAGCAATATGCCAATATGGACTATGGCTTTAGACTTTAGAGCATTAGCTTAGTTCGGCTATGGTTCCTATACTGTCTCCTTAATCATCTAATCAAATAGATGACTCAATTGCATCCTTTCATCTTCGTAATGAGAAATTGAGAATCAAAAGGTAACTGCTACTCAGGTTCAAGAAAAGTAGGTTCATAACAAGTTTGAAACTTTTAGACAATTGGTTTTTTTCCCACCGACGCTGCTAAATTAGTCTATGAGGTATAATCTCTGGGGAAATACACTTTGCCTTTTATCTCTCATTGGTCCCTCATTTTTCAATCGCAATAGTCAATGACAAATGCCTGAGTTCCATTCTGAACCTTTAATAAGTTGCAGTGACATGCATTGACGGGGAAATGCCACATGGCATTTGTAAAGAGTGCCATGTGTGGCTCCTAAGGGGCATTTTGCATTAGCCCATAGCATGGAAGGGTGACATTTCCACTCGATCACGTGTAGGACAACTAATTTCTACAATTGAGCAATTTGAGAATGTGGGAAAAGTGTAAGGGTGCAATATGTTTTGAATTTGATTGTTTATGTGAACTATCTGTCGTATTTGTTTTGTTATGGGAAGGGTACAAAGAATCATGCAATATTATAGATTCTAGAGTCTTTTCCATCACTTACTAATGTTTGTGTGAAATTTATATACTTTCTCTACATGTACTAAACTTCAACTCGAAACTCTTTTCAGGCCTCCAACGCTTTATGGGGTCCCAAGAGATGAAACAGTGCGAATGGGCGCAGCGACATTCAACGAACTGAAAAACATTTTTGCAATTGTTCTCAAGCAATCCAAGCCTCCAGAGCATCCCACAGATGCCGCTAACATACTTACCGGAGAAATCCCAAACCATTTACATTTGGAGCCTACGTGGGAAATCCCCATCCCATCGCTTCTGGAGCCCACAGGGGTAATCCCTAACCCGTCACATATGGAGCCTACATGCGAAATCCTTGACCCGTCACATGTGGAGCCTCCTGTGGATATCTCTACTGTAAATGTCTCTAAACCATCGCAACCAGATCCTACAGTGAACATTCTTAACCTATCGAAGCAGGACCCTGCTGTGGGCATCCTTAAACTGCCGCATCCTGAGCCTCCTTTGCATACTCCTAACTTGTCACATGATGATTTAGTTATTCCAGAAGTTTCCAAGGGTGCAGATACTGATTCAAACAGTCGTGAAAGGGTTAAGCCAGTGGCCAAGATTAGGGTCAAACATTCTGCAGCATCGAGCAGAGCAGAGGATGCGGATAACGCAACTGTTGAAAAATCACTAGGTGGGCCCAGCAGTTCTGTTTCTGTTGATGCGCCCCAAAGAAACTTTGCCGATGCAGTGAGCACAAGCTATCAAAACTTTGAGGAAGTCAACTCGTGTCACGATCGGGAATCCCGGATGACCGCCAGCATTGGAAGTGCCAAACTCGCCAGCGAAGGCGATGAACTTGGAAAGGAACTTCAGTGCACTGCAGATTCGAGCAAGGTTTCTTCACCCACCATTGAGAAGGATGATGGAGGGGCAAAAACGCAAAAATACGCTAGTCTTCAAACCCTTTTTGTTGCCAAACACGATCTTGATAGTGTTTCCTTGGTTATGGCTGAAACTTATTTGCATGGGAAAGAGAGAGAGAAGAAGAAGAAAAAGAAGGACAAGGAAAAGAAACGGAGACGGGACGATCCGGAGTATTTGGAGCGGAAACGGTTGAAGAAAGAGAGGAAGCAGAAGGAGAAGGATATGGCGAAGGCATCTTCTATGGTGGAGTTGCAGAGTGCAGAAGGGAAATTGGAAACGAATTTGGTGACAGCTAGTGAGATGCAGCGCAAGGAAGGTGAAATTGAGAGTCGAGAGGCCAAATCGTCAACAGTGGAGTTGCAGTTGAAACAAGGTGAAAGGCAATTGAAACAGGTTGAAGGTGGTGTCTCGAAGGTGGTGATAAAGAGAATGGATAGCCGGTGTGACCCATCAGAAGTTACTAGTTCTTCTCACAAATTTCGGATTAAGATTAAAAATCGAACGCTGGACGACAAATCACAGGGAATGTAGTTTTTCTTAATATGGGAAAGATGTTTCCAGTGAGTTGTTCATTTTTCGGCTTGTAGGGGTATGTAGTGGGAGAAAAGCTGCTTGTATTGATGCTTGTTATATCGATCTATCCGAGGTGATATTTGTATCAGTTTTTCCTTAGCATTTGTATGCAATGGGTTTCAAACGAGTGGGTATTTGGGTGGGTTGGGTTTGTAATGAGTCATTGATCAATTTATAACCCAATCAGAGTTGTAGACCATTACCTATACGAAATCCGACTAGGTTTGTAAATGGATCAGATTGGTTTGAACTTGTTTGTCTTCTGTAATTTGGCCATTACCTATACGAAATTCACGAGAGACTGGTTAGCATACTAGTGTTTACATATAAAATTAACAAATCCAATAATTGACTCGTAATCAAGAATGTCAAACGTTGGCAACGTTGGCAAATATGTGTCAATAAAGATACATTGAATTATTGATATAAAGATGGATTAATACGATGTCGTATTCGTATTCATATTTGAAAAGCCGTTATTGGCAGTTACAAGTCAAACTGATATTGGAAAAGCCGTTATCCGTTATTTATATTTGAAAAGCCTTGATTTCAACTGTTAAATGCATGAACTCCACGTGTAAACATATGAAACAAGGTAGTTGACAGTTAAGACAAGTGGAGTACATCATGCAAGACAGTTATTTTCTTAACGTGTAATCATTTGAGTTATTTGAGCAACCATGCAGATTCAAATTAAAACTTCCAAGGGAAGTTTAGAGGAATTCAAATTCAAACGTGGTGAAGGGAAGAAACTGCCAAATTTGAAGTATAAAGAGGAGTTCGAAGCAAACCAAGTTTAAATTTTTTGAGCGGGAAGTTCAAATCACTAGCAGTGCCTATAAATAGAAAAAGTCAAAGAGTGGAAAAGCTCCCGGACAAATCTTCAACAAACAGCAATCAAACAAATGATGCTTGGTTTGTTCATTGGCAAAGTAGAATTAAGATTTCGACTCAGCTCGAAGTAGATTAGGAAGTAGATTAGGAAATAGATTAGGAAGTAGATTTCGGTTGTTCTCGCAACAATCAATTGTTCGAAATTCTTATTACCTTGTATTTGAAGTTGAAGGCAATTTCGAAGTAGATTTATCTTTGATTCATTAATCGAAGTATCTTGTTTCTTTGTTATTCTTTGATTTCTTAAGTATATTGCTTTGCATTTCTTCACTTTGAAGGAAAAAATCTTCTTAATTGAGGTAGTTGAAGCAATAAAACACAGTCGCTTGATTAGATTTGGTTTTCCAATTTTAATCTAAGGGAGAAGATTCAAAACTCTTTGTGGCACACTTGCCCACAATTATTTTTCATTGCAAAAAGTAAAAAGAACCAAACACATTTTTTGGCAGGCCTAGTGGGACTCTTGAAAGTGTTGAATGGCTCCAAAACTTAGGAAGCAAGCAGATGATCCTCAGATTGGCCAAACGCCAGATGATGAGAATAATGTTAATTCTAAAGAGAACGAACAAGTTGAAGGCCTTCAAACAAGCCCAGAAACTCGTACTGGTCAAGATCCAAATGTGGAAATTGACCAGATTTCTCGAATGAACACTAGGAATAATAAAATTGTACATGTTGATGACCCAAAGAATCCAGAAGTTGGAGGAAATGTGTCATCTAGCCAGTTTGCTAAAATGATTGCTATATTTAAAGAATTGACTTAAACCCAGAAACTTATGTTGCACAAATTAGAAGAGCAATCAGGGCTTAGGAATGAGCCTTTGCCTTCACTTGAGAAAGATAAGGGAAAGGCTAGTACAAACAAGCATAAGTCAAGGCCTGAAAAAGAGCCCACAAATGTAGACAATATACCAGAGTCTTGGTTTGAACCTGCAAAGACTTATGACCCTAAGCCTAAGAAATCATTTAAGCAAACTACTAATATCCCATTTGAACCTAATTTTAATGGTTTAGATGGAAATAAGGGTTTTAAAAATGATGATTATGAGTTTGATGAGTACAATTTTACCCCAGGAAGTTATTTTCCTGATAGGGTTAGTTTAAGGAGGTCTAAACCAGATACTGGAATTCCCAAGTATTCGAGAGTCCCAGAGATGGGTAAGGTACATTCGAACCACCTTTATGAGCCCTTTGGGAGGCAAGAAGGAATTTTCAAACAGCCTAGACCTTTTGATGGTCCTTATGAGAGATTTTCAGAGGACCACCTGCCTAGGATTGTGAATTGGGAACCACCTGCCCAAGAGTTCCTTTAGGAAGAAATCCTGCACTTCGAGATGAAATCTTAGGCCTTATGCAGGAAGTTAATGGCCCTGTAAACCGAGGGGTACAAACTCAAATATACAGAAAACCTTATCCCGAATGGATAGATAGGCAGTTCGAAATCCCTAGGGGGTTTAAGATTCCAGATTTTACTCTGTTTCATGGGGATGGGAAACAATCAACAACTGAACACATTGCTAGATTTACTGCTCAGTGTAAAGAATTGGGTAATAATGGGTTCATTAAGTTAAAGTTATTTTCCAATTCATTGACAGGAACAACATTTGAATGGTATTCTAATTTGCCACCAGAATCAGTTCCAAATTGGCAAAGGATGGAAGAATTATTCCATGCTCAATTTTATCTAACTGAACCTGAAGTTACCATGGCTGATTTAGCAAGGTTAAAACAAAAGTCTGATGAAATGCTGCTCAATTATTGCTAGGTTCAAAAGGGCTAGGAATAAATGTAAACTTCTACTACCAGAAGTTAAATTTGTTAGAATTGCTCAAGATGGTTTAAGTAGGGAACTTAGGAAGAAATTCGATTCTACTAAATTTAAGGACTTGGTTGATTTAACTTACAAAACATCAAGATATTGATAGAAATAACTCTTCTTACTCAACATATTATAGAGATCCTACTTATGAAATTGATGCTGCTGAGATTGTTGAACATGATCCTTGTGTGTGTGAAAGTTTAGTTCGAAAGGATTCTTCTATAACACCAAGGACTAACGAGAAAATAACTAGTAAAGTATACTCCCTCCGTCCCAATTTTATGGTCCCTTTTGGGAATTCGAACTTAATAAGGGAACATAATTATTACATGTTTGGTGACTTAAAATTCCAATTTTGCCCTTCAATTTTTTAAAGTGTAAATGTGCTACTCGGTATTCCTTTTTTAAATGTTGACTGACTGGATATTGGAATTCCCATGTCTTTAGGAGCCAAAATAGGTGCTATCAGTATTCCTTTTAAACCTTTGAATGATTAGGTAGTGGGATTCTCACCCATTAGCGCCAAAATAGGAGCAAACAGAGCAAAAAGGAAGGGTAAAATGGGAAATTCTTTAACAATAAACTATTTAGTTTTGAAGTGGGACAATTTTTTTGGGACGGCAAAAAGTGCCAATTGGGACTATAAAATTGGGACGGAGGGAGTATTAATTTCCGTTCCAAAAAAAAAAAAAGTACATTCATTTGATGTTTCTATGGTAGATGAACATTTTGATTATCTGTTAAAAAAAAGTTTATTAAACTTTCTGAAAATGTTAAACTTCCAACATTGGAAGAAATGCAAGGAAAAAAGTATCGCAAATGGCATGCTTCTTGGACTCGTTCAACTAAAAACTGCAATGTTTTTCGTGACAGGATTCAAGAGCAGATTAAGAATGGAAGGATCATGTTTCCTAGAAAAGCCTATGGGTATAGACACAGATCCATTTCCAAAGATAGAGGAAGTGATTGCTAACACAAATGTGCCAACATCATTGGCCAAAATAGTTCGAGAAGTGTGGCAGAACAAGTAAGTGCATGTTGGGATGAACGCTGTGCAATTTAGAAGAGGAAGACCAGAAATTAGTCAACATCGAAGTGGTATTGGAAAAGCTACCAAGCACAAATATGCATCCGAAAATTCTTCTCAGAAAGGTTTTAAGCAATCCCATCTTCCTACGCTTGAAGCATCCTTTTTGGAATGCATGTGCATGGAATGCAGAACCAATTACTTGATTTTCAAAGACTTAGACAGGCAGAGGGTTGATTTCTTTCCAAAAAGGATGGAAAGAAAGGCTTTAGATCAAAATAACGAAAGGAAGCCTTGGATAAGTCCAAATCAAGGAAGAAATGAGAAACCTTGGTTTGTTTCTAAAAGAAATGTGCCTTCTAGTCCAGTTCCACCAGCTTCAAAGAGGGAATATCCTCATTCGAAGAAGGCTAACACTGGAGAGACACCAATGGATCAAAGAAATGAAGTTCAAAAGGAACAATTTACTTTGGTAAAGGGGGTTCCTAATTGGTTTTTGAAGAAAATAAAACCAGAACTCTTCCAAGGTTACAAAGCCCCTGCCAAGATTGGAAATAAAATGGTTAAACCTTCGAATACTACTACTGGTCAATGAGTTGTAATTAGATATCCAAAGACCAAGACACCTCAAATGGTTCCTATGTTGACAAGAACCCAAAAGAGGAAGTTGCAAAGAAGATACACTAGTTTCCAAATGGAAGAATATGCCTCAAAAGAGAATTCTAATGGGGGTAGTAAGTTCAATCCAAGGTTTAACAGACTCCAAAGAGAGGATTCAGAGGATTCTCTTCAAAAGGGATTTACACAATCTAAAAAGGAAACATTGGAGAGTTTGGCATTAAGAATGGATAATGAAATGCATGAGAGTAGTCCAGTTTCTCCTCACTCCTTAGCAAGCTATCAAGCTGGTTTGTTGGAAGCCATGATAGTGGAACAAAAAGAAGGTGGAGGAACAAGTTCCTCTCCTATTGAAACATTTTCTCCTATGAAAATTTCTGCAATGGGATCCATTGATAAGGTTGATACTGGAGAAAATAAATTAGAGCAACAATCATTTGAAGAGAAGACTATTGAATTTGGAACTTTGCCTAAAGTTCAAATCAATATGGTTTCTCCATCATACATGAATGTTGGACCCTTTGGTCCAAATTGTTCACAAGTTTGAAGGGCTTTACAATAAGAAGTTCCTCCTGTGGAGATCATTGATGTTTCCAGTGATGATGAATATAACTTAACATATGATAATGGTTGGAATGAAGGATGGGGAGCAATAATTTCAAAAATTCAGAAGGAAGAAGAAGAAGAAGAACTTATGATCATGGCTAATGCAATGGAGGAACCAGAAGTTACTTCCAAAAAAAGAGCAGTTTTTGTTCCAGAAATAGATTCAGACCCTGAGTTTCCTTTGATTGTGGATTTGAACTGTGCTGACGTTTCTTATCCTTTTAGGCCACCATCCAGTGATATGAGACATCATTTGAAGCCCCTATATATCTCTGCTTCATTTGATGGAATTATGTTAAACAGGGTACTAGTTGATAATGGTGCGGCAGTGAACATTTTGCCATGCAGGACTTTGAAGAAATTGGGTAAGGAAAAAGTTCGATTGATCCCAACAAGTACATCCATTGCTGGATTTACTGGTGAAAGTAAAAGTCCTAAAGGAATTGTTTCAGTACGTTTAAAAGTTGGTCAGATGAAAACTGATATAGCATTCTTTGTTGTAGATATTTTCACAAGTAAATATAATGCTTTGCTTGGAAGGGATTAGATTCATGTGAATGGTTGTATCCCTTTTTCAATGAATCAAGCCTTAATGATTGTGAAATATGAAAATGGAGAAGGAGTGGGGGTTGAAGAAGTTAAGGCAGACCCTCATCCATTTAGTACTTCAGCAAATTGTGCAGAGGCTGAAATGTACAAACCTGAAATCATCTCTCTAAGTGAAATAGCACAGCCTGCCACCCCTCCATCCAGTATATTGGAAGTTGGAGAATTGACAGAGTTAAAATCAAGGCTTAAACAAGCAGTTGATTATGAATCAGACAACCCACCAGATGAGGCTGTTTGGATGTAAATCCAAGGCAGAATTTGAAGAGGCCAACTCTTTGGCTTTGGTTAAATTTATGGCTCTAGAGATAGAGCAGAAGTTGCAGGAAACGAATGATTGGGAAGAGTCATTGGCTGAAAAATCTGACTAGGGGTTAAGGCCAAGTTTGTTCGAAGAGGCCTTTGTAGGTTATGTGGATTCCCAAGATCCTTAGAAGAAGTGGAATTGGGAGATGGAATTGTTCCAAACACTATGCATATCAATAAAGAGCTTGATGTTATTTCAAAAACCAAGTTGATTGCAGTGCTTAAAGAGAACAAGGAATGCTTTGCTTGGACTTACAAAGAATTAACAACTTTGAGTAGGGATTTGGTTGAACATAGATTGCCTATCAAACCTAATTGCAAACCTTTTAAACAACTTCCAAGGAAGATGTCTCCTGAAACTATATTATTGGTTAAGAAAGAAATTCAAAATATTTTAAATGTTGGTTTCATTCGAACAACATGATATGTAGAGGCTATCAAATATTGTTGTTGTTGTTAAGAAAAATGGGAAAATTAGGGTTTGCATTGATTTTAGAAATCCAAATACTGCAACTCCTAAAGATGAATACCCAATGTCTGTAGTAGACATGCTTGTGGATAGTTCTGCAGGTCACAAGATCATGTTTATTATGGATGATCATTCGGGGTATAATCAAATTTGTATAGATGAGGAAGATGTTCATAAAACTGCATTTAGAGCCCCTGGTAATCTTGGGACCTTTGGGTGGATCAAAATGCCATTTGGGCTAAAAAATGCAGGTGCTACTTATCAGAGGGCAATGAACACTATTTTTCATTAGATAATTGGGGATTTTTTGGAGTGTTATATTGATGATATCATTGTCAAATCAAAATCAATGGAAGATCATATACAACACCTGAAGACAACCTTTTCAAAAAATGAAGCATTGTCAACTGAAATTGAATCTTGCTAAGTGTGCTTTTGCAGTATTTTGTTTGGGATATTTGGTTCATACCAAGGGTATTCAAGTTGATAAAAATAAGGCTAAAGCTATTATTGAGGCTAAACCTCCTTCGAACAAGAAAAAACTGCAAAAATTTCTTGGTCAATTGAATTTTCTTCGAAGGTTTGTATCTAATATTGTAGGGAAAACTAAAATGTTTTCTTCTTTGTTGAAATTGAAGGATGGAGAAGACTTCGAATGGACAAAGGAGCATGATGATGCTTTCAAGGCCATCAAAGAGTATTTGATCAATCCTCCAGTTCTAGTTCCACCCGAGAAAGGGAAGCCTGTAAAGTTGTATTTAGCAGCAAACCATGACTCAATTGGAGTTTTGTTAGCTCAAGACAATGATGAAGGCAGGGAACAAACTATCTATTATTTAAGTAGGTTTCTTAATGATTGTGAAAGTAGGTATTCTGCAGTAGAAAAGTTATGTTTAACTTTGTTCTTTGCTTCGAAGAAACTCAGGTACTATATGATGCCTCGAGTAACTTATGTAATTTTTCAAACTGATGTTATGAAGTATCTATTATCTTAACCTGTTCTTAGTGGCAGAATTGGGAAATGGATTGTTTCTTTGATTGAATTCAACCTTGTGTATGTTCCCCAAAAGTCAGTAAAAGGACAAGTTTTAGCTAACTTTTTGGATGATCATCCAAATGGAGTTGAAACTCCAGAAATAGGAGATGTTGATATGGTAACAATCAAGCCATGGAATGTGGTTCGATGGTTCAAAGACATCTCAAATGGCTGAGATTGGAATTGTTTTAGAGTCTCCTCAAGGTTTCAAAACCAAATTTGAATTTCAGATAAATGAAGGGGAATGTACAAAGCAGAATATGAAGCTCTAATTATGGGTTTGGAACTTTTGCTCACTTTAAAAGTGGATATAGTTGAAATTTTTGGAGATTCTCAATTGATTATAAATCAAGTGAATGGAGAATTCAGCTGTCATAGTATTAGTTTAAAGCCTTACTATCAGTATGTAAAGCTTTTAATTAAGCATTTCCACATGATTGCATTCACTTATGTTCCAAGATTCTTTAATGGAGAAGCAGATGCAGTGGCTCAAAGAGCATCAGGGTTTAAGTTTATCACTGATGAGAGCAAAGAGTTTTGTCAATTAACTCTTAGGAAATCATTGCCTATGCTCAAGGATAGGAATGTTGACTTCGAAGTAGATGAAATCATTGTTTACTCTAAGCTAAATGACTGGAGATAACCATTGATCGATTATTTGACAAAATCTAATGCCAAAACAGATAGAGCAACAAGGCTAAGATCTGCTTAATTATATTATGTATAATGGAGAGCTATTTAAAAGAGGAGCAGATGGTTTGTTGCTTAAATGCTTAAATAAGGTTGATGCCTTTAAAGTTATGGCAGAAGTTGATGAAGGTATTTGTGGAGCTCATCAAACATGTATCAAAATGAGATGGTTGATTCGAAAGTATGAATACTATTGGCCTACTATCCTTAAGGATTGTATTGATTATGCAAAGGGATGCCAAGCTTGTCAAAAGACAGGACCTCTCAATCGATTACATGTCACTGAACTGCAATATGTTGTTAAGCCTTGGTCATTTAGAGGTTAGGCAATTAACATGATTGACATGATCTATCCTGCTTCTAGAAGTGGAGATAAATTTATTTTAGTTGCCACTAATTATTTCACTAAATGAGTGGAGGCTCAAGCTTTTAAAAGAGTGTCTCAAGAACAAGTAATTGAATTCATTAAGAATATCATCTATAGATTTGGATCTCCAGAAACCATAACAGTTAATAATGGATCTATTTTTGAAGGTATAACAGTGAAAGCTTTTGCAGCAACTCATGGGGTTTTATTATTCAATTCAACTCCTTATTATGCTCAATCAAATGGCCAAGCAGAATCAACCAATAAGATCATCAAAAGAGGTATTCAAAGAATGGTTGATAAAAATCCAAAAGAATGGCCAAGTATGCTTTCAAATGTGTTATGGGCATATCGAACTATCAAAAGAACTAGTACAGGAACTACTTCTTTTGCTCTTACCAATGGGCATGATGCTGTTTTACCAATGGAAATTGTGATATCATCACAAAGAATTGCTTCTCAAAATAATTTAGACATTGGAGCATACCATCAAGCAATGCATATGGAGCTTGAAGAGATAGAAGAAACAATAATTAAGGCTTTGAATCAAATCTTGATACAGAAATCAAGATTAGCTAGAAGTTATAATAAAAAAGTGGCTGTTCGAAGCTTTGATATAGGTGATCTAGTATGGAAAGTAGTGTTGCCTATGAAAGAGAGGAAACAAGGACTTGGAAAATGGGATCCAAATTTGGAGGGACCTTTCCAAGTATACAGAGTGCTCAAAAGAGGGGCATATCATCTAAGAGACTTAAATGGTTATGTCCATAGAAGGAAAATTAATGGCAGGTATCTAAAGGCCTATGTCCCAACTATTTGGGAATCTTTTAGCAGAAGATGAATCTAAAGATAGTTTGTCTTCTGTTTGCTTGTGCTGTTCAAAGAATAATCATAGAAACAAGCAAGTTTAATGGTTGAAGCTCATAATTTAAGTAATAAGATCAACATTTCAAGCAGTTCAAGCATATATGAGATTGAAACAATAAAACATTTCATTCATCATGTTAAAAACTGTACAATTGTATCTTTTAGATTATTCAATACATGAGCACCTTTGTTGCATTTTGGGTTCAAACTACTTGGGTTAGAAAGTAGACTTGACAAGCTTTCCAATGCTTCAAACCATGCACAAAACAGAGTTCGGTAGCACCCAGAATGGCCCCGCGAGGTTTGGATTGTTGTGCACTCCCCCAGTCCAGGCACCTGGATTTGAGTTCAAACATCATTTGCTACTGGTTTTTGATGAAACCATGGGCTTCTTCTCTACATCGTCCCACGTTTTTTTCACTCAAATCTCCCTCCAACAGACTCTGGCTCCCCATTTTGAGTTCAAACATCATTTTCTCTCTCCTTTTTTTACCCAAAACTACCCCATTTTCTCCCTATATATACCCCCCCTCCCACTCCATTTAAGAAGATCAGCTCTCCCTCTCTTCCTTACTGTTACTCTGCTGAAATTCCATCAGAAGCTCCATCCCCAACTGATCCCTTTCAATTCCATCCATTTTCAACCATCAAAATCCAATTCTCCCCATCCTAACCCCACATACTCACTTGATTCTACCCATTTTTCATCATCCACAATCAAACCCCCAATCAAACCACCTACAATCAGCCCTTTACACCTCCAGAAACAAAAGTCCAGCCCCTTCACTTACCAAAAATCTTTCAAAAAAAATCAAACCAAAGTTCATCAATCAAGCTTGTCAAGGTAGTTTTTCTACCATATTGCTCAAATAAGGCCCTGAGGGGATACCATCCAAACTCTTACTAGTTCTTCATACTAGTTAAGAGTTTGGAAAGGTTTCAAATTTCGCAAAAATGGAAGTTCTTCACTAGCATTTGTCGTGTATATTTCCAAAAATCAAGCCTCTTTTAAGTTCATATTATGTGTTTGAGTTGAGTCTGAGGTTCATGTCTGCTACTGCATTTCCAAACATCGTTTAGGGTGTGTGAGAATTTGTTAAAAGCATTGCACTTGGCACTTATTGTGAAAAATGGAGTTCTGAAGTTTCTGTCTGGTAGACCATCCAGGCGCCTGGATTGGCTCATTCCAGGCACCTGCATTCTATCCAGGCGCCTGGATTGGCCCATTCCAGGCGCCTGGATCTGCCTAATCCAAGTGCCCAGATGGTCATCCAGGTGTGGCAAGTTTGATGTTTATGATTGGTTTCTGGGATACCTTAGAGCAGTTTGAGCATGATTTGATCAAGTTTCAATGTTCTATGCATATAAATCATTCACTCATGGCATTTTGCACAAGCATCCACTCGCATCTCATTGGTCTTTTTGATACATTTTTTTTTGTGCTTTCACATGAATATGTATTCAAAGTCCATTCAAACAACATTTCCAAAATCCCTTAAGCATTTAGTAAAGACCGGTGGTTTCACCGGGTGCGAGGGGTGCTTTAAATTCCTTCCCCTCGCGTAACCTAGCTCCCGGACCCGAGAAATCACATTTTGCGAGGCCAATAAGATATTTTCCATTCAAAGGGCAAAAGAGTCATTTTCAAAAGGTTTCTCGGGTATGGTCCATAAACCTAGGTGGCGACTCCATTCAACCAATCAAAACAGTTTTCCACAAATCAATTTCGTGAGCATTCTGCGGGGTGTTCACACCAACTCTGAGAATTGTTGAAGAATTTCCCTCAAATCCTGAACTTCTTCTGAAAAAAAGTAGGCTTAACTGTCTCAGGAAGAGATGAACTACGTCAAACTTTAAGTTGGACAATAGGAGATTCTGGAGAAGGAATTGGAGCGCTTGGATTGGTAATTCTCTAATAGAAATCACTTACTCTTAGTCTGAACTGCTCCAATGAAGAAAGCTCACTAACAGTAGCACCAAGATGAGCATTGGGTTCCTACTAAGAGAAACACTTATGCTGTGAGACTTAATTCTTTAATAGGAACATGATAATCAAAAGTATAAACATGGATGGATTACAATACCTCAACTAAATGAGCTTGTCCCAATGGAACTTGCTCCTCAAGAATGTCATTTCCTTGTAGCTGCTCAAGGGGTGCCGGTTTAGTAATCACTTTAACCTGATCAGTAGTTTTGGTAGTGGTAGTATTTGGCGAAATCTCAGGAAACAAACTCCTGTCATCCTTAGAAATAAGAGGCTCAACGTTGACTGGAACATGGATATCAACTTCAATCATAGTTTCCTTAGCGTTTGTTTGAGGTTGATCCAGAATGCCTTGTTCAAGTGTCACCTCAGTTTCATGTACTTGCTTTTGCAAAGGCTCTTTACTTGAAGTCCCTACAGTTGTTTGCTTCTCTGTTATTACTTCAGGCTGTTTAGAGACTTCTAGGAAGGATTTACTGGGTAACACTTCTGTGCTTAAATCAATACCCTTTTTTAGGAAAGAAGGATCCTGCAACAAGACCTGCATTAGTTAGTATTGGTGTTTCGATGGATTCCCTTCGAACACCTCTGAAACTAGAGCCCTAACAATAGTACTGATAACAGGAAGAGACGTGCCTTATAAGATAACTTCTGGTTGAGATTTAAGAGTTTCAGCTTTCTCAACAATCTTCTCAATTGTGGAAGAGGCAACTCTTTGTTTGGCAAGTGTACCAGAATTTGAAATTGTAGTTGCTTCAGGGATAGAAGGGTCAACTTGCTCTTGAGTCTCAACATGTGCTTGTCTAGCTGGCTCTAAAGCAATTTTCAAAGCTTCAACATGCTTGGATCTTGCCTTTTGGTCTGAGGAGAATAAGAACCAAGAGTAAGTAGATATGAGATTAGGTTCGAAGGCCAAAAAAGAAACTAAAGCATTGAAAGTTACCCTTTACAAATTGGCCTATGGGAACATCTTCTATTTCTTCTTCTTCTGGTTCTTCAGTCAGTATTTTTCTTTTTCTCTTTGAAGCCTCATAAATTTTGGCAGATGTGGCCTCTTCATGACTGATCTCTTGCTCTTGTCTTGTGGTAGTTTTCCTTTTATTTTGCTATTGAAAAGGAAAAAGGAAGGTGAGGGTATATCTTACAAAGGACTTAGAGATTAATGTAGAGTTATGAAATAAAGAGTTACCTGGCTTCGAAATAGGAGGAACAGAAGTTTGAGCAGGTTCTTTCTCTTTCTTGGCTCTCTTTTTGGGGGTAAATTATGCATATTGGAATCATGAGTAAGAAATAAAAGTTCCTCGAATATAAAATTTATAAGAAATATATGATTACCTGATGGAGGAGGAGTGGTCTTTTGCTATTGAGATCTAGTCACCATCTGTGGTATAGATTTAAGAGGTTTAACATCCAAAGCAACAGGTACCAGGATAAAAGATTGCACTTCTGGTACTCCTTCTTGTTGATCTCCTTGAGGTGCATCTTTCGAACCTCTCCCAAAACCATCATCTGATATTTAATCAGAATGAGCTACCTCTTCAATAACAATACCGATATCTTTGGTAAAAGCTTTGATGGTTGCAGAATTATTATACAATCCCATGATGTTATGCCACCATTGAGAAAATTTTGGGTGAGAAGAGCCTACAATAGCAAATCTGTATGGCTGAAATCTTGCTCTGACTCTCCTGTACTCAACATTGATGCGCGAAAGATGGTTTTTATCAACTTTACCCCTTGCATATAGATCAATATTGACTTCTTCAGGATAAGGGCAAGGAATAGCTTGAACTAAACCAAATTGCCTAGCAAATTGTGCAGGGCAATAAGCTTCCACATAGGCTTGTCTACACCCTCCAATTAACCACCTATGATGATTTCTCTTGGCAAGAGAATGTTTGCCCAAGCATCACAATAAGTGCTGGTCCCTCTTTGCTCCATCATTCTTCTAATCCATTTAAGGCTAACATTCCAATCATCAAAAGGAAGGAATTCCTTTTCTTCCTTATCCTCTCTCATCTTATAAAAATACTCTAAGTATCCAACTAGATTAAGAGGAGTTGAAGCTAAAATAAGGAATTTTTCCCCATAAACATTGAGGGGAGATCTTTCAGCAACCTGATGATCTGGAAAATAGGCCAACAGCCAGATTTTCAGAAACCAAAAGGAGCCTCCTAGATTATAAGAGAGTGGTTTGGCATGATTATCAGACCCTACCTTGTACACATAGCCTAAAAAGTAAGAAGCCAGATCAATGGTTTCACCTTCTGAGAGAATATAGGCTAAGGGTGCAATTTCAAGCATCATTTTCTTACCACCATGGCAAAAAATCATTTTGCACAGGGTATACCAAAAGTATGCGAACATTTCTCTTCTGGATGCTTCATTTGAGTATTTCCTTTCAACATCTGGAAATTTACCATATGAGGCATTTTTCCTAGTATATTCAATTTCATTCAAAAATGGTACTTCCGTGGATAAGGTGATGTCAAAGGTAAGACGATATGGAGGAAACCCAATAAGAAAAGACACGTCTAAAACTGTGGGAGCCATAATTTCACAGTTAAATCTAAAGTAGTTAAATGATGAATCCCAGAAGGCTAAGGCAGCATGTATAAGTGAAGGGTTTTGATTTATACCAAGTTGAAGCAAAGAGATGACATGTAGTAATCCAGTGTCTTCTAATTCCTTCTTCTTTGAGTTTCAACATGCGCTCGGTCCAATCTTTCCATTTTCTATCATAGTTTGGCCAGCAAACAAAAATTTTCTTAGCCCAATTGGAGAAATCTAGAGGCCTATCTTTCACGAGGTCACTCTTTTCAAGAATAGGGTAACATGGTGTGAAATCTAAGGGAAGGTCAAAAAATGCAGGTCCAAGGATATGAGTATCGGGTGTGATGGGGTGTTCAATGAAAGTACGATTCTGTAGAACACCACCGCTGGGTTTGGATTCTACGACCTCTCTGGTAACCAACCTTCTAAGAAATAAGGAAGGACTTCCCTTTGATATATCGCTCTCAGAAGCCATCAGTACGGGAGTATAAGGAAAGAGAGGGAGTATGAACGTTTGAAAATTTGAGGATAAAGTAACAATGAAAACGCCCTAAGCCCTAGATATATACGTTGCCATGAAACGGTGCTTCGGTTCAGGTCAAGTATTGATTAAAAGATAATTGGGCCCACATTGTATTTTGGCTCAAGTTTGAATTTAAAGCTTCTAGTAATATTTGGTTTTAAATTGAGCATTATTACTCATTTTAAAACCATTTTCATTGGTTTAAATTCAAGCATACTCTTCTTTATTTTGTTTCTTTAAGTTCGAACTGGTTTAAAGTATTTAAAAGTGCTTCGAAGAGAATTATATAATACAGGCAAACCATAATAGAAACTAAATTGGCATTAAACACAAAAAGATTACACGCTACATGAGGAATCCTATTACATCAAAGAAGGAACTAAACATCTACTGATAGTGGAACAGCTGTTGGAGTTGGAATGACTTGGAAATAATGAGGAAAGCTCCAAGTCACTAAGGCGTGAGACCTTACCCAACTGAAACTGAAGAATTCCTTCTCCTTCATTCTAATTTTGTTTTCTTCATCCAGTTTGAGTTTTTTCTCAATCAGTGGTCTGATTTTCAAAACCAAACTCTTGGCTTTGTTTTCGAACTTGGCCAGCTTAAAGGCATTCTTCTTCATGTGTCTTTTGAACTTCTTTCGAAGCTTCTTAGAACTTTTAAGGAATAACAGTAGAGGAAGGAGAGTAGCACATGCGACACCATAAGCCACGTTGATAGAATTGACCCTGTCGATCATGGTAAAAGGCGTCCCATCTGGCCGTGCAAACATTGGAGCCCATGGTTGCACAAGAGGAGGTGAGTCGGTCACGGGATGGCTGGAATTAGAGTCCCTAGTTCTTCGCCTTTGAAGAGGCCGCTAGATGTCCAGAGGGATGTCCACTGGCCTCTTATCCCTTTGTTGTTGGGAAGGGATGGAGGTCACCACTACTGAAGGGACGGTCGAAGTAGTCACCGGAGGAGCACGGGAAGTACCACCACGCGAGGGTGGAATAGCGAGATTCAGCTCGGCGAGAAGGTTGACTGGATGAAGAGGCATTTCACGATCCGGAGAGGGGGAGTAGCCTGACGAGTCCGAAAGTTGGTTGTACTGGTCGGCTATTGAAGCGATGGAAACGTGAAGTCTGTTTTCTTCTCTTCCTTCTCTTTCTCCTTCTCCCTCTTCTATTGTCTTGTCGATTGTGCTTGGGCCAAAACCTCCTCTTGTGATTATTGGGATAACGGTCGAAATTTCAGGGATATGAGCAAATGTGAATTGCTGTTGGGGATCCGCCCTAGATTGGGAACGAGTGATCCTACCCCTATGATTATGCCTATGTGCTCGGCCTTGATTAGAAGGAGGAAGGGGGATTGTTGGTGTAGTCACTAGGGGCCAGGGGCGCCTAGTGTGACACTCACCATCCCTTTTGATGCTACCGCAATAAGATGGAGTGTAATGGAGAAGGTTGTGAGCTGCCCAGCCAAGGCCCACTGGTATAGGATCAAACCCGTCAAAGAGAAGGGCAGATGCGTTCTCTTCACGATGAAGTAGGGAGTGGTTCAGACAGGCGTTTTGGCTTATGTTCTCCGCTGCAAAACAAGGGAACAACACAAGGAGGTAACAATTAGCAAATATATACAAATGGTAATCTCAAGGAATCAAATAGCAAGTTCTGAATACTAACGTGGGTGGCCAAGGGCCGTGGGGCAGAAAAATCCAATCTTGTTCCCCTTGGCATCTCTGGGCTCCCAATTGCCAGTAACGACAAGGTAATCGTCACCTTCACCCTTGGACGAATTCGGAAGATCCATGATGAGTTTTGGATCAGGATGTCTGGCTTTGAAGTAGAAAGAACCTTCAGTAGTGGGAACTACATTGTTCAGAAAGTGCAAGTCCCACCAATTCAGGTGGAGTCCCAGAAGTTCATTGAGGGCAACTATGCCCATTACACCCTAACAAAATTAGGGCATAACTGCATAGGGTTAAGTCTGCACCGGTTGCAGACTTCCCTGGAGAAGGGGTGTAAAGGGAACCTAAGACCTCTTTCTACGATAAAAATAAGGGGGATATGGATCTTGTCTCTAGGCTGACGAAACTGGACAAGGTCATCACGTCCGTTCAGACGAAACTGAACGTCGTTGGGAATATTGTACTTTGCATGGAACTCCTCGATCTTTTCAGGGGTACTCAAAAGATCCCTGTGTCTCCCCATTACGAAATAATCTAGGGTTTCACTGTTGAAACCTAGAGGAGAGAAGAAACAAACAAAATACCAACTAAGAAGTGGAGAGTTCTAAGAGAAGAGCACTTATGAGGTATAGGGGGACTCTAAGATGGTAGTCTTCGACGAAGAATGGGGACGTTAGTGAGATTTTCCGAGAAAAAGAACAAGCTCTGGAACGTCATTGATGGTGGAGATGGCTTCTTTTCTCTCTCTCTCTCTCTCTCTCTCTCTCATTTGAAAACAGTGACATGGAGGAGGAGGCGAAGAGTTTTTGAGATTATAAGGGTTTTGGGGGGAAGAATAATCATTATCTCGCCCCAAAACCCCATGAAGTGGGGCATGACGTATGAAAAACGTCACTCCTAGACGTCCTTTGGGCTTATCTAGCCACCAACGGGTCACTTCGCATTAAATGCGAAAGCAACCCTACCTCCCACGTGAGGGGAAGGCGTGCAGAAGAGTGCATCAAGACCGTTGAAGCTCTGCACTTTACTGATGAATGATAGCAGTGGGCAGAGCTGAGGAGCAATTGGAGTGGGTAAAACCTAATTGCCATTGGGAAGGGCAAAACATTTGCCCCAACTGACCACCGCGAAGGGGTGAATAGCTCGGCACCACATAGGGAGTCCTTAACCCTATGCCAAGCAAGGTTGATCATCAATAAGGTCAAGGTAATGAGAATAAACTAATAACTCAGGATGCAACAGCTCGGTATGAGTCACGAAGGGATGCCCTCGACATGGCCGGGCTAGGTAGGCTACGTATACAACTTAAACAACATTCTGGAATACATATCTCAGTTCGGCGTGATGGGCAGAGCTATGTATGTGTTATACCGAGCTATGTGAAAGCACGACACCGCCACGTATAAGGCGGTGAGACATTCCATAATGATCTAAGACGGTTCCTTATGAGATAAGGAACGATCCCGTGAAATAATGGACTAATATGAGTAATCCTAGTGTAGTTAGGATTAGTACCACATATGGGAAGAATCCTATATGGAAAGGAATGTTGCTCCAAACCAGATCTTGCGAGATATGGGGGTTTGCACCTAATAGGGAAGTCCTATTAGGAAAAGGATTCCTAAACCAAATAGGAAACTGGGGCACGAGATGCCTAAATCAACAGGTCATCATAACCTATAAATACAAAAACATACCCAAGAAGAAAGGTACGCTATGAAAAATACATCCATACGCATTGTTCTTTGCTTGATTAGCAAGCCCAGTACTAACTTAAGCATCGGAGGGCCTTTGCCAACGAGAAGCAAAGGTGCTCTAACCCTTGTCTGTTTCGCAGATTTATGGTTGCATCAAAGAAGCACGTGATCCTGACCTTACGCGGATTTATTCCTTGTACAATGGAGTTGTTTCAAACGTTGTACAGATCAATAAGGAACTTGATGCTACTTCAAAGGCTAAGTTGATTGCAGTACTGAAAGAGAATAAAGAATGCTTTGATTGGAGTTATAAGGAACTGACAGGTTTGAGTAGAAATTTGGTTGAGCATAGATTGCCTATCAAACCTAATTGCAAACCTTTTAAACAACTTCCAAGAAAAATATCTCCTAAAACCATAGTATTGGTTAAGAAAGAGATTCAAAATCTTTTAAATGCTGCTTTCATTCGAACAACAAAATATGTAGAATGGCTATCAAATATTGTTCCTGTTGTTAAGAAAAATAGGAAGATTAGGGTTTGCATTGATTATAGAAATCTAAATACTGCAACTCCTAAAGATGAGTATCCAATTCCTCTAGTAGACAGGCTTGTAGACAGTTCTGTAGGCCATAAAATCATGTCTATTATGGATGGACTTTTAGGATATAACCAAATTTGTATAACTGAAGAAGATGTTCATAAAACTGCATTTAGAGTCCCCGGAAACATTGAAGTTCTGTTAGCTCAAGACAATGAGGAAGGCAAGGAGCAAGCTATCTATTATCTAAGTAGGTTTTTAAATGACTATAAAAGTAGATATTCTGCAGTACAAAAGTTATGTTTAACTTTGTTCTTCGCTTCTAAGAAACTCAGGTACTATATGATGCTTAGAGTAAGTTATGTAATTTCTCAGACTGATGTTATGAAGTATATGTTATCTTAACCTATACTTAGTGGCAGGATTGGGAAGTGGATTGTATCTTTGATTGAATTCAGTCTTGAATATGTTCCTCAAAAGTCAGTGAAAGGTCAAGCCTTAGCTAACTTTTTGGCTGATCATCCAAATGGAGTAGAAACTCCAGAAATGATGTTGACACAATTACAATTAAGACATGGAAAATGTGGTTTGATGGTTTTAAAACATGTCAAATGGCTGGAACTGGAATTGTATTGGAGTCTGCTCAAGGTTTGAAAACCAAATTTGGTTTCCAAATAAATGAAGGAGAATGTACTAACAATCAGGCAGAGTATGAAGCCTTAATTATGGGTTTAGAGATCCTGTTAACTTTACAAGTAGACATAGTTCAAGTCTTTGAAGATTCTCAATTAATTATAAATCAGGTAAATGGAGAATTCAGCTGCCATAATCTTGGTTTAAAACCTTATCACCAGTATATAAAGTTATTGGTTAAGCAATTCCACATGATTACATTCACTTATGTTTCAAGATTCTTTAATAGAGAAGCATATGCAATGGCACAAAGAGCATCAGGATTTAAGTTTATAACTGATGAAAGTAGAGAGTTTTCCCAATTGACTTTAAGGAAGCCTCTACCTATGCTTAAGGATAAGAATATTGACTTCGAAGTGTGTGAAATCACTACTTCTTCTAGTCAAGTTGATTGGAGACAACCATTAATTGACTATTTGACAAAGCTTGATGCCAAAACAGATAGAGCAACAAGGCTCAGATCTGTTAATTATATTATGCATAATGAAGAATTATTCAAAAGAGGAGCAGATGGGCTTTTGTTGAAATGTTTGAATAAAGTAGATGCCTTTAGAGTAATGGCAGAAGTTCATGAATGCATTTGTGGTGCATGAATCCATTTTTGAAGGTAGAGCAGTAAAAGCTTTTGCAGCAACTCATGGAGTATCTTTGATCAATTCAACTCCTTATTATGCTCAATCAAATGGTCAGGCTGAATCAACCAATAAGATTATCAAAAGAGAAATCCTGAGAATGGTTGATAGAAATCCAGAAGAATGGCCAAGTATGCTTTTAAATGTGTTATGGGCTTATCGAACCACTAAAAGGACTAGTACAAGAACTACTCCTTTTGCTCTGACTTATGGTCATGATGTTGTGTTACCAATGGAGATTGTTGTGAGATCACAAAGAGTTACTTCTCAAAATAATTTAAACAATGGAGCATACCATCGAGCAATGTACATGGAGCTCGAAGAGATAGTTGAAGAAAGAATTAAAGCTCTAAATCAAATTTTGCTTCAGAAAACAAGGGTAGCTAGAAGTTATAACAAAAAAGTGGTTGTTCGAAGCTTTGATATAGGTGATTTGGTTTGGAAAGTGGTTTTGGCTATCAAAGAAAGAAAGCAAGGACTTGGAAAATGGGCTCCAAATTGGGAACGTCCCTACCAAGTACATAGAGTGCTTAAAAGAGGAGCTTATCATTTAAGAGAATTAAATGGATTTGTCCATAGGAGGAAAATCAATGGAAGATACCTAAAGGCTTATGTCCCAACTATTTGGGAATCCTTTAGCAGAAGATGAAACTAAATGTAGTTTGTCTTTTTGTTTGCTTGTGCTGTTCAAGTTAGATCATGATAATAAGCAAGCAATGCTAATGATTGAAGCACAGAATTTAAGCTTTGAGATCAATAGTTCAAGCAACTACAAAGATGAAGTAATAAAACATTTCATCCACTAATTCAAGAACTGTACAATAGTATCTTTCAAAGTACTCAACAATTGAGCACCTTTATTACCAATAAGTTCATAAAACTCCTTTTGGTCAGTGGTTTGGCGCAATTGAATTTCAAGATTCTCTATGCTTTGCACAGTTGAAGAGGCAATGCTCACAAAAGAGTGCATGTTCGAAGTTGATTGGGCAATCTCATTCCTGACTGTAGTTAGGGCTTGTACCAAATGTGCTTCTTCTTCTTGTAACCGTCGTAATTTAATGGCTTTAGAATCATAAGAAGAAGCCACATTGTAAGCTTCATCCTCTAAGCTAGATAACTTTGCCTTCAAACCTTGCCTTTGAAGATGTTTTTCTTGTATATCAGAAAGTTGTTTGGCTTTAGCTTGAAAGTTAGAAGCTTGATCCATGAGTTGTTTGTACAGCTCAGGAGAAGTAGGCTTTAGATAGCAAGCAGCTTGGCAACAAATCTGCAAGTGCATCATAAGTTCTCCTTGGGTAAGCACTTCGAACTCCAAGTTAGAGAACTGCTGGAGAATTTCTTTTAATTCCTGAGCCTCTTCTAGAGAAAAGACAGGTTTGATTAGTGCAGCAGCTTGAGGACTGCCTTGAGCCTTGATTTTGTCAATTGGAAATTCTAGAATGGTTGATGGAGCTTGTCTCACCATAATTCTCTAACAGAAGTTTCTCAATTGAAG
The DNA here is from genome assembly GCA_020921065.1 of Vaccinium darrowii. Taxonomy (NCBI): domain Eukaryota; kingdom Viridiplantae; phylum Streptophyta; class Magnoliopsida; order Ericales; family Ericaceae; genus Vaccinium; species Vaccinium darrowii. The sequence continues at coordinate 24,340,168 of CM037158.1, read as the reverse complement.
TTTGAATTGCTCTAAGGAGGTAAGAGTACCAATGGAAGTACTAGTAGGAGTACTTGTAGACTACAAGAGAATTTCCTGTTAAAGAGAGATATGTTCACTATTAAGCTTCAATTCTCTAATAGTTTTACAGTTACAAGCTCAATAAGAATAAAGTGCAGTACCTCAATTGAATGAACTTGCTTTATTGAAGCATCACCAACTTGAAATTGATCAAGAGTGATCTTTTCAAGACCCAAGTCAGGTACTTGTGACCTTAGATTGTGTCGTAGAGAGTGTCGCCCCAAGCATAGGGCTAGGTCGGCGGTAGCATAATAACCGGTAAGACCGGGTCGAATCCACAGGGACCGAACGCACCCAGCGTGAGAGTTGTCTTGCAAGTGTAGGTTTTAGCCTTAAAGCGGCAAACTTGGCTTTTGGAGTTTGGTGGAATTGTCTCGACTTCGAGAACGACTCGGAAGATTAAAAATGACAAATTAAACTAAGGCAAAGTCTAGGGGTATTTAACAACCATGACTTGGGCTAATCCATCCCCTCTTGATAACCGGCTCGGGGCATCGTTAAATGCCCCCGAACGGAAGATTTAGATTTTAAAACCTTTTACAAGAGAATGTGTTTACCAAAGATTAGGGGTTTTCGGTACATTTTGCAAACGGATGAGTTGACATCGCCCAAAGCATCACATGTGTCAAGTAGTCAAGCTCTTGGCTACGTGTGATCAAAGAGATTAACAAACCCACTCTTTGGTACATAAAAGTGCAACCCCAAATTTCCGGTAAACAAGCAATGTATGCTTTATGAACGAGATGGATAAATTAATTCCAAGTCATGGAGTGTTAATCACCCCATGACTAAGCCTATTAAAACTACTCACTCATTACACTAGTTAATAAGTCTAGAAATTGGAAGAAAACTAAAAACATGATTAATAAACTTGAAAATTGATTTTTAATGAAGATCTTAAGTGTACCTACAACATTAATGCTTGAGAAATTAACTAACAAGATTTAGAACAAGGATTTTAAAGAGAAAATAACTAGAGAACATGGAAATGAGAAACTTAACAACAGCAAAAATAAACTAGATAGATAGAACAATCTAAGTACGAGCTACAACATTAATAAACGACAAATTAACGGGAGAAGTAAACTTACATGAGAGTTCTAGAGAGATAAAGCTTCAAAATCCTCTCCCATGGAGGAGAGAGGAGAGAGCCAAAAACTAGCTAGGAAAGCAAATAAAAGAGAAGGTAGTATGAAAGAGAGAGAGGAGAGAGTATATACAAGAGTCCTTCTCTCCCTTCAAAAATATTCATAAAGCTCTCACAAGAGCATAAAACATTCCATAAGTAGTAAGTGCATAAAGTGCTCAAAAAGTGATTTGCGGGTGTTTTTGGACCGGTCCACTTTAAATCCGGATCGGTCCAAAATCGTCTGGGAAAACTTTGGGCAAATCTGGACCGGTCCACTTTAATCCGGATCGGTCCGGATTGGTCTGGACTTGAATTTAACTTCTTTGATCACTCCCTTTGAATTGCGTGCTTCCGGACTTCCTCCAAAGCACTTAAATGAGTTGTGCGACCCTTGGGGGAGGTGTTCCTTGGTCACTTGAGTGCTCGTTCACTCCCGGACACCACCGGGAGTTTTGTGAGCATGCGGCACGGCTTCCAAGCCATCGGTTCGTCTTTGTGACTTTTCAACTTCCCGGACCCTAGCCAAATCATCGTTTTTTGGCTCTTGAGGCCCGGAGTTAGCGTGCCATGGGGCACGTGACCCTCGGTAACTTGAGACGGTTCTCAATGCGCTCAAAACGTGCTAATTAGCGTGTTTAACCTGTAACTAACAAAAACAACACTACGCGCATATCAAACATATAAGGCGCGAAATCGCGTGTGTGTGTGAGCAAAACGAGTTAGATAAGCCCCGGATATCTACAATATTGGGGACTTATCATCAGGTTGCTCAAGGGTCCTGGTAGAAGAGTCACTTTGCAGAATTTCGAGGAATAGGCTATGTCATCTTTAGGGGAGGAGGATCCAATAGCAGCCTTTGTTGAGATATCAACTTCAGATGTCCTTTTTTCTTCTCTTCCTTGAATACCCTCTGAAGTTGGCACCTTTGTGGCATGTTGATAATAGGAAGAGACACCTATTCCTGTATAACTTCTGGTTGGGACTTTGGAGTTTCAACTACTCCAGTGGCTTGCTCAGGAGTGGAAGGAATAGGTTCCTATGCCACAGTCCTTGAGGGATATTCAAAAGCTAAATTGGTCCTTGAAACCTCATTTGCTTCACCAGTAGAGTTGTAAGAACCAAAGAGGGCCTCCTAAGTTGAACATCATTGATTTGGTATGATTATCAAATCCCACCTTGTAAACATAGCCTAAAAAGTATGAGGCCAGGTCAATGGTCTCACCTCTGGAAAGGGTATAGGCTAAGGGTGCGAATTCGAGCATCAGTTTCTTACCACTGTGACAAAAAATCATTTTGCATAAAGTATACCAAATATATGCAAAAAATTCTCTATTGATACATCATCTCCAAATTTCCTCTCAGCACATTAAAAGTTTCCATATGAAGCATGAGTACCAGAGGTTTTAATATCTTTCAAGAATGGTACATCAATGGATGTGGAAATATCATGGATAGTTCCAAATGGGAGAAGTCCAGTAAGAAAGAACACATCTAGGACTGTGGGAGCCATCATTCCACAGTTGAAGCGAAAACAGTTGAACGATGGGTCCCAGAATGCCAAAGCGGCATGAATAAGAGTAGGGTTTTGTTGTATACCATTTTGAAGCAAAGAGATGGCATATGAAAGCCCAGTTTGCACCAATTCTTTCTTCTTATACTCTAACATACGTATGGTCCATTTTTCCCAGTCTTTATCATAATTTGGCCAGCAAACGAAATTGCCGAACCATCAGAGCAGTCCAAAACTTGATCCAACGATCAAGGGGTGTACCCCCCCCCCCCCCCCCCCTCCCGGTGCTTCCACCTATTTATGTGTCCACAATCATTGATTTCTCTTCCTTTCAGTACATACTCATTTTCGTAAGATCAATGTATACAGTACGAAACCGCAATAAGAAGAGATGGATAAACTGACCATAACTGATGTGATAGTAGAATGAATTAAACAACAAGAAGATTCTAATTTATCAATTGAATATGAAGCCAAAGAGCGTTAGGTTTTCAGCATGAGAGAGAGAGAGAATGAAAGAGAGAGAGAGAGAGAGAGAGAGAGAGACTCGGATGAGAATTTCATTTTACTATATCACAACCTATTGGAGTCACCAAACTATAGATGCCTTGCCAGAGGCTTTCGCCTCGGGAAGGCTGTCACTACAAGCGATCGCCAATTTGGATGTATTGAGCTTATTGCTTTGAATCTGACAGGCACACAACATTGCATGTGTGAGTGCTTAATTCCCTCATTTTTGTCTTCCTTGTACCTCATTAATTCTCGTTTATATTTGATGTTGCGCGCAAGGGTTTTTATTATTATTATTATTATTATTATTATTATTATTATTATTATTATTGAACTTTAGGTAAAACACGCAAAAATGGCGTATCTAGGAGCTAAAAAAAGGCGTATCTGGGAGCTTCCTATAATCCCCGGAAGAATTTGGAAGCACCCAAGCGTCCATGAGACCAAGTGTTACCCTTCATGAAGCTCGCATGATGTTTGGAAGTGCTTTGGAAGAAGTGGAAGAAGTAGTCATGTAGCACACAAGGCCAAGGAGTGGCAAACAAGCAAAATGTAACCTTAAAGGCCTAGATTGATACCTCTGAAAAAAGGTATTAATACCTTTTATGTCCAGCTGAACAAAGCATTCTGTATTGATACCTTTAAAAGTGAGGTATCAATACCTTTTGTCCCAATTTGAGCAGAGCATCTTGTATCGAACAGAAGTATCGATACACTCATTCCGGGGAGATTTTTGTAATAAGGTATTGATATCTTTGTTAATAGGTATCAATACAGGGTCATCTACTGACATATTAAAGTACCTTTTTGGCTTTCCTTTTATGGAAACTTTTTAGGATATTTTGGAGAGAGAGAGAGAGAGAGGCTTGTATAAAGGAACAATTACCATTAAAGTCAGAAAATAAATATGTATTACCATTAAGGTCAATCACTATTTTTTTGGGTTGGGAAATGCTACAGGTACTAACTAGTGTGCTAACTATTACACTAATTGCCCATGTGGCACTCTTGTAGTGGATGAATATATCCATGTATGGAATAGTGCATTGATGTGGTAATGTCATGTGTACATTTAGTGTAATAATTGGTACACTAGTTAGTGCATGTAGCATTGCCCTTTTGGGTTTTGGTTTAGGGTGCACTTTCCTATCACTTTCCTATCATAGAGTTTTAGTGGTTTAGGCACTTTCATAGGGAACCCTAGGGTTTTAGGCACTTCCATAGGGTATCCTAGGGTTTAGGTTTAGGTTTAGGGTGCACTTTCTTATTATAGGGTTTTAGTGGTTTAGGCACTTTCATGGGGTACCCTATGGTTTAGGTTTAGGGTGCACTTTCTTATTATAGGGTTTTAGTGGTTTAGGTACTTTCATAGGGTACCCTAGAGTTTAGGTTTAGGCACTTTCATAGGGTACCCTAGAATTTAGGGAGTTTCATACGGTTTGGGAGTTGAGGGGAGAGAGAGAGAGAGAGAGAGAGAGAGAGAGAGAGAGAGAGAGAGAGAGAGAGAGAGAGAGAGAGAACAAGATTGCGAGAGAGAGAGAGAGAACAAGATTGCGAGAGAGAGAGAGAGAGAACAAGATTGCTCGCTTCAAAAAAACTGAGACTGTAGCGCAGTACGGGAAGGAGGTGACTGGAGCGTACTTTTTTCCCAAAAAGGTGGAGTTGGCGGTAAGTGGGGGTCCAATTATGGACTGGCCAGTGTTTTCCTCTTGTATATAAATAGCCAACTCTCTCTCTCTCTCTCTCTTTCTCTCTCTCTCTCTCTCTCAACTTCTTCTTGTTGGTTTCGAAAAAACCATTGCGGAAAAATACTGTTTCAAAAATTATTTCGGATCTACTTCTTACATACGAGTAGAGTTTCATAAAGAAGGGTTAGGGTTCTACCTTTGTAGTTCAAAGAACTAGAGCCTCCTGCACACCAAAGATCTTCAACCCTATGACCCAAGAGAACAATAGCCAAAGGGTTTGTGGGAACCCTAGATTTTTCCTCCCTCTTTCCTCTCTCAACTCACTCTAGACTTTTTAGAGAAAAGTTGTCTACACTTTTTGTTGTGTCTTTTCCGAGAGAGAAAGAGATTATTTATAGAGGAGAATAACTTGGCCAATAATTCAATTTAAAATAAATTGAATATTATCTCTAATATTAGGGCTAGGGTTGGGACCCATGGGCTTCTTGAGCACTAGCTAAAATTGGGCTACTCTCTCTCATCTCTATGAGTGGTGGCCCAATTAAACCACAATTAATTCCACTATATAATTATGGCTGAACTCTAGGCCTCAAGAATTAATATATTATAACCCGTTAAATGATAATACTATAATATCAAACCCCTTCACTATGCAATGTCCATAAGCAGCAATTGGTCATAATAAATTACTGTCAGACCAAAGCATACTTATATTTTAATTCCGTTAAATACTAGTTCACTCACTTTTAGTCTAGAAAAACATTCTAATGAACTTTTCATTAAAATGACTAGTACTAGATTCCAAAGACTAATCCAGTGAACTAACTCAAGGGGACATTATACTCTATGATAAAATAGAGAGTGAATTCCATCTTGAAAATAATGTTCTCACAGTCCTAACATAAATCACCCAACTCACTGAGGTGTTGATCAAGTAAGACCTCACTCATTGGTGAATCAAAGTGACATACGATAGAAACTTGAGTTCATTAACTTTCTCAGGATTAAGGCCGAATTACAATTAGCAAATAAAATTCACACTACTATTGACAGTCGTTAAAATAGTGTGACTCTTATAATAGTCCTTCAATGTATATCGAATACACCAACATATTAACTTGAAGTCTTTCACTTCAATGATTGAGATGAATCATTCTATCTTATAGAAGTTAATTATGTTGCAGTTGACCTAATAGATAGTCCTTTCTATTAGCAACTGTGACTAATTTAAATTACAAGCGATTATGATTTATATCTCCCGTATGGAAATCACATTTACATACATAAATCATATTCAATATAATTTAGAACTTTTATATTCATCTCATGAATTATATCCAACGTATGAAATAAAACATTTTATAACAATAAAGTGAAGCTCTAATTAATAACCAAAAATAGTAAATAACAAATTAATTGGTTTTGAGGGCATTAATCCCAACACTTCTTCCCCCTTAGCTTTAATTAGTTTCACTTTAAGGAAAATACCTCCATAGCTTTAAGCTCTCTTTTTCTTCAAGAACTCTTGTAAGCTTTCATGTTCCTTTAATTTCTCGTTTATTAATGTTGTAGCTACTCGCTGGATCTTCTATAAAATCAAGTTTATTTTCTTGTTTGTCATATTCTTTGTTTCCTTCAAATTTTTAGTCATGTTTTCAAATATCATGAGTGAGTAATTTAAATACGTTTGGTCATGGGGTGATTAACACTCCATGACTTAGGTTTAATCCATTCTCTTTGTTAAAAAAATAAACTTTTCTTGTTGATCAAAGAGTTAGGTTCGATTTTATGTACCAAAGTTTAGGTTTGTTAACCTCTTTGATCTCACGTAGCCAAGGGGTTGTTCTTCTTGGCACGTGTGATGTTTAGAGCGGTGTCATTTTAAACATTTGTCAAATGAGTCAAAGAACCATAATCTTTGTTAAACACATTTCTAGTAGATTGGTTTTAATCTATAAATCTTCCATTCGGGAGCATTGACGATGTCCCGAGCTGGTAATCAAGAGAGGAAGGGGTTAGCCTAAGTTATGGTTGTTAAAAATTAAAATCCCCTAGACTTCGTCTTAGTTTAATAAGTCTTTCTAAATCTTTCCAAGTCATTCTTAAAGTTGCGAGAATTTCACCCCTAAATCACAAACTAAGTTGGCCGATTTAAAGCCAAAAACTTCACTTGCAAGTTAACTCTCACGCTAGGTGCATTCGGTCTCTGTGGATTTGACCCCGGACTTTTGGGTATTATGCTACGTGCGACCTAGCCCTACGCTTCAGGCAGTCCTTGTTGTAATGCAAAGTTGGGTTGCAAGCAGAATCCGTTGGTGCATTTTAAGACACTCTTTCAGCCAACCTCGATAATCCACGGTGTCCATTGCGCGGCACCTACAACTGTTTAGACTCACCACTTGGTTTAGGCTAAACCAAGAAAAAGCCTAACTAGAGACTTTAATCGTGGATTCGCAAACCATGGGTACGGTGAGGGGAATGTGTTAGGCACCCCTCTCTACCTAGCCACAAAGGCTAGCCCGTACTCACTCAACATAAAGCTGTTAAATTATTTTGAAAGATTTCACAAATAAATTAATTAATTAACCTTTAAACAATATCGTGAATAGAACAAAGTTTTTTGTACATACCGATTTCGTATTACCCTTTACTCTTTTCTAGCCTTCTCTCACTTTCTCTCTTTTCCCCCTTTCAACTCTACCATTAGCGAACATCTCTCAAAACTCCTTCAGTGTTTCATTGTGACAGCATCTCCAGCTCATACTTTGTATCTCAATTTATTCTAAATTTGGAAGAAAACTTCACTCCAACCCATTCTTAATTTCTTACTCCATTTGAGAGGATAGGGTATCAATAATTTTTGGGGAATCTTATCCATCTTACTTTTCTCATCTCCTAATTATCATAATGATTATTTGTACGTTTAATTTCCACAAAATTTGTACCATCCATAATATATTCATAATAACTTCGAAAAAAAAAAAGATTTTAGTCAAAGAAATTGAGTTGGAGTTGGTTTTCCTTTCATATCATTTCCCTTTCAAAACTACTTTTAATAAAGATTGACTTGAACTTTCAAATAAAGAAATGGAGTATTGGGTTGGAGATCCTCTAATAACAATATTCGACATTTAAAACATTAGTTTGATTCTTGAGCATCCACCATAACGAAGTGGTAATTTAGAACCCGGGGGGCCGTGCTGTCCCCATGGGTCGACAGGGCCTGCCAACTCCATCTAGCGCCGTCCGTTTTGGCATTCAATGGTCCGGATTAAAAGTAAAAACTCTTCCATTTAAGAGAAGACTCTTCCATGTAAGAGTTTTATTTTAAATCTGAACCATCCAAAACACTTTTAGATGTTATAGATTGGAGTTGGCAGTTCAAGTTTCTTGCTGATAAGTCAAGAATCGAACAATCACAATTTGTCACTTTTGTTCTAGAATATTGTGGGGACCAAATAACTTATTGCCCAATTCTCTTAAGAAATATTCTGTGGACTTGTATACCCACCAAAGGTTTGAGCTTTAACGTATGTGACATTAAGGTGATTTTTCTCCTTTCTCCCATGCCCAATTTGAGAGTCAAGTTCTCATTTACCCGTTGACAGATTTTATTATATGGATCAAAGCCTTTAAAGTATCTGAACATACTTGTACAGTTGGACCCTTGCTTGAAGTTGCTGAAAACTCGCATCAACTAATCCATTTTCAACACAATCATTTAAGTAAGTTCACATGTTGGTGCCAAAACAACATAGACAATTAGTTTTCGACTTGCGACAATGTAATTTTACTGAAAAACGGTAGCTAACTAGCTAAGCTTGCTCCATTACTGCAATGTAACTTTGATCAGATAATCACCTTTTTCCCTTTGTCAACCACCTTTCCCACTTTGAAGCGGATGTGACAAGTTTGGCTTTACGAAATTTAGCCAAGTTTGGCTCAACGAACGATATTACTAAAATCTGAAAGTGAAGTAAATCATTTGTCAATTATAAGCACAAAACCACCGCATCAATCTTTTTGTATGCTGTACTGGTCTCATGGAACCTCTGCTTTGGTTTAGTTGGTATCTTGCCAGCCAATTTTCAGTCTTGGTTTTTTCCCTGTGGGCTCTTCTTGGCATATGATTATCGTTGCTCGGGGGTGCTAACATTGTTCGGGTTTCGTTGTGAACATTGTTCGGGTTTCGTTGTGATGCCTCTTTTTCTTGGGTCTTTTTAATCGTTGTAATTCGTTTTCAATGATTAATAAAGTTTCCTTTTCCCGAGCACCAAAAAAAAAGAAGAAGAATTTGACAAAAGGGTGCAGAAAATTATTTTAGATTTTTGATATCATTTAGAGTCTGTTTGGGAACTTCATTTTGAATTTTGAATTTTGTATTAACAGATTTTGGCGGTTTGGGAGCTGAATTTTAAAATGCATTTTGACATAATGCATTATCTCATTCACACAACGGCGGCATAATTTGATAATTAGCCCGGAAGGTACTTTTGCATTCTTATTTTGCTTTCTAGTTAAAAACCTCATTGCAGTCTATTTTTATGATACTCCCAAACACTACTCTGTTGCAAAATTTATTATGCACACATCTCTCAAATACTCTATTATTAATAATCTACTCTGACAATAATCTAAAAATCTACAATTCACCATCCACATTAAGTGCAAAAAATAATAGACTCCCAAATGGGTTTACGCCGGCGCACTTACTCTTATTCTCATATGTGCAGTGCTATTCAATACTCTCTGCGTCCCGCAAAAATGGTCAAGTATTCTATTTTTGGATGTCGCAGAAAGATAATTCATTTTTAAAAAAATTCCAAAAAGTAATGCAACATTTGTCTTTTGCCCCTTATTTTCTCTTACTTCAAATAAGTTAGCATTTTAAGAAACATCCCATCAAGGACAAAATTGAAAAGTTAACAGAAGTACAAGGTAATGATTATGTACCTTAAATAGTTTTTTTCAATAGTGAAAAATATTAATTAATCTTAGAAAACAAATTACAAAGATTAACTAGGGATGTCAATAGGTAGGGTATGGATCTGAAGACCCTATTCTATATTTGTAAAGACCCGATTTTTCAGTAATAAGATTAATATAGTTAATTTACTTATATGTGACTAAAAATATTAATTAGACTATTTAGATTGTTCCTAACATCTGGATAACCATCTATCAAATAAAATAGAGTTAGAGATAATTATCCATTTGTTGGTTTGTTTTAAAAAAAAAAGAAAGAAAATACTTTTGTATTTATCTTAACCACCATTATCTCCACTTCCCATAGAACTCTTCCTCCTCAAACTCTCTCTCCTATCTCTATAACTACCCACTTCACTCCAAACTCGGATCCCATAACTCTGCAAATTTCTTTCTCACACAAATTCTTCTTCTCTCCTATAAACAATCCAAACTTTTGCAGCAATTCTCCTTCTCTCTCTCACGGCTGATTTCTCTCTCTCGCACTATCGGTTTATATATTTTCTTGATTTTATTTCTCTCTTTCTTTTATGAAAGTTGAAGAAGTCTCTCCTGCACAATTTATTTATTTTCCTTTCGTCGGAGAGGTTCTACTTTCTCAGGAATTTAATTGTTCATAATCTCCAACGTTCCAATTTCCATTAACGCGCTTGAATCGACAGAGGAAAGGTAGGGTTTTCGGAACTTAACTTTTACTTAGGATTACTGTTTATGTGATTCGTGTGTATATCGTATATTGTGGGGTGATTAGAAAATTTATAGTTTGGTATAGTTTCTGTGGAAATTGAATCGTTAATGATCGTGTGGTTGGAGTTGTGTGAAAAAAAAAATAACGTAAAGTATGTGTACAGTTTCTGTTTTTAAATTGTTCGGACCTTTTCGGTTCAGAACCGAGGAAAACTCATAACTGAAGAGTTGTAGATCTCGAAAAGATAAGCAACTTCTATATGGAACTCGTCTCAATCCGAGATTCGTAGAATTAGTTATGATTTTTCAAAGTTGGCTGAACTGCACATTTCGGGACAGATTCACTGTTTGACCTTAAAACACTATTTTGTTCCATTTAGGATTGGATTTAGGCTTCTCTCAAAATAGTGAACTTGTGTTAAATTTGATGAACTATTTTACTGTAAAATTTCGTGATTTTTGGAACCCGTTTGCTATTTTTAGTGATTGGAAAGATAATTGACTTGTTAGCATGAGTTATTTAATTTCTTTATTAAACTTTTAGTTACAGGCTATAATTAGACACATGTGATGTTTTGGCTTACTGGAATTATTAAATCATTTACCATGTGTTAATCAATTTTTGTGATTAATTAAATAAATGGTTAAAAGATGCATGGCTGTTTATCGAATGTGGGGATGGAACGTTGTATCCGATATAGGTCTTGAGCCAATTATCGCAATATACTCCCAGGGGTATTTGAGCCGTTCCATGGGCCTAGAGAGTTAGGCATGGTGGACGGGAGCCCAATAGATTGTTTATATTGTGGATGAGAACCGATATCGGATAGCCTGATGAATTGGTATGAGATACCGAATTCATGAGGAGCATAATGTTTGGGTTGTGAAACCTCGAGATTGATAATGAGAATTTTGAATCTACTGAATCCACTATTTTTGAGACATGTTGTGATAATCGGGCTGTCTTATGCTTTAAAACTTATGATTTATATGTTTGACTGCTGCATGAGTAATCTTTTGTAAAAGGGTAGTTTTGGTACCTTATTGAGTGTAATTTTACCACTCACGGTGCTACTTTTGTGGCCCTAGCGTCCCCAACGCCAGGTACAGAAGGAGATGAAGAGCCACCCGCTGAATTCGAGGCAATGGAGCAGCTAGGTGGGGGACAAGTGGCAGACTCGTGGCTTTATCAGTAGGGATTTAGCTAGATGACTCTGTCCTTATTTCGGTTGAACTTTTAATAAATGTTTAAGTTTTTTCAGACTGTTAGAATTTAATTCGTTTAAGTTGTCATAAGTTGGTTTACTTTTAAGTTTCCCGACAAAAATTTTAAGTACTCTTTAATATTATTAATGAAGTTGCATTTTATTTAAATAAATTATGAAATTTATTTATTTTTAACGTACCCAATTTTCGGGGCGTTACAATATTTTAGCCCTAATTGGAGAATTTTTTTTGTTACCATCCCCACTCCGTTCTCCACTGAAGACATTAGAAAAAGCACCAAACCCACATCCCGTTGAATATCGGGATTCCCCCAAATGTATCCATATCCAAACCAAAAAATAAAATGAAGGAACAAAACAATTATTTTAGTTTGCATTAGTCTAATGGTATTGGGTATATAGAGCTGACAATGTAATAATATATATAGAAAACCTAAATTTACTTAGATTGTTTAAGATTTCTTTTAGGAACTAAAATCTATAATGATAATTTTAGTATATTAAGTAGTTTATAATATGTATTATTATATCTATAAGTAAAAAATACTGATCAAGATTCTTTTTGACCTATATTTATGTATACAATTGAGTATGGGGCGGGGATGGGGTGGGTACGGGGATTCGAGGGGTGGGGATAACAAAATCATACCCACTTCATATTCAAGCGGGTATTTTTTAAATTCCACCATACCCGCTACTATTGGAAATTTTTTTGGGGAGCGGGGCAGGTATCCATTGGATATGGGGGAAATTGGCATCCCTAAGATTAAGAGATCCAAAGAACGTCATATCACGACGGAGAAAGAGGAAACCAACAAAAGAAGGCACCACGACGCTCGGATAACCATATGTTGCCAGTACCCAAAGAGGAAATAACAACCCGAGATTTCCTACCCACTAGGGGTGTCCACGGATTGGATCCGATCCGATCAGAGCGGATTTTGGTTTTTAAGATCCGGAACCGAACCGAACATTCACGGATCGGTTACGGATCGGATCGGATTGGATCGGGCGGATTTGACAAATTAAAGAAGGATTATTGAGTGGATTGAGCGGATCGAGCGGATCTGATCCGATCCGATCCGGATCCGGAACCGCCAAATAAGAAATTCTCGATCCGGAACCGAACCGAACATTGGCGGATGAATCAACGGATGGTTCGGATTGGTTGGATTGGCGGATCGGATGATCTGCTGGACAGCCCTACCCACCCATCCACACCGGACCAAAAAATTACTACTTACAGTACCAACCTCCAAAATGGAAGGACTGAAATAACCTACACCTAAAATATACAACCATCACCCAATTCCCCCCGAATTGACAAGGGACCGTTCTATGTGTACAGAACAATTGGTACAGAAAACGCACAGAGGCCTCTCGGGGACCCATTTTTGGTTGAAACGGTGGGATTTTGGTTCAAGCACTTCTAACCGTCCAATTGAGCTGAAATTTTGTGGGGCCACTCCAAAAGTGGGTCCCTAAGAGGCCTCTGTGCGTTTTCTGTACCAATTGTTCTGTACCAGTAGGTTTATCGAATTGACAAAGGATCAAGCACCATGCTCCGATAATCAATGCACAATACAATCTAAAATCAAGCTCCCAAACCTTCTATTTTGACTCCCACCCATAATTTTGGAAGATTTAATGTGAATTACACTTACAATAAACAGGAGGTGGGAAAATATCAAAACTCTCGGTAAGGACTTCCTCCATCCCGATTTTTTTGTCCCTCGTCCTATTACAATTGGTTAAAAAAATTAGTGATATCCTTAAATTAGTATTCCCTCCGTCCCATATTTGTCCTCTTTCACCATCCACAGCACCTTAAAACATTGGTTCAATTTTCTAATGTATAATGTATATTTAATATAGATCTCGTTTGATAGTTGTCGATGAATACTATTAAACAAAGTTTTCAGAATTGTAAAAAACATTATATATTAAAAGGTAAGTAATTGAAAAATGACACGCATACTAGTAAATGGATAAGAAATTCAGGACAGAGTGAGTAAGTAATTATATGTCCAATATTAATCTTGTTTGATAGATCTCGATTAGTTATCAGATAGTAATCATTCAAAAAGTGAAACGACTCCAAAATGAACTAACAAATCTGGATGGAGGAAGTAATTCCCTATATCACTACGAATCGTTCTATCCGTACCAACCAAATGGTACCGACCACGCACCGACGGAGCCAGGGACCCCCTTGTGGGTCCCAAATGGTCGATCCGAGCCGTCCATTCATTCCAGAATAGAATTCCGAGTGGGTCGGAAATCACCTCAATCGGATGCTTCTAAGTGCTTGATCCAAAATTTTGAACGAAATGGGGTGGTTTTGGATCGAGCACTTATGAGCATCCAATTGAGGTGATTTTTCGCGTAGACCCACTCGGAATTCGATTCTAGAATGAATGGATGGCTCGGATCAACCTTGTGGGACCCACAAATGGGTCTCCGGCACCGGTCGGTGCGTGGTCAGTACCCCTGGATTTTCTGTATCACTACTACTGTAGGGAGAGTCAGGGCCGGCCCAGGCCCAAGGCCCACAAGGCTTGGGCCTAGGGCACCCCAAAAATGGGTACTGTTTGGGGCACCCCAACATTTTGTAGAAATGGGCTTGAGTAGAACACTTTTTTGATCCAAATAACGAAAATAATTCATTATAAGTTACAAAAGAACCCAACCATTGTAGCCCAATATTAAAAAAAGCCCAAAATGGAAAATAAAAGAAGGCCCATTTGGTTTGAAGTACAAATTTACCAGAACAGGCAGTTAATAATTAAGTCCCTCCTTCATTTCTTTTTATATCCCTTCTCTTAACCTTTCTCCTTCTTTTGTTTCCGATGTGGGACAAAGATAAGGCAGACCCTTTGACCAGACCTTCCTTCTTGTTCTTACTCCTTAGTATTTGGCTACTCCAGATCTTAATGCTACTGACAAGAGCCACCTACACCAATTCTTTCAATGTGCATTTTGCTTTTCTTTGTCTTGTTGTTGTCCTTCTCTCTTTTTGGTTAAAACGAGTCTAGATAACAGAACTGTCTGATACAAAAATTTATTGTTATATCTATTTCATCTCCACCTAGGTTCACTATGAGAAATTGTAATTTTGGTTTTTGAGGATGGAAATGGTCATACACTTTTTTTAATTAACCCCAGTTGCTTGTATAGACGCCCTCAAACAAGGATGGAGGTTTTTTTTTTTTTTTTTTCATGTAAAAATTGTTAAGTTTAAAGGGCACAAAATTTAAAACTTGCCTTGGGCACTCAAAAGTATTGGGCCGGCCCTGGGGAGAGGCAGCGTAGGAAATAGTAGGAAAGTGTAAAAACGCCCAGGGTAGGTTTTTTTTTTTTTGATCAGACCCAGGGTAGGTTAGTGAGTACGTACTATAGGTGCATGTGTGCGAAACCCTAAAGTAGCAGGTTGTATCATGTATGTTTACTGTTGTGATCTTTCTTTTCCGGATTTGTAGCTTTCTGCTTTTTCTAAAATCTTTGACCTTTGGAGTTTTGGAGATACCACTCTTGTCTTCCTTCCACAGTAACAACAACTTTGGTCTAAAAGGATTTCCATTGCTACTATACTTTCGTTTGGGTGGCCCTGGATCCTGAGGATTTTCTCTCCTTGGTGAATTCTCAAATTTTCTTTGGATGGAAAGTTCGCTACAAAAGTTCCGAAATCTAGTGCATGCGCTTGGAAAACTGTTAAGCAGATTACAGGTTTGTCTAAATCTCTCTCTCTCTCTGCCGTTTGTTCTTCATGTTGAATCTGTATGTTTGTGATTTCGTGATGTCGTTGTTAATTTAGTGGTTTAGTTCGTGCTAATTCATGGCGTAGTTTATGCATTATACTTTTTTTTTTTTTTTTTCTCTTCAAATAGGATTGTATTTAATTTAACATTCTCACATTTTCTATTCCAGACGGAATACATTATCTGAAAACAGTCTTTAAATCTTATCATTTCATTTATGCGTTTCTTGTTTTAAGCGGAATTTTTTTTCTGAAGTTTGGTGCAACGAGAGAGAATGGTACACGCTAATAATAAAACTGTTTTTGTTAATGCCAAAATTTCAAAGCCCAAAAAGACTTGTACTCATATGCAAAATATAAACCTTTTATGGAATAAAATTTTGACACTAACAAAAACAATTTCGACATTATCACCGCTCGAAAAAAGGATTATCCGCACACCCAATTTCATTTTGAAGCTTGGTGGTATACGTTTCGAGGTCATTATTACTCACCCCAACACAATGCCACTCTTGTTCAACTACCATCACTCTCTTGTAAATTTATGGCACTATTTTTGTCCTTTAGTTTTTGAGTATCCACACCATCTACCTTCCCCAGTACCCAACCCATCCTCACCCTGGCCCACCTCGTGGCACCGCCTCACTATTCTTGTCTGTAGTGAATGAAAAAGACTGGGTGATTTGGCAAAAAAAAAACCAAAAATCTCGGTTTTTTCGTTTTGTTCTTATTTAAATGTTTTTTGCATTTGTTAGTTTTGCGTCAACATTTTGTGGTTTCTGAATTTATCTCAATGACATGAATCTAACAAGTATAAAATTATGGTCAAAACTCAAATTTTTTTTAATAAAGCCAAAATTAATCTAATAATTCAACTATTTTCGGCTTTATTCAAAAAAATATTTGGTTTGACTATAAATTTATATTTGTTAGATTCGTCTCGTCGAGATAAATCCAGAAACCACAAAATCTTGACGCAAAACTAACAAATGCAGAAAAAAAAATTGAATAAGGACAAAACGAAAAAACCAAAAAACCGGACAAAAGGAAAAAACCAAATAACCAAACAACATGTAAAAAATAACCAAACATCCCTCTAAAAAAAAAATTTACCCCTTGAATTATAAGAATTATCAAAAACAGTTACTAGCAAAAAATAAGCAAGATTCTCTACATGTTAAAATTTTCAAAGTATCACTATGTCCTAAAATATCTCTTCATCTCTATCTACAAAATATCAAAACATTCTTACATTGCCAAACGACCATCACAATCTAAAATGACCGAAGTATCCTCACAACTCCCAGATTGTAACGAGAACACTATACAATTTAAGCAAAGCTCATAAGGCGATGGATACTGGTGTTTTGGTGGACGTTAAATTTAAAAAATAAATAAATAAATTGTTCAAATGACGAAGGATGATATAGCTGAAAGGGAGGGTTGTAATTTTGCTAATTTTTTAGGATGATGCTTCTCTTTTTCTGGAGTTTTAATTTCTGGGTTACCTTTTTGTTTGCTTATTTTCTGTAGCTGTCCGAGATGTAGTGATGGTGTTGCGGGTTTTTGTTCAGTTTTCGTGTTTCGTTTTTTGTCTTTTGGATGTTTGGCTCTGGGCATTTAAAGCCGGGCGTAGGTGTATTTGTGCAACGGTTGGGTCTGGTTGTGTATTGCAATTGTATGTGTTTTGGTGGGGTTTCAAAGCTCGGAGGTGCTTGGATGTTTGAGTAAGGGAGCTTTTTTCTTTTCCTTAAGTTCCTGTTATTTTTTGGGCGTCTAGCCTTTTTGTTCTAGGTTTCGGGTGGCGTATGCTTTTGTGCCCTTGGTCAGTTTAATCTGACTTTCTTTTAAAAGATTAATGAATTTCTTTTGCTGAGAAACAAAAAAACTCATATTGTAAATGACCAAATTAACTTAAAGCCTCGTTTGATTCGGGGATTAAAAGGCTGGGATTCAATAACATGCGTCTAATCCCACACAATCCCGTATTTGGTTCCCGAAAAGCACCTGGGATTACTCATACCGGAACTAATTTAGTCCATATTCGTGGGGAAGTCCACTAAATTGCAAAAATGCCACTCAGCCCTTATCATCTTCTTCTCTTTTCTATCACGCCTCCTCCTCTCTCTCTCTCTCTCTCCCCTCCAGAGCTCCTCTGAGATCGAACCAGTTAATTTGTTGTTACCTAGACGATTGAATCGTCACTGGAGACGATTTACTAGGAGAATCACTGGGTTTACCCATAAACTGGGTTTACTCGTACCTTGTACCTTTTGAAATTTTGTTGTGAATCACTGGGTTTACTCGTACCCTTTTCCTTCTGAATCACTGGGTTTACCCATAAACTAGATTTACTCAGAGAATCACTGGGTTTACAACAAAAAATTTTGTTGCGAATCGAACCTTGTACCTTCTGAAATTTTGTTGCTTTCAGAGGATAGTTTTCTAGAGCAGTTCCAACTCAATTTTACTAGAGCTGGCTTTTGTTGCGAATCGAACCCTGGATTTTGGGGCTTTCAGCAACGAGAATTGGGGGCGTTTATGAGGGTGGTTGCCCCTCTCTATACGTATATGTATCTATCTATCTATGTGTGTGTGTATCTAGCTTTTGCTGGAACAACAATCACAAGTTTATGGTCATCAATGGTTAAGTTTATTTGTGATTGAGAGAGAGTCCTAAAATTAATCCCGAAATTTAGTTTAGGGGACCAAACATGGGATTGACTGAAATACGGGATATCCCAATGTTAATCCTGCACGAATCAAACAAAGGATTGAGTGAGATTCAGTGCTAAATTAGTCCCAGGACAAATAATCCCGGACTATTAATCTCAGGACTATCAATCCCATCTATTTTAGTCCGCGAATCAAACGAGACCTATGTTTCTAATATGGCTGAAGTGCCACATATCTCTTTGCTCTCCAAAATAGTAGGGTTTTGAAGTGGGGGCCCTGTAGTGAGGTATAGAGTTGTAGTGGGCCCTATCCGGCCGTCCATCTTGGCATCAACGGCTCGGATTTAATCCAAACTCCAAATGATCCGAGCCATTCATTAATTGTTTGGATTAAAATCCGAATGTTAATTACCGAGATGGACGGTCGGATAGGCTCACTACAACCTTGTAGTGAACCTCTCACTATAGGAATCCCGTACCCAGAGTTTTGAGGGGTTGCAGCGGCGACTGTTGTTTTAGGTGTTGCAGTTTTGGGGTTTTTAAGGTGTAGAGGCGGCAGCGATAGTTTTTCAGGGATCATAGCCAATCAATGGCTTGCAATATGGGGTTTCTGTTGTATCTTGTGGGTGTACCTAATTTGGTTTGGGTCTCAAGACCCAAATTTAAATTTTTTTTACCCCTATTTCTCTCTAATCATTATCCTTATTTTAATCATAACTCCATATTTTCAATTATTTCTCTTTCTATCTCTTTCCAATCATTACTCTCTACTTTCAATCATTACCATTATTTTTCTCTCCACTCAAAACCCAAAAAACCGAAACGCAAACCGAACAAGATCTCGGAGTATCTTTCTTTTTTGTTGGCACTTTGTAAAAAAATGTTGTGTATTTTCTCTATTGTTAGTATTTCGTTAAAAAAAAATTGAGTGACTTGACGTAGGTTTAGTAATTGCAAATTGCAGTAGTGGAAGAGTCATTGCACTCTTCGAACCTCCCTCAATGCAATTTTTTCCCATACATATAGTGTGACCAGACTTCCAAATCCCCTAATCTATTGGATAAGGGTGGTTCTATTCGCAACCCTTTTTTTGCTATATACAACCTGCCAAAAATAAATCATGTTTTGGACAAAATAATCCTAATGCATAAAGACCATCTCGCCCCTCAAATTACTACACACAACCCACTTCAAGAAATCCTAATTCAATTTCTTCTAAATGTAATGCACCACCTCCATTTTTATTCTTCTTCGTCATCGTCTTCTTCTTCCTCCCTTTCTCAAAATACAAATTAATGAACATAGGACTAGATTTTGTTGGGTTCCGACGAAGTGTGTGCATAACCTATTTTGATTTGTTTTTGTATTTGGATCACATTTCGTTGTATTCAATTAACATGATTTTGAACCAAATCTATTTGTTTCGACGACATCTGAAATATGAACAGAATCAATTATTGAAATAAGTGAAGCAGCCGGAGAGGGTGCAGTTTTGCGGGAATTGCCGACAATCCATGTTCTAACTTCTAATCATACGGAATGGATGGAGCTTCCAGAGAGCTCTAGAGCGAGAAAGAGCTCTGGGTTTGGGGTCTCCCCTTCCCACCTCTGCCGCCCCCCTTCCCCTTCTTTCCCCCTTCCGGTGTTCCCCTCTCCCTCTCTCTTCCTTCCCTCTCACCTCTCCATCCCCCCAGATTTGGTTCCCTTTCTCCTCTAACATGCTCTCGGTTCCTCTCCTTCTCTACGGTGTGTGATGGTTGAGACTCTCGTTTTCCGGCGAGATGTTCTCCCATTCACCCCTCTATTTTTGCACGACGGAGACTCAGATCCGGAGTTCCTGATCTGAGTACTGGCTCTTGCACGGTGGCCCTGTTCGGTTCGGATGGTGGTCCCTGAGCTCTCCAGCGGCGGCGGTGAAGGCGCAGATATGCAGATCTGGTGGCGATCCTGCAGCGGGCGGTGAAGGCGCAGAGGAGGCGGTCCTTCAGCCACCCACTTCCACGAGAGGAGGTTGGGTCTGACATCGTTGCTGAGCGGCTTTTCTGTTCTGTTTTGTTTTGTTGTTTTGTTGTTTTTTGGTCTTTTTGCTTTCTTTGTTTTGTATTTCGGACCGGTAGTGTCCCTTTTCGTTCAATATATCTGGGTTGATTTTCTCGTCAAAAAAAAAAAAACTTCTAATCATATTTATCCGATAAAGATTAGAGGCCCACAGCTTGAAGTTGTCGGGCAAGAATTCTGTAGTGGGTCTCGAAACGCCTCAAAATTTTGTCAATATCTCTGCCTTTTATTTAGACAAAAGGAGCTCCTCCTTGTGGAAAGTAACTGGGTGGTCTCCACTGTGGCCTCTTAACCCCCCGTATTAGTGTAACAAAAAGGCTAAAGAAAGCTCAGTAGACTTATGTTAAGGTATAAAAAATGTATCCAAATGCGTGAAAAGTGTATAAAAATGTTAAAAATGTATGGTAAAGTTTAAAATGTGCATTGGGGTGTATTTTTATTTTTTATTTTTTGTATTTATTGTAAGCCAATTTATTAGTGGACGAATTCGGAAGCTTGTTGTGCTTTAAAGAAACACATCAACATGTGCTGCTCATTCAAATCAAATTAGTCTTCTTTAGAATTTGATTGAATTTGACAGCTCACTTTGTAGATTTCGTTGCGTAGTACACGGTCACAAAAGAACAATTTGATCAAATTGATGGAATCAAACGCAATGCATTTGCGGATGCAACGTCAAATTGATTTTTCGTGGAGTTGATTTGTGCGCAGGATATACAGTATGTCATAAGCGGCCGAAATCAATTTTTTGGGTTTGAAACAAGGGTCTTTGGAGGAAAGAACGGCCAAGCTGCGATAGTCAACCTCTTCAAGATAAGTTGTGTGGCGCCTAGCTTCACAGGTTTGCTCACACACCCACACACCAATCACACAAAAATCAGAGAAATTTCACTCATATATATATAAAATATCAGAGAAATTTCACTCATATATAAATAAATATATATATATACACACACACACATACAATACACAAGCTGCAAAAACTCTCCGGAAGGAGCACCACAGCTCCTCCTCTCAGGACTCACCCTCTCTAGTCGGACTACATTGCATACCCACATAACTCTCTCCCTCTCTCGCTTAGTACATATACACTGATTGAGGTAACCACAAAACACAGCCTTAAAGGCTCTACTCATGATACAGTTGAAATAGTAGCTCTGCCGACACCTAGGGTAATGATTCAGTTCTTTGCGCACTCGACCCACTTGGGTGAACTTCAACAATTGATCACCCCCTTCATCCATGTGGGGTAACTGTTGAACCCGCATCATCTTCCAGCTGCGATCCGCCATTCTAGCATTCATCCGTCTCAGAACTATTGCAGCACCCTTCGCTCACACTGAAGGCTCATTCCACTATATGGTCTCACACACCGCCTGGGAAGAGGCTGACGCCTGTCTCTATCGACACACCGCATTCCCTGTCGAACATCATTGCACCCTCAAACCGGGATACGCAAACTCTGGAACGCCTTCGTGACCTACTAGATCTTCATGGCTCATACCGACTTCCGTCGATATCTGCACCCCTTGATCGGAGTGCCCACACCCCCTGAACGGAGTGCTCGCAACAGAGTCCATTTATACCTGCGTTCCTCTGTGCCTAAGCGCCTACATCACACCTCGGGATGCCATAAACCACGCCCACAAAACTTAGGACACCCATGTCCAGTCATAGGACACAATCTCGTGACACCATCTCTCCACCGCCTTGAGTACTCATGCCTAGAGAGGAAACCGTCACGAAACCACAAAAGGAAGAGAACCCTGCAATGAATTGACTTCACACCGTCTCAATTTCTCTGTCTGGAGCTTCCCATGAACACCCCACAACAACTAGTTGCATTCCGTCTGCAGAACATATCACACACTCTTCGATTCGGTACCCAGTGCCCCCAGTACTATCCGGTCATGACTCCGCGGTACATTCTTGCGCCTATCTCGTGTGCATCCTCAACTGTTGCTTCTCCTGTCCACCGTAAAAATAAAAAAATAAAAAAAAAACACCCATACTACTCATCCTGTAACTGACATTAGCTCCATCTGTCAGAACTCACCACAAGCCTGTATAGATTGCCCATCCTGCTCCTGATGATAGGTCTTATGATTGAACCAGACTGCCTCTGATCACGGTTGATCATCTCCGATCTATCTCTCTAGTAAGCGCATGTGTCATTAACCAGACGAGTTTATCAGCACCCCAAAAATCGGGTACACCGCTCGAAAGAATGTCTCCTTGCTCATTAGATCTTCGACTGATCACAACCAACCTTTGATCTCCAAAAGTCCGTCCAATCCCTCCTTGGTGGGTAACAATCCTCCTTGTGTCTGTCTCTCCACTATGACACCGAACTGCTGTACATATCACCATTTTTTGCTTTCTCTGTGTATGCTCTCCAACATGACCCCATTTGTCCATATTTGTTCACCCCCGCAACTCATGACCTCCATCGGATCGCCATGGTTTGCCTCTGACTCAACCACTTCCCATTTGATCGACCTTGACTGCGTCCGATCCTCCTTGATCTCTTCGGATGTGTCTAGGACTGCAAAATCCAACTCGAATCCGCCAAATCCGAGTCTGCCATTGAATCTGGAATGGTCCAAAACTTGTCCGGGCCTAAACTACAATTTCCTGAAACTTCAGGGACCAAATTGCATAGAACAAAAAACTTCATGGGGTAAACTGCAATTACCACCCTCTGGTCAAAGTCAACAGTTGACCTTTAACCAGTCAACGATCATACTAAGTTTACCACTTTGTTGTGCTGAGTCAATCCACCGGTTCGGATAGAGTCCATTACGTCCCATCGAGTCCGATTTGACCTAGTTGCACCACCTTCCTCAGGTATCTGCTGCACTGGATCATTTCCTAGCCTTGGATTCCTTCAGAAGCTTTTCCTTTTATTTTATTCTTTCCCACAGTCTGCCGACATCACAGAGTTCTCCAGGAAAAAAATAAAAAATAAAAAATAAAAAATACAGAGCACGCTCAGCTCTAGTAACCAGCGTATGCACCTTAGTGGTCTGTTTTCCGCATCGACCGCGCCGTTGAACTCCTACCGTCGAGAGCTTCTCATTGGTGTGAACAACAGTTGGATCCGACCAACTTCATATCCGGGCAAAATCTGGCAGACACCCATCTCCGCTCTCCTGAGCTCTGATACCAATTGTTGTGCCCAGTTCCACAGGTTTGCCCACACACCCATCACACAGAAATCAGAGAAATTTCACTCGTATATATATATATATATATATATATATATATATATATATATATATATATATATATATATATATATATATATATATATATATGGGGCGGTTCCATGGACACAACGAATAACACAACATTTGACACAACAATAATCGGAGCTCCACACTTACAATCGGACCGGTTCAAGTTGTTTATAATACGTTTTTAAGATTACCTGTAAAAAATCAACTCATTTGGATATTGGTAAAGGCTTGATCGGTTCATTCAAATTTATCCTATAAAATCTGACAGGAATCAACTAAATGAATCGATCAAGCCCTTACCAATATTCAAATGAGTTGATTTTTTACAGGTAATCTTAAAAACATATTTTAAATAAATTGAACGGCTCCGATCATCCGCTTGAGGTTCACAAAAAAAAATTTGTGTCAAATGTTGTGTTATTCGTTGTGTCAACGGAACCGCCCCCATATATATATATATATATATATATATATATATATATATATATATATATATATATATATATATATATGCACACACACACGCAATACACAAGCTACAAAAAACTCTCCGGGAGGAGCACCACGACTCTTCCTCTCAGAACTCACCCTCTCCAGTTTGACTACATTGCATACCAACACAACTCTCTCCCTCTCTCGCTCAGTACATGTGATCCAGTGCTTCGCGCACTGGAATAGAGGTAACCACAAAACACAGCCTTAAAGGCTCTACACGTGATACAGTTGGAATAGTAGCTCTGCCGACACCTAGGGTAATGATCCAGTGCTTCGCGCACTCCACCAACTTGGGTGAACTTCAACATTATGTTCTTGCATTCATCATTAACAGATTTAAGTCAAAATTTTCGTGCATTTGATTAATTAAAGATAAACAACTAAAAGCCAATATTTCAAAGAAGTAGAGCCTAACTATTTGATTGGGTGAAAAGGGATTCCTAACACCTTTTTTCTTTGTACCCGTAGCTCCCAAATTATAAGAATCTCTATCTTTGATTTCTTGGTTCCTAAAACTAAGTGTCGACTCTAAACATATAAACTGTGCCGTAACGAGCACTTTCGATTTAAGACACACCTCAACGGGTGTCATGCATGAAAGTGTGGGTATCAATATGAGGCTTCATCTTCACCCTAGGATGGTGTTTAGCAGGCCACTTTGAAGCTTGATTGGAAGAAGACATCAAGATCTCCATCTATTCTCTTGTGCCTTTCTAACTTGGGTCCCTCTACTAAGTTCAAAACCCTCATTCAGTTTTTGCAGTTCTATTTATACTATTTGTCCAAAAAATACAGCAAAAACGCGAAAAAGTAATGAGATCAGACCTCGACCATTTAGACTGGATTGACTGTCGTCTGTGGGCAGAAATATTTGCAATCTTTTGTCTTCTTTCATGAACAATGACCATTCGGACGATCGTGACTACCGTCTAAAGGAGATATATTTCGAGCTAAGTGTGGGGCTACAACTTCAGGTCTCTGCCTTCCTTGAACCACTAGGACATTAGACATCTTTCCCTCGCCTGAGTAGCATGCTTGCACACTTAAACGCCCGTGTGAGCACCGAACTGGACCGTTAAGTCCAGAACAGTACTCCGACGGTCTAACAAGTGGGAGGAAGAAAAAGAGCTAGACAAAGTACTCAAATCTAGGGTTGAGAGAGAGTTGTGTGTGTCTATCTTCATTTGGCTATACTTCACCTTTTTTAAGAAGAGCTTGACTTGGACTCTAAGCACCACCGTGCCTAACACGCGTAATAACTGCTTGGCTAACGTTATTTCTAACGAGGGTGAGCGAGATGGTTACGTGCACATGCATCCGTTGAACGTTCAACACGTGGCATGTACCATTCGACTGACGTCACTATCATGATCACAAACGGTTATGAGGACGTGCTTCTCATCTCACATGTACTACGTCCATGCTGAGTCAGCCCTAACCGCTCCTGGTCTTCACCTTTTGGCATTATGAGATCGCTCGGCATCGGGCTGGATAATGCGAACTCAATTGCTCGTGGCCTTTTGCACCGAGCAACGTGATAGGCGATGTGGGCACTTGGCCAAACCGTCTCACTGCTCATGTGCCGCGTGGACTATCGTGTGGCTACAACAATTGCGCCCTTAAGGCCGCTTCGGTGTGTCGAGCCACGAATTACTGTAGTAGAATTGGCTTCCTGCCTTGTTGACCGGTCCTTCCGGCACTACCGCTTGTACGTGTCTTCAAGGTTTCCTGGTCCAAGATGGCACTTTTTAGAAGCACTCAATTGATTCCTTTTTACCAATCCTATTGTTTGGCACCTACACTAAGTTATGCTTCTTAGCCACTTCTTAAGCTCTCCTTTGCACATCCACCTCTCCAAACACCTTAAAAAGTGAATTTCTCTCTTTCATTGATCTATGCGGTCTACAAACATATGAAATCCATCAATCCTGACCAAGTAACATTGAAAACGGACAAACAAGTGTAAGTTAGGGTACTAAATTGAGTACAATTAAGCACATCAACCCCTAACATTCACTTTGATGGTCCCTAGCAAAAGAAAGAATATATCAACTAATCGAAAGCAAACTACTAAGGACATGTGACATGTCTAAACACCTTGGTGTCCACGGTAGGACAAGGAAGTCGCAGGGATACCCACAAATAATGTGATTCCTTTCCACATAAAACTCAGAATGTGCACAATGACCCATATTATCTCAAGCAAAGGGTACGAAATCATCGCAAAGATATAATGGTCATAAACAATTCTAGATGCTATCAAATCATATAAATAAGTTGTGACACCCAAACCTAACGTGTATGAATATAGACCTCGATCACTAGTGAAACACAACTGAATGTTCTCTCCTGACAGAGTCTCGACTTCAATTATCACCGTGTCATGTACTCAACAAATGAACTCACTCGAAACAAGGTGCATATCATGTGTACTATCAACGTGTACAGACGGGAGCTATCAAGAAGAAAACAAAGTATCATGCACACAACAAAACGAAAGAAAACTCTATAAAGTGGACACACGATCTCAAATCATGAACGGAATGGCAAGGATTGAAGACTCTCTCTATCCATCAATCCACACCCCCATTTGCCCCAAGAAAGTGCTTCAAAGAACGAAACGAACCGGCCAAAAATGTTAAAAGTGACCTGTAATCGTCTCCTAGAGTTAACACAACCACGCAACTTTCCAAACCAAGAGATGAACATGTAATGCAATAAGTCGCAACTCTTAAGCCATTCTTTTTTCTTTTTGTCTAAATGACTTTCTTCTTTTTTCATATTTTTTTGTTTAGTTTTTCGTTGTAATTTTTTAGATTAATCATATCGTATCGATGAGAGAAATCAGAAAAGTATTAAAATGTGGACCGTAGTTGAAAAAATTCATATAAGATGGCATCTTAGACAAAAAGAAAGCGGTTTGGTCCTTTTTTTCGTCTTTAGTGATATATATATTTTTTGTTTTGGTCATAATTTTTCATTTTTGGACTCCTTTTGTGAGATGGATGTTCAATCAAAAAAATATATCGCAAATCTTACAAAAAAAATTCAAAAAAGACAAACAAAAATTGAAAAACAAAAATACAATACAGTGGTCTAGTAGATGACAAAAGTGAGATCGTACCGTCCAGATATATATCACGTCTAGTAGTACCTTGTCGGTGCTTCCCCTGATTCTTTTTGGGGAGAAAATTTTGGGTGCAAATAAGGTATTAGTGACGTGGATTGAAAAATACTTTTTATTTTCTTTTTTACAGTAATTTTTTTAAAAATTCGGACGACACTTTTAATTTGAACTGTCGGTTGCATTGTTGAACGGTCCGGATGTGCCAAAAAGATACCACGTGGTACCCTCCCCTACCCGTACCCAAAAGTTTCTCCTTTTTGGGGGTCTATTTATGTGGTTCTCCTTAAAAGGAGTTTGGTAAATTTAAACAAGGTAATAATACACAAATTTGCTGATTGTAATGACATTTTCTTGCATTTTGTCGCACTCAACCCTTGGGAGAAAAGTAGTCCCTTTTCATCTGCTCAAGAAAATGGAAAGGGCAATGGAACCACATGATAGCCTGTCCTTTTGTGTACTACTTCTCTTGGGGTGTTCCCCACTTCTCACCATAAGTCTGGAGGAATAGGTATCATTCTTTTGTTTGGTTCCTCTTTTTAGCTTTTACTGACTTACTGTACGTGTCTTGCTACTGGTGGAGTTTCATATGATCATAAGGATAATGCTTGTCTTCAAGTTACCGTACTAATGCATGTCACATGTCATGGTGTTGTTTGTCACGGTGTAATTGTAGTTTTTTTTTTTTTTTTCCTGAAATGGGTGTAATGGTAGTTTGTGTATTAGAAATACAGTGTCACATCGATCGGTGAATGTCAAATATTGCTAGTGTCAAACGCACTTGTATATTGAGGTGCAAGTGTGTAACATGATTGAAAATTGAAATATACAAACACGATTAAATATCAAATATCAAATACGAGTGCTTGGTTGTGATAAACTTCTAAATTAAATATCGAATATCAAATAGTAGTGCTTGTTTGAATATCAAATATCAAATAGTACTTTTTACTCCTAAAACTTAAGTTGAGTAAAAGCATACTCCAAATGGTTAATTTGGTGACTATGGGGACATAGATTTGAGTCTCTTGGTTGATGTGTCAAAACTCTCCAACTTCTTACCACTATGCCAAGTTAGCTTACGAATCAAGCTCTCTGCTCTTCTCGAGAAGAGCTTAAAATTTTGTGTGCAGTCTGCCAATTATACGAATTTGTGGCCCTAGTTACAACATAGGACCCTGTACGTTTTGTAGTGTCATTTTGCTTGTCACTCCCAATTCCCAAAGAGATCAGTCAGGTATGTGTGTCCTGTTGAAAGATAAACTTGAAGCAACTTAGTTGTCAGCAGCCCAAAATTAAAACGTGGAGTACTATTCAAAAATCAGGTGAATGACTTTTTAAACTTGCGTGATTGTTTTGTGATTTGTTCAATAAGTGAGAGTTTATCTCATTTTGTTTTTTCTGATTTTTAAGCCTATAAATAGGTTTGTATTCGAAGTGTTATAAGTATGCAAATACGAGTGACCAAGTGTGTGAGAAAAATATGTAATTTCTCAGAGTGTATGAAATACAAAATTTGAGAGAATTTGTTTGATACTCCTCTGTTTGCATCATGTCCTCCTCACTTCCTATAAACAGAACGAAAATTAATAAGAGAGGAAGGGGAAGAATAATAGGCTGACAAAACTTAAGTCTTTTCTCCTAGGATTTTGACATTAGACCCCTTGAAAAACGTACATGGTTGATTTCAGGAATCTGAATTTGTTGATATTTAGATGCAACTCCAATAAACAAATCTCTCTTTGTACTGGTTTTTTCCCCTCTTGACCCCTAGAAATGAGCTCAATCATATTTGGTCCCCATCTTTGTAGTAACTCGATTTTGGTGTTTGTGGGTGACTATTAGATTAATCTCTCTCTCTCTTAGGACGGCAATTTTCACCACCTCGTCACCGTCTCCTCACCCTATTCGAGCAAGTATTCCTTGGTAAAAAAGAAAATAAGGTGGGGTGGTATTTACTCCCACAATCCTACTTTAACCTGCCCCGCCCTGTGCCCAATTGCTGTTATTGATATTTTTGTATCTGTATATGTGCATATATTTCAATTGTTTAAATAAAAAAGAATAATCGACGAAAATCATTAGTATTTCATTTTCTTATTATTTAGTTTTATTTTTTTAAGTCTCATCACCCATTAATATTTTATTTCTCTTATCAAAATCCTCACAAAAAAACAAAGTGAGTGAAAATTACAATGGAATGAAGACCTTGTTGTTCCTAGACCACAAACCTTCCAGAAGTGGAATTCGCATCCCTACATTCTCTCTCTCTCTCTCTCTCTCTCTCTCTCTGTGTGTTCACATTTTCCTGTAATTAGGGCTAAGGTTCAGTAAAGATGGTTGAGTTTTCTTTCTTAGTTTTGCCTAATTCTCTCTCTTTCCATATTTTTTTTGGTGTTTCCTTCTGTCAAATTTTTTTCTTACGCATAGTCCAACCTCTGAAAAGCTTTTTTCATGTACCTGGCTTTAGAGCACCTTTTTTTTTTTTTTTTTTTTTTGTGAAAGTGAATTTAGAGCTTCAAAACAGTAAAGTATTAGGGTTTTTTTTTTTTTTTTTTAATGATTTGGGAAAACCCAATTAACGTCTATGGTGATCTCCCTCCCGATGACGGGGAACTCTCTCTCTCTCTCTCTCTCTATCTCTCTCACACACACGTGAATATATGCATGCATCAAAATATTTAAATAGGTATTATGTTAATTACATGCATATTAATTGAGAATACCAGGAAAAATTTTGTTCAGACATCTCCTCCGAGTAGATCTTATCTGAATAGTGAGAGTCGCAATGTTTTGACTAGGAATCTGGGAGATGGGCTTCTTGTCCATAGCCAGAATTGAACCAAAGGAACTAACAGATCTTAGTAAATGGTTTCGAGTAACTCCCTCTCTCTCTCTCTCTCTCTCTCTCTCTCTCTCTGTGACTTGAAGAACCAATGAAAAACATCGTGGTTAGGGTCTAGGAAACACAGGACGTTTCCCTGAATCCCTACCAAAAAGACCATACGTTTGGTTGGTTATGACGCAGTTGTATCCAATTTACTGGAGCTTAATTGGAAGACACTTTTAAGAACAAAAAGATTACAGATAATCAAATCCCAGGTTATTTCCTGTTTGGTTGGAAGAACACTTTCTGAAAGCCTGTTTGTATTCGAAACTTGTTTTCTTCCCCACTTATTTTCCCCCCTCGATTTTCTTCCTTCCTTCCCCCTTTCTTCAGTCCCCCTACCTCTCAGACTCCACTACTCTCCTCCCTTTAGCGGATGAAGATTTCCTGATTTGCCCATCATTTTTGGACTTTGGAGGTACTGGCTCTTGTACGATGATCCTAGTCGGTTGGTTCAAGTGGCGGTTCCTTGAACTCTCCAAACCTCGACAATCAAGGCGTAGAAATGTAGATCCGGTGAGATACCAAAGCGGGAGTAAGATTCGGAGTCCTTCATCCACCCACCTCCACGAGCAAAGTCTGAGTCCCAAATCGGCACGTTCGGCTTTTTTTTGTTTTGCTTTGGATTTTTGTTCTTTTTTTGTTTTTTGTATTTTCGCACCAGTAGTGTCTATTTCACACGCGCATGTACTTGACTTTTATCTATATAACTGCGATGATCTTTACCGTATAAAACTTTAAAACAAACTTGGAAGAGGAACCCAGTTTTTCAAATTCGGGTATTAAGTTCTATACAAAATTGATCAACACCCCAACACATTATTATTTGATCTAAGGCGAGCACGGAAGACTGAATCCTACATATTTGTGAACTCCTTGGAGTATTTCTTATCCCCAAACAAGATAAAAGTTTCAACATCTATGAATTAAGCCCCCCTAATGGTGTATCAAAAAAAGTTACTACTACTAATTTTTACTCTCAATATATAGGAAACCTTTAATGGACACTCAGCATTCCCAAAACGAACCAAATTATGGAATAGCACATTAGCACTCTCACATCTCCTCTTCGTCTGTCAGGGCACGAGTTAGTTCATATCAATGGGGAGGCTTGTGAGCTTGTCACATTCACAACCAAGTCCAAGTGTAGCTTAAAATGGTGAGCCACTCGTTGGCGCGCGGCTCTACTTTGAGCAAAAGGTATTATTCAAATGAACACCCTAAACCATATATTTCTCACATACATCTCAATTCATTAATTTATTTTGAGTTCAACCCTTTTTTCAAACACCCTCTACTTAATTAATCATTTTTTTACCACTCAGTACAGTTATATCTGAATAACTTACAGTTTTTACTATCCACCCCAAAGCAATTTGTTGTTAAAAGAAGACAAATTTTCAAATTGTAGAAGCTGAGTCATGGATGAAAAACTAAATTTACTGGAAAAGGCAAAAGAAGTATAAAAATTGAATGTTTTCCGTCAAAGCGTTAAACCCATTTCTCAAATTTTGTATATTGAAAATACATGTAGCTTCGTAGAATTAATAGAATTTAAGTTACCCAATTATGTCTATCCTAAAAATAATTTTGGAGTCGCCACTGGAGAAACACACATATTGACCTAATACTCCACACATCTGTGCCAAGAGAGAGACTATTATTTAATTTTTGAAATCTTGATTCGACCTACTTAGTCATCTTCATAATCATGTACAATTTGGTAGAAACTAAAACAAAACTTCAGCTCACGGGAATGTGGAGGGAATTGCTGACAAAGTGCCTATTTGATGGAAATTTAGAGATTTGATTGTAGTTTCATGCGAATTGTCATTTCATTATTTAATTATGAGGCAAGTGGAGGGATTTCATTCTGAGTATTAAGATTAATTGGGTAGAAACTAAAATAAAAAGTCTGCTCTTACAGGAATGCATGGAGGAAATTGTATGCAGACAAAGTGTCTATTTGATGGAAATATAGAGATTTGATCGGAGTTTCACGCTACTGTTTTTTAATAATCAGAGTGTTCGGGCTAATTTTTGCACAACTCCACTAATTTTGGTGGCCAAATATCCCACTCGTAGGAAGCCCGTTTAAAACTAGAGCAAAGCTCCGAATCAACTAACTTCTAAAAAAGGTAATAGCACCTGAGATGTTTCGAACGTGAAATCTTAGGTGAAAGCAAACCACTTAATATGAAGTGATGACCACCAGGCTAATCCATTAAGGTTGTTTCATGAGAATCTTGGGATTTCATTGATTAATTATGAGGCAAATGTCAAATTCGCGTATTGGGGTGAGTGTACTTCAACTAACATCAAACTCTTCACAGGAGGAAAACATATGCCTATGTAGTTATTCTTTATTCCTTTAATTGTTCTGCATAACGTCATTATCCAAAAGGACAGCACTTAATCTGTAATAGGTATTAGGTTCTTCAGCCAACAGCTAATCAAACCAAGTATTCTGGAAAGGACAGCACTACAATATAGAATACGGAACATGTGTGCTGTGCAATGGTTACGGGGCCCACCCCGAGACCTTCTTTTAAAACACTGGTTGTGATATGCATTGTTGCATAGCACACACCCTTAGGATTTGTCCCAAGGGTTGTGTAGCACTACGTTGAGGCGTAAGGTCTAGGGTTTGACGCCTATATAGATTGGCCAACCTCAATATATACTAACATCCTTTCCCTCGGCTAAAAAGAAAATGAGTAATAATTAAATGAGGTCTTAGAAAATACAGCATCTGGTTTTTTTTTTTTTTTTGCTAAGCAACAAAGAATATATATAGAAAAAGGGAGATTACAATATGAAGGGCAAGGGCCAAAATAGCAACATAACTAGAATAAGACATTCCAACTATGATGACACCAAAAGCCCCGGCAAACATGAGACCTCTAGATCAAAAAATCCAACCAAAGACCAAAGGCAAAAAACAATAAAAGATTATAGTTTATCAGCAGCCAAGAGAGAAGTGAATCTAAAGAATCCCAATGTAGCTGCAGATTGTAAAGAGAGGGACCAAAAGTATAGCAGCAAAAGAGAGGGACCAAAAACAATAAAAGATTACAGCATCTGGTTTCTTCTCGTACTCGTTACTCTTTCCATTAGACTGCCACAACTTTTATGTGAGACATATGGTAGGTTTTTTGAAATTTATTCAAGACCAGGTCAGGTGCAAAAATGGGTGTGGTTTTAGACTTTTTTTGCTCTTTATAATCAGCACGCGTTTTCTTCTTTGTTGTTTTACTATACAATGTGGCATTTTTTTTGGGGTTTTCACTTTACATAATTTCATATTCACTATGGATGGTGTACAATAGATCTTGTTTAATAGGTTTCAAAAATATTTTTCTTTACGTCAGATATATTAAACAAAGAGTTGCATTCTAAAGTTTTAAACTATCTTCTAGGAGTAATATTTATTGGTGTATATATAATTGTATGAGAGTGACTAGCAGAGAGAGAAAAAAACCTAGTGATAACAAGGTAGCATTTGCCATTTGGTACTCTTTGAACAATACTGTTATCACTCATCATATGCCATTGTCAACTTGTTTCTCACATGATCAATAAAGAGGAATGGGTTCCACTGCATTAACTTGTTTTTATGAATTGGAACACCTTGACAATGGCTAATGAGCATGGGATAATTTTTTTCAAATGTTTACTCTCAGGATTTGGGATGCACTTGGCAAGGGTACTTCTGGAATTAAAATTGTACCTGTGCGCGCAGGGACTAGCAAAGGTATAATTAAACTCTTGAGTTGGGACTTGGGACCGTCCCAAAAGAAACCCTTCATTTCGTGATTCGTCGCTCTTTGAAAATTCTTAATTGGTCCATGCCACCCGGTGACTAAATTATTGTTCCTTGTAAATAGGTTGCCTTGCAGCAATATCTTTTGACAGTTAAAGGTTTTCTCGATCGCTAATTTTAGGGTAAATCAAGAATTATTGTGTTTTACAAGATATGTCATTTTCTCATGAGACGTCAACTAAAAAAATAAACTTAAATCGATTATAATTTAGGTCAATTTCTAGAACAAGATCTTAACCAAGACATCCGCTTATTTACCGGGAAAAAAAAAAAGAGATAGAGTTCATTGATCTTCCAGTGATAATTAAAAATCTTAAAAATTCAATGAAACCTTTACATCACACTTGTAGCATCTACCACCACAATCTAGCTATTTCCGTTTACCTTTCACACCATACTGAGTACCATACAATCA
Organism: Vaccinium darrowii; assembly: GCA_020921065.1. Lineage (NCBI taxonomy): Eukaryota > Viridiplantae > Streptophyta > Magnoliopsida > Ericales > Ericaceae > Vaccinium > Vaccinium darrowii. Next base: position 24,305,896 of record CM037158.1, on the reverse strand, counting down.
CCAAGGCCTCCCAAAACTTGAGTCAGTAGTGTCGTACTTTAATTCTTCAAACTCGTTTGACGAAATCGGATAGTTAACGGGATATATCCTCTATTTTTAATAAACCAAGAAACTAAAAAAGAACTTTCACAACATACTCAAAGGAAATTTTAATGCATCCATACGTTAATTTCACAAGATAACATTCAGAAGGAGTGGGTTGGGCTTTTCTTGGACTGCTAGAGGGTTCACATGATAAATTTATGGGATTAATTTAAAGTTTTAAAGCCAAAGTTTGCTTGTAAGTATTTTCTTTTCTTTGATGTTTTTGGAAGCCAGGGGTTCACATGATGGACCCCTTGAATGCAATATGTAACCCTGCCCCTGACAATCAGCACCAACAAATCCCAAGGGATTTGGCCATGGGTCCCTGCTAAGCGTACGAGGTACACAAAATTGTACTGATGGCTTGTGGGGCTCACTTATGGGTCCCACACAAATAACAATAGTTTTAAAATAATTTTGCTAGTGCCCTTGCAAAAATTTAGCTCAATTTGATATGCGTAACTAGGTGATCCAAATTTCAAGTTTTTATTTCAGAAATCAGAATCCTGAATTCTGAAAGTCAATAAGTGAGCTTTCATGAGGTCACATGTTCCATTTCGATGGAGGGCAAACATTCAAAACCTTGGAGCCATTGGAGATTTGCCCAGTTATTAACTTCAAAGCCTTGAATTAATCGAGGTGAGTGCAAACTAAACCAAACATCTAGTTATTAAAAAATAAAACAATCAATACCAACAATGAACCACACAATACCACCCCAGCACTACCACAAACACAGCTTGTCTACCAAACCAAACTACATATTGCACATTATATACCACACCACCACTATAACAAATGGGGCCTGGCTATTACACTTCACTACAAACACCATCTATTCACCACTTTACAACCTCTCTTCCTCCACCTCTGCCACTGCTTCTGCCACCTCTCTTGTACGTAAATAATACTGTTGTTATATGTCAATCGGTCAAACCCAACACTCACAAACAATCAGGAGGAGACAAATAAAACTACATGGTTCCCCAAAAATAGATACATTCGCGGGAGGATATTTTACTAGTATTAGGGGATTATACAATTCTTAAATTTTTCCAAAACTCGCACAATCTCAATTCCTCCACCTTGTTGGGAAATGGTAAACTTAATTGTGATGGGCTTGTGTTTTGATAGTGAGATACCAGTGTGGAGGAGGAATTGAAAGGAAGGGGCCATGCTAGAGAGGAGATACGGGCTACATGTGGGGAATTAATGAGCGGCAGAGAGATGAGAAACAAGTTAGTAAAAAGATGGGTCAAAAAGAGCTGAATAATTCTTTCCATTAGTATGGCAATTGGTTGTGATTTATTGCTTGGTCTATTATAAATATGCATGTGTATTGTGGTGTACAAGTGTGGGAAAAGAGAGTAAGAAAAAGAGTAGGAGAGGAGAGGCCCGAGGAGCACCTGCGGGGGACTCCCCCCACTAGATTATGTGTGTGCAAGAGTGTATGAGAGGTGTAAGAATGTTTGTATGTACTAGTGAAGGATTAATAAAAATTAGAGGTGTGTTTGTGTGTGGAATTCTCTTTCATTTCCCATCACTCCTTACTGGACAACATCTCCTAATCTATAGGGGAGAACGAAAGGGTAGTAATGAGTAACATATACAAGGCTTTGCCTCATAAAATATAAGGTTAGGAGGCTCACGTGACATGAGGCAGGCTAACCAAATGGTTGTTGTCCTCCTCCACACCATTGGAGAAGAAATGACACAGATAATTCTGTCGACCTCTATCGAGTATCTACTCTCCGTGCTAAAAAAATCTTCTAAATCCACACACTCTCTGAATCAAAGTGCCCTTATCGTTCTATGCCCCTTGCCATTTGGCGTCTGCATCCCTTCATAAGGTGCCATGCAAATTAAGATCAAAGCTTCACCGACCATGATGATACCTCCCCAATCCTTGCATGTATCTTCTTAGAGGTGTTACCATCAAATACTCTTCTATGTACAGCTTTTCAAACATGACCACTTTTAGTGCTTTAAGCTTCCTTATGAATTTTCTAGAGCTCCTCCATACTTTGAATCTGTAGAGAGCCGAATCTGAATGGGATTGGGCCAAAGACCCAATCCTTATGGGCTGAACAGAATACGGCAGCAAAGATCTGCTTTATGGCCTATTGGGCCGAACATAGTTGGGCCGAAGTATAAGTCCAACTCATTCTGTAAGGCCTAGCACTAGATGAGCAAATGGGACGAGCAGTTGGTGGGCTGAAGCTCGAGAGCCAACTTGTTTTGTATGGCCCAATGCTAGTGGATATGTTTGGCCAAACCTTGCTGGGCCTACGGATAAAACTACTCTGTGTGGCCCAGATGCTCGTTGGATAAACTTCCAGACTCAGTGCGTCGGTTCGGGCCGAAGGGGATCTGACTCACGAATCGACCTGGATGGTCAATTAGAAAGGTTGTGAAAAGCATGTGACCATGGCTACATGATAGCAGAGTATAATCTTTCAGAATCTTCTAGAAGGACTACATGGTGAACGGTTATTGGTGACGTCACGTGCCAAGGCGGTTATTGATGATGTCACACGCTTCTGCCGAGCACGCTTGACTTGGAAACCAAGTACCGTGTAATCTATAAACACCGAAGAGAGAAAACCCTAAGAAGGTTTGCAATTCAATATCCAACGAGTATATTGTACTAGAGCGTCAGAGTGCCCTCCGGCGAGTGTGGCAGGGGTGACACTAACTATTTTCCCCATTTGTAGGTATTAGGAGCAAAGATGATAGTTGGATCTAAACCGAGCGAGCAATCATAATCCACCACCCCAAAATTGGCACGCCCATCGGCACGCATCCCATTTGTTGGTTTACGTCTCACATCCTCCAAGTTGAAGAAGGTGGCGAACGGCAGAGTTGGGGCCCTCGGCTAGTCCTCCGTCCACCCTGGTTTCGGCGATGCTTCAGATGGGCATCCTGACAATCACGCTAGGCATATCTCAGACAGTTTTTTAGAAGAGAAAATGCTCGACAAGTCCTCTGATGCACTGAGAGAGGATGTCCAGCTCATTGCGACGACACTGCAGTTCGGTCAGTTTTGACGGAGGACACCATCTACTCGTCGGTATGAGAACCGTAGCTGCCGTACCATTAAAGATAGGGTTGTCAAAAGGGTGAATCCAGAGGAGGCGGTTCGTAAATGGAATCGTTCTAAGAGCCGAAGCTCATCTCGTTCTTACCATGCCAACTATAAACAAAACCCGAAGGAATCGGTTCACAATCGTCTCAGGCCACAAACAGGAGCGAGCTCCCTCTCTAGTTGTCATCAACTTGACAAGTTGGTGAGTCATCAAACCCAGATTGACTGTCAGAATTACCGTCACGAGTACAGCGGAGATGACAAGAGGGGCCGACGGAATAGCAAAGACCAACGAGATTACAATTATTACAAGGATCGTTCCCCTAAATGCGGTATGGATCAGTCCTCAAAGCATCCTAAGGACCGATCCCCAGAGCGAAAGAAGGGATGATCCCCAAAACGAACTCGAAGCTGATATCGTGAGTGTAGTAAGGATTGGTCCCAAAAGCGACTTGGGAACGATCTTCTAAACACGGTAAGGATCGGTCTCCTAAGCATAATCAAGGATGTTCTCCAAGACGAGGCCATAAGCACGTGGAGGATGTCCGATATACTGTGGTCAACACTAAGGTGACCAAAGTGCAACAATCCTCAATCCAAACATTGTCACGAACAAAAGGATGACCAGATTTTGGAGCGATTGTCTGCATCTCCATTCTCGGACAAAATCCTAGCGGCGACTCCCCCGAAGAACTTCAATAACACGAAGTTCGGAAAATTCGATCCCAAGACCGAGGCATACGCACATCTGGTCCACTATCAGCAGATGATGTTCATCTACTACTTAACTGACGCCTCACGAGCTTGGGAACGCTCAGCCTTATGTGGTTTTGATCAACTGAAGTGAGGCTCAATCACTGATTGAAAGAATTACTCCAGGAAATTTCTCCAACGTTTTGTCACTACTTAAAAGCAGAATAAAGGCATCGATCAGGGATTGCTAGTTAAGTTATTTGTGTAACTTTAGATAGGATTTGCTTGGTTTGAAAATAGAGATAAGATTTGATCAGGTTGTTTCTATTAGAATTTATCTGTTCTTTAGGTTATTAGTTTATAAATAAGATGATCAATGTTATAATCATCAAACTTTAATGAATGAAAATAAGAGTTTTTTGAAGTTAGGGCCGTGGTTTTGTGTATATTACCCTATCCTCCTTCCATTGTTCTTATATCAGAGTTTCAAAATGAGAGTTTTAACATCGAATACCTCTCAAAATCTCATCAAACCCAAAATACAAGTTCGAAAAACCACACACACACTAAGAGTGCCCTTGCTAAAAAATCTTACCAAAATACGTGTCTAACCTCTGAAAACATTAAAAATGTAACTATCAAGTCACATTTGGTGCGTCCGGATGAAAAAAACCAAGGTATTTGGAGTTGAGATTGACCAAGCCCATCATCCAGATTCGGGAGGACAGCTTTGAATCCCCTCGACACACCATCCTAAAATGGATGCCAATCATCACAAATTTTCATCTTGGCTAGATATGCAAGTGCATATGAAGCCAAACATACACAAAACGAAGCTACCCAAAAACCAAATCAAAGTGCAAGGCAAAAAAACTTGTCATCAAACCCGAACCAACTAGAAAGCCAAGTTAGGTAATTGGTCTTAATGTCTGCTTCATGTTTTTCTTACCTGGAGTCGCTATTGAACTCTTACTGTCAAGTTTTGCCGTTTGTGCGTTCGTACATGTATATATGGGAAAATACATGGCAGTTGATGGAAAGATGTTTTGCTCAAATTTTAATATATGAAAAGAAAGCTTTTTAAACACATATGAACCTGTTCAAGAAATTGCGGCATGTTCTTGGCCCAGTTTTCCAAAAGATTTTAGCACTCAAGTGCTAAAATCTTGATATTTCAAATCAAAAAATGAAGTGGTTCCGTGTATCGTTTTTCGATTTTTTCACACCAAATTAATGTACACGAGGAGTATTTTAATTTGGTGCGAAAAAAATCGAAAAGCGATACACGGAACCACTTCATTTTTTGATTTGAAATATCATGATTTTAGCACCTGGGCGCTAAAATCTTTTGGAAAACTGGGCCTAAATTAGGTAGAACTTAGTTGCACATATAGACAACTTTATACCATTAGATTAGGCTTTACAATGTTGATCATAATTTTTATCTTTAGGATTGGTATAATGTGTTAAGAATTTTGCATATTCGTGCAACCCCATAGGGTTCCCTCTCTCACATCTCTCTCTCAAACTCCCATCATTATGTTTACCTTTCAACACAACCCCTAATCTTGATTGTGTCCCTCATTGTGTCTGTCTCATCACGTCACGCCACGCCACGCCTAGTGATCTTTTAGTCTAGTGGGCTTTTTCACATCTATCCCTCATCAATTTTTGCCAAAACAACACACCTCATGGCTTTTGCCGTCCTCTTTGATTTTAGGCACGTATTAGGAAATCTCGCATCGAAGTTCTTATTTTGCCCCGTCTCATCTAGTCCGTCAAATCCTTGTCGTGTTTGGCCTTGGGTAGTCAAATCTACAAATCACTAATTTTGAAATGCAAATAACCGAATCGCTTGAAGAGTGGTTTCTTGTCAACTCACCATCTGTTCAGCTTTGACCTGACTGATTTCTTCCCCGTTTTCGATTCTCACGGAGGAAACGTGTTTCACCAGGTTCAACATGATCTCCATACGCTTGGATATCATACCCCGGAGGGAAGTGAACCCACTGCTAAAAACAAATTTATGTATCCTAACCACCTTATTTATCCCCAGCAAAGAAAGATTTTATGAATTAATGAATGAACGGGTACATACAAAGATTAAAATGATTATGGATAATACAGTATCACAACCAAGGAATAAACCCCAACAAGGTTGGCACCTAAACCTTGGACATTCATCTACCAAGCAATAAACCGAGAAGAATAGGTTGGCAAGAAACCAACCCAAACAATGGAGAGAACCGATAAATACAACAGAAAATCACAACCCAGCTCCTGAAAATCATAAGAACAAAACTTGGCTAGCCAAAACATATAGTTGCAGCAGCATTAGTTGCTGCATTAGCAACAGCATTATGCTCCATTGAGATTACCTCCCAACAGTTTGATGGGCAAATTTTTCTGCCAGTAGGTAGTTGATGCGAGATAATTGCAAGTTTAAGATGCACTCTATTCAGTCATAACCTTTACATCTAATTAATCCCAGGATTTGAGTCATGAACCGTTACTATTATGCGTGGATATGAACCGAAAAGAACCCTCAAATAAACCCAAATCTCAAACTACAGTCTAAATAGCTAACATACAGTCACACACGTAGAGTTAACTTCTTTGAATGACTTGGTGGTTGTTTGTTTGATCGTTTATTGGAAGACCTTTCGATAAATGCCAAATAACGCATACATAAATACAAGTATTTGTCACGTGAGTAGGTTAACGATAAAAAAACAATAATAGACTAGTAGAATGACAATTAAGAAAAGTGATAAGATTGATTGGAAATCACAGGGGGAAGGAAGGACCAAAATTCAAAGAATGCTATGGTAAAAAACGATTTCGATTTTTCGTTAAACCAAAAGAAATATATAGCCCTTTACAGTACGAATATGAAAAAATAACTTAGATACCAGACTCTAATTGGATACAAAACAAAGATTCGTGAGATTTCGATTGTTTGTTATTCTTTGATGTTTATTATAGCTAAGGCAGTGGCGGCTCCAGGATTTCTCGTGAGGGTATTCAGAAATTCTACTATAGTCCTCTAAAAATAATAACTGTGCATATGCAAAAAAAAAAAAAAAACTTCTAATATAAAAAATGCCACCAAAAAAAAGCAAAATATTTAGTATATTAGAATTTTTCCTCAACGACTTTTCATATTTTGAAACCGTTCCATAATAGCATCAGTATCAAATGCATCACTCTCCATATAAGTAATCATGCAATCGTTTATCCACTGATCTCCCATTCAATTGCTCAGAATTTCAAGAATGGAAGATCTTCACAACTTGGTTATGAGCACACTATTGTTGCCTCCCACATGAGATTGCAACCTCTCGCTTGCTTACGGAAATCAGGATGAAAAAATAACAACGTAGACAAAATGTTGCATCCTTTACTGTATTTCAACCAATTTTTGTACTCTTTGAACCAATTGGGATTAAACTGACGGAAAATTAAATGGACATCCCATAATGTTAGGAGGATGAGTTAGAGTAGATAAATATTGGTGAATGTTGTTGTAGACTCATTTGGTGAGTGTCACATGCACATTTCGTGCAAGTAATTTGTATAATAGTTAGTATCTATAGTAATTTGTATAATTGTTCAGAGAGAGAGAGAGAGAGGAGAATAAATCCAAGGGGAAGAGGGGAATTGAAGAAAGAAACGGTGGCAGGGTGGGGGGAAAGAAAAGAAATGGTAAAAGAGTGTGTGAGTCTTGTGGGAAGAAGTCACTTTTTGAGATTGGGTGTTCAAACATTTTAGGTAGGGTGTTCAAAATGGTTCAAATATATTGGTTAGGGTGTTCAAACATTTTTTTTAGGGTGTTCAAAATGACAAAAATATTGAAAATAAATTTTTTTTACATGTATTTCTAACAAAAAAAAAAATTCCAGGGTGTTCGGGCGACCACCCTCAGCTGAGGGTGGAGCCGCCTCTGAGCTAAGGGTCTAAAGTTCTCTATCATGACTTCTTATTCCTGGCCAAACTTAGCCTGCTATTAGATACGAATATGATAAGGCAACCCTGGATTCAATACTTCTCATTAGTTTTGATGTCAAATCACCCAAAAGTAATAAATCAAAATTGGAAGTGGAATTATCTTCAGTTTCCTTGACTCATAGTTCATGAACTCATGTATCACTAGATAGTGACTTCAAGTCTGGAAAGAAGTAGGGTAATCTTAGTTGGTCAAGCTCTCATGGAGACAATTCAGTTCACCAATTCATGGTCTGGAGTGGAATCATAAAAATAGATTGTGTGTATAAGTATGTATATGATTATTTTAAAGATGAATACGCATTAATTTGAGAACTCTATTCCATCGATCAAAGATTCCTTATCCTGAACTGTTGCGGGAGGAAAATGCTCCAATGCATATTTCCACATTTGGGTGTGCACAATACATGAATTGTATAAAAATTCATAAGTACTGTGTAAAAGTCCATAACATTCTCACATATAACTTGTGATTTTTTGTTGTGATGCTATTAATGTTTAAAAAAATGTTATGAATTTTCTCACAAGCAATATGAAGATGAAGGCGGTGCATACGGTGGACACTTGATTGGGGTGCGCAGCCTACCATTTGATTTTATTGGATTCTTCCAAACCATAATTTATGATGAAATGATGAGATTACTTTTAGTTTCGCGTTTGGTTTCAGTTTACTTTAGAAGCATGGTGCAAATGATCATATATATAGTTGATGAACCCCTCGTCTCACCACACAGCTTGTTCTTTTTTTCATGTTTTTGACTTGATAATCCTACATCTACTCTAGCGTACGGTCAAGGGGAAGGGATTTTGGAGTTTTTGGTCCACCCACCTGGTGAGATTTGGAACTCGCACCTTCAGCATGGTAAAGAAGTCTCCAAATAACTGGGCTGCCACTTTCTCTCGTTCCAACCAGGATACGGCTATATTCAGCCCATAGCAAACTGTATCAATCCGTATTGGCCAATACAAAAGTTAATAATGGTACTGAAGGTTCCAAATCGCGTCAAGTAAAGGCCGACACGATACGAAACTACCTTCATTTAAAACCTTGGTCCCAACAGCTTGTTCAAGAGTCCCGTATATTTTCACTTTGTAGTTTGTATTCTTCCGCATCTCATCAATATTTTGGTGAAATTACATGTGTGTATGTTTATATATATGTACACACGTGTGTGTGTGCACAAATTGGCAATCTTTGCCATCAAATGATCCCTAACCTGTCCATTTTTCCTTTTACTAAAGGTTTTGTACTGATCACATGTATGAAATGCTGAAGGGACAATTATAGAGTAACACTGTCGCAATGGGGGCTGTGTAAAGTTTCATGTGGTACTGAACTTATCCAATCTTGTTAGGCCTAGGTTCATGCATCTTGATTGTCATTTGTAACCATAGAAGGTTCAAAAAAGTTCACAAAAAATCTTAGAATAAGAAATTGAAGTTTCCAACAATAGCAAATTATAAATCTATATATAACAATCATTCACACACCAGTTCAAAACACAACAATATTCACAACAATATATCTATGTATCTGCTTAATTATTACAATTTCTACATTTTCACTCTTTCTAATCTTGGCCACTCAAATCACCAAAGAAGATATTAGCTAGGCGATTGTTAACATAGATTTATGTTGTTGTAGGCATCCCAATACGGCTTCCCATAAACTTGAAATCCTGTGAAATGATTCTGCAAAGAATTATGTGGGAGGGGTTAGAATTCAAATGCTTGAGCTCGGTATCATTAAATTCTTTTCTTTTCTTTTCTTTTCTTTTCCATGTCATGATTTTGTATCAAGATTTTAATAGGAGCTTTAATCAGCTCTTGTACAACGACGTACTTGAGATTAATAAAATTCCCTTTAGCTGATTTGGAAAAAGAGAGAGAACAAAGCAGAAAGGGAAAGCTACAGCCTACAGCTCACACTGGTAAGACTCGAATCAGACTGCTCACAAAATATGCCTAGTTTATGCTATTAATGCACTACAACTGATTTCATCTTGAGTTCAAAAATCCATGAAAAGTTTAGTACTAACCTCTTGAGAAATTCCGTTGTCGTGATTGAAGATTATGGATGAGCTCAGCTCTTGATCAACATCAGCAAGCAAATCAAGGCGTTGGTTACCGGACTCTTCGCAGTTTTTGAAATGACTCCGAGACCCTAGTTGGTTCGTATCACGATTCACGGCTTCCAGAGTTTGTTTTGATTCATCAAACTTTTTCTTCTCAGTCCTTTCCCTTGCCCTCGCTCTTGCTTTATCCCTCGATTCCCTAGCGATAGGATCAAATGCCGATTTTCGCGAAATCGCCCTAACATTTTTCTTCTCTTTCCCTAAAGTTTTTGAGCCTTTCCCGTTCCTCGCATGCCGGTTTCCATCAACCGCTGACTCAGCGATCCCGGACACGACTTCACACTCAGAAGTAGAAGAAGCACTATAATTGTTTCCTCCAACAATACTGCTACTGTTTTTCACATGTGCAGAACCTCTCTTGAGCTCTTCAATTGCGGTTTTCGACTTGGTAAGTAACCATCCAACGGTTTTACTCGCCTTGTCGACTCCCAACATGTCTTGTAGATTAAAGAACTTTCTTGCAATTTCAAGAGACAATCTCATCCTCCTGTCCCTCGGACCTTGGGCCGTTTCGATCTTGCTATGACGATCTTTCTTAGAACTTCTCTTCTTCGGGATCTGCTCAACGAGACCCAGAAATTTATGGCGGTTATGAATCTCACTGTTGTTTGAATCAGGAGCGGATGCCTCGGGTATAAGAAGCTGCTGCTGCTGCTGCTGTTGTTGATGATGATGTTGGAAAAGGCATTGGAGGACAATTAGCTCGTCTTCGTAGTGAATGTAAGGAGAAGGAGAGCTGAAAACAGAAGAGGGGATAAGAGGGTGGTTGTGGTCTGAAAGAGAAGGCTTGTGATAAGGTATTGTTTGGTCAAGAGTATTGTTGGTGTTGCCATTGTTGTTTGAGGGATACATTGTGATTGCACCACTGCCAAATAAGCCTTGAGCTAGGTCTTGAAAAGGAAAGTACATATGCACCCAAAGGATATGACTTATGCTTGCATCCTTTTCTCTCTTTCTTTTTTCTTTTTTTGGCTCCTCTCTGCAAGAAGTAACAAAGACTTTAATTAGATTTTATCTATTTTTCCAGCTATGAGTCAATTTCTTGTCCTGTGCTGTGAACGGATGTGTTCTACCACAATAACGAATAAATGGATACAGATAAGTACTTCCTATTAGCCTAATAGAGATGCGTACTTGGAATTCCTATGTGAGTTTTACTCTGTGTGTGTGTGAGAGAGAGAGAGAGAGAGAGAGAGAGAGAGAGACTGCTTTTCCTTTCAAGATTCCTTTAGTTATATTCCAACTGATATGGTCTAGGGCTTGAAAAAGACTGCATATTAGCCTAATGGAGATATGTACTTGGAAATGCAATTTGAGATCTGCGTGAGTGTGCGTGTGTGTGTGTGTGTGTGTGAGAGAGAGAGAGGGAGGGAGGGAGGATGGATATATACCTCTGTCAAGCAAGGACTAAAGCTTTGAGAGAGACAGACATTGGAATGGAGCTTTCAGGGGTGAAAGACAGTGAAGAAGATGGATGGGTTATATAAAGGAAGCAAATTAAGTATAACAAGGAAGGAGAAATTTTTGATAAAAAAAAAAAAAAAAGAGGAAGGAGAAATTTTAATGGGGACAAAGAGCAATGAATTTCAACGTCTAAACTTTTGGAGAAAAAGTTGGCTAGAGAGAGAGAGTGTGTACTGGGAGAGCTTTTGTGTGTGACCATGAAAGGAGAGTGGCAGCTATGTTGTAGGACGTAAGTGGATTGGAAGCACTTTGATATGGCGCCACTTCACATGTTATCAAGTGAGTGTTGACAAATAAAGTTGGTAATGTATCCCCTGGGGCATACCGCATCGCCTCCAACATTAACGCCTCATTCTCAATTAGGGTGTTTAAGAATTACCTTAGGTCCAGTTTTCCAAAAAATTTTAGCACCCAGGTGCTAAAATCATGATATGTCAAATCAAAAAATGAAATGGTTCTGTGTATCGTTTTTCGATTTTTTTTTTTTGCACTAAATTAAAGTACATGAGGTGTACTTTAATTTGGTGTGAAAAAATCGAAAAACGATACACGGAACCATTTCATTTTTTCATTTGAAATATCATAATTTTAGCACCTGGGTGCTAAAATCTTTTGGAAACCTGGGCCTAACAATTGAGTACTATCTCTATTGCCGAGCAAAAACTAAATAAATAAATAACACTACTAGCTCTATTTAACTAGTAAAAAGAAAAGAAAAAAAAAAGATCTGTATAGGGGTGTGAATAATGAGACCAAATAGTACGAAAATTCATAAGATGTCACCTTGGCGAATTTTATGTTTTGGGTCAAGCAAAATTAAACCAGCGCACGAACGCACTAGTTTTATTGTATATATGAAATTATATGGTGAATTAATAGGTTCACACGGATATTTTTTTAACCTATATTCTTATTGTTGAAGATATAAAATTGATTGTTGTTCAAAACTTTTTACTTTTTAATTTTTCTCATTTTGTTTTGAGTTAATATATTAGGTATTTAATTGTGAATTATTACCTATAATTGGGTTGTTTACATTGGATTGATTTGTGTGTTGGTTTTTTGGGTTAGGTGTTTAATTGAATTGATTTGTTTACATATTATTGCCTCTAATTTTTCTCTTATTGGGCTATTTACTACTTTTATTTTGTTATGGGTTATTGGATTGTTCAAATTGGATGTTCATTCATGTTTCGCTTGGGTGTTCAAAAAGGACTAACCTGAATTTTTTTTGAGTAGCTATAGTTGACACATCACCTTTAGTTATCCATTTTAAAAGATCGTTAAGATTAGCAATGTAGAGGTCCACAATGACATAATTAAAATTGAATAACCAAAACTTGCCACATCACATTTTAAAACTACAAAAAATCGTTTCTAATCCAGTTGTTTAAAGTAAATTTTTGAATTTTTTTTTTGGTTAAATCACAGTTTTCAAAACAGAAAACAATTTGTGTAAATTTTTTTTTTGAAAAAACAGTTCTAAAAAAACAGTTTTTATTTTTTAAAAAATATGTTTTTGGAAAAAAGAGTTTCTATGTAAAAAAATTTTAAAAAATGTTTTTTTTAATTTTTTTAAATACAAATTTTCAAAAGAAAAAAAAAACTTCTAGTGTTTTTGTTTAATACAATACTTTTTTTAAAATAAAAAAAAAAACCTTGTTTCAAAAGCAGTTTGTCAAAAAAATATTGTGGTTTTTAAAAATAATGTGTTGAAAATATTGTTGTGAGAGAGAGAAAGAGAGAGAGAGAAGGCTTTTGTGTAATGATGAGTGTACTCGATTGAGGAGATGGGGGGTCAACTAAATTTAGTTATTGGAAAAAAGCTTCTAATTTTGGTTATCAAATGGCCAAAATTTAGTTAGTCGAGGTTCCTAAGTTTAGTTATTTCAATGTGAGAACTTTTTTGAACAAACACAACCTTAGCAATTTCATAATTTTACTTAGGCCATTGTGAATACTCTAAGACCCTAATCGGTTCATTCCCTGAAAATAGTTTTGTTTAAATAAAAGCAAATCAGTGTTTTACAATAAAGATATTTCAAGTTCCAAAAAAAAAAAAAATTACATAAAGCTTATTGTTGTCTAAAGAGTTTTACTTATCAGAACATAAAAAAATGACAAGGAACAAATGTTACATTTAAGTGAGCAAATAAGAATTCATTGTTCATGAAACATAAATGAATAGTAACCTACCAGAGCTCGAGTTGAGAACATCAACACTTTTTCAAAATCATCAGACCCCAGTTTCTCCAGTCTTGAAGCCTAGAATGAGATTAATTTGATGAGAAAATAAATAAATTTTTAGTCTGGTTTAGGTTATTTTTATTTTTTTTCCTATTTATAAAATCTACTTCTTTTATGCAAGATATTGGGTTAGAAAGTAAATGAACAACCCAATACAAGTTTAGTTCTACAGTAAAAATGTAAATTGGGTTTGGGACTACTAAGAGGTGCCAATTGTTAAAAACTTATACTAAAAGTCATGCTTTTATGTAATGGATTAATATTTAATTAATTAATTATTAATCAGTTTTATCCCCTTTTTGATGAGAATCTATTATGGGCAATGTTTGCATGATATAATTGTATTTTGTGCATATGTCTTTTATTCTACATAGTAGATGATCCAGTGTGTAGTGTACGGCTTACACACGGAAGATTGGATCATTGGTTCTTGTGGAATATAAGTTTTGGTTCACAATCTTAGATGAAATTTGACACACCATTAGTAGGATCGTAGTACAATATTGTTTTAGTAGGTCTGTCTTGACTACAAGATGCGGTTCTAGTTCCGACTCATTGTGCTAGTACATTTTGTGTGTATTGAACAAGACCGTTTTAAGGTAATTGTCTTAGTATTGACATTTTAAGACATTAGAACCTTATAGGTATTAAGAATACTTATGCTTTTAATTCGGATATAATTAATAGATATACACATTTAATGTTGTTGATTTTGATTCATTATGAAGTGAGATCCTTTTTTACGGTCAATAATCTTGGTGAGTTGTCAGGTAATCCGACCTTTGTTAGGTATTCCGACCACTGGGAAGATTTTGGTGAATCGAAAAGTCTGAGATCAATTTGGATTATTCTCTGAAGAATAAGAGTGAAGGTGAAAATATTGGGGCTTTTGAAGATGTTTGAAGATTGGACGAGGAAAAATTGGGGTTCGAGAAAAATGACTCACATGCTTCAATCCACAACGGTCTTTGTCGATAATCTGCCGGATCAAATTCACAAAATATGGGTCTATAATCTATTTTCCAGATTTGGGAAAATCAAAGATCTATCCATCCCAAATAAAAAAAGTAAAATTACAGGTCGTAATTTCGATTGTGTTAGATACTACAAGATGGAAGATGCTGAGATAGCAATTGAAAAAGTACAGGGTTCGTGGTATTGGAATCACAGATTGGAGGTAAACTTTGCCAGATTTTTAAGGAAGGAGGATATCCAGGGAAATCAAAGACAACCTAGTGTTAATCAATGGAAACGACACGGTCAGGTTATGCATGGGAAGGATTGGTATTAGAAACAATAGAAATCTTCAAATGTTAAAAGAGGCAATGAGGTATGGAGAAGGAAAGGGGTGGAGGAAACGAGCAAGCAAGGGGAACATAGAAATGCATGTTCTAAGGATATTGTGTCAAAGGAATATATGGGAAGCATCAACATTTCATCAGTTAGGAATGGATGGCTTTTTAGAAGTGCTGTAGCAAAGGTCAGAAAACTAATCTCTACTGAAGATCTAGAGTATATATTCTTCAAGGAAGCGGCACACAAGGTACAAATTAAAGCTCTAGGTGGGAGATATGTTATTATTACTTTCCCTGATAAGCTTATTAGAGATTCAATCATAAAAGAGAAATGGTTGGATTGTTGGTTTGAAGAAATAAAACCGTGGGATGGAGAACAAGCCAGTGCAGAAAGATTTGTATGGCTCTCATGTTATGGGATGCCGCTCAACACTTGGGCATTCCCATCATTCAAAGAAATTGGGAACAAATGGGCTCAGTTTATTCAAGTAGATGAATCTACAGTAACTGGTTCTTCTTATGTTTGTGCCAAAATTCTGATTGCAACAAACCAAATTCATAAAGTAGAAGGTTGCCTGGATTTGGTTGTTGATAAAGTGAATTACTTAATCAACGTGATGGAAGAAGAGTCTTTCAGATTCATTAACCAAGGTTTCTTAGATGTGTCTTCTGAACTAGCCATGAGAAAGAATGGTTCAAGTGAAGTTGAAAATGGTGCAACAGCCAATAAGGATGTGGTGAACAACAAGAGGAAAAACGAAGATAAGATTTGTGACGAGGAGAAAGATCCCAATGAGGAATTGTTATCAAAGCATGATGAGGAAAGGGATAAAGATCCAGTAAATTTGGATGAAGAAAATGATGGACAAAGGTTGGATATTCAGAATGCTAAAGAAGTGGAAGTTGAAAAGTA
Source organism: Vaccinium darrowii (assembly GCA_020921065.1). Lineage (NCBI taxonomy): Eukaryota > Viridiplantae > Streptophyta > Magnoliopsida > Ericales > Ericaceae > Vaccinium > Vaccinium darrowii. The sequence continues at coordinate 24,289,975 of CM037158.1, read as the reverse complement.
TTTTGTTGGAGACACCTGTTCAAGGCAGAAAGAAGTCGAAGAGTCTTTTGTGGGTGAACAAATGGGAGAACAACTGGCAGTAATTAACACTGGTAATCAGTCACAAGAGTTATGGGAAATGCAATGGTCTCTAGTGCATGTTTTGTTAAGGCCAATAACACTGCAGGATTTGAACTAAATACCAGCCATGACCTATCCAAGCTATCATTGAAGAGGAACATGCAGTGGAACAATCATTTTGAGAGTCAGAAATAGAATCCAGTTGGAGTTGGGCACCTTTTAGTAGGAATTTAAAACCAAAAGGGGCTGAGAAATGCAAAAGAAGATAGAAATCAGTGGAGGAACTTATTGGCCTGCCTAAATCCAAAAAAGGTGTAAGGAAGAAGAATAAAAATGTAATTTTCAGATATGCAATTACTGCTGCTGCTCTCTCTGTATCCACAAATGGGATAAAAAACAGGAACCATATTATCCTAAATGAGGAAGAGGCTTCAAGGACAGTCTCCAAGATTATTGGCGAGGACTTTATGGGTGATGATGAAGAGGTGATCAGCAAAATGATGGCCATAAATGAGGTTGCAACAATGTGAGGTCTGATATCCTAAGAAGATGAAGATTCTATCTTGGAACATAAGGGGATTGGGAAAAAAGGTAAAAAGGGGGAAGCTTAAATAGATACTCAGGGTCAGAAATGTAGATGTTCTTTTTTTGCAAGAAACAAAATTGAAATCCATGAATAATTCATCAATTACTTTTGGCGACACTGTGATTATGGTTTTGTTTGAAGTGGATGTTGTGGGCTCTGCTGGAGATTTGCCATGCATTTGGAATTCTAATCTTTTGAAGCTGGAGAAAGTCTGTGAAGAAGATTGTGGGAGTTGTTGTGGTCTTTGAGATCTCAGTTCCCAAACCCTTGGTGTTTAGGTGGAGACCTTAATGAGATCAGAAACACATATGAAAGACAAGGCTGCTGCATCAAAGATAGAGGCTTGCGAGATTTCAATCATTTCATTGAGGAATAGGAATTCATGGATTTGCCGTTACTTGGTAGACTTTATTCTTGGTCATACGCTCAAGAAGAGGAGAAGTTGAGCAGAATTGTCAGGTTTCTACTACACTCTAATTGGCTTGAACCAATGGGGTCTTGCTAGAACCCTTTCTGATCACTGTCCTATTTTGTTAATGGATGATGATAGAAAATGGGGTCCAAATCCATTCAGGTTCTTTAATGCCTGGTTGGAAAATAAGGAGTGTCTTAAGATTGTGGAAAGTGCTTGGGGAGTCACTCAAAACCATAGGTGGAAAGCTATGAGACTTAGCATGAAACTGAAGGAGATGATAGAGGCATTGCAAATTTGGGCTATAGATTTTTTGGTAATACTCAAAGGAGATTGGATAAGGTGGAATGGTGTAAGCCCAATAGGCCGAGCTTCCTTTGGTTTGGCAAATCCATGCCCAAAACATATACATTTGGGTGTATCGTATTTTTTTATGCAATGTAATCTTTGGTATTTAATTTTAGAGTGTCTGTTTTAGGTGTGGAAAAGGAATCGTATCAACATGTATTTTTATTTCGAGTGCGGTAGTTTTTTTTAGTCAAGACGGATTGCTCATTTTGAAGACAAGGTTGGGTGCTACATGTTTTGCTCAAGCATTTCAAGGATTTTTAATAGTACAACATTCTGATGGAGGTTGCTGGATGTTTTGCTCGAGCAAAACAGTCGGCAAAAATGCATAAGGCAAAAGGTAGTTGCTGGATGTTTTGCTCGAGCATTTCAAGGCCTTTTATCAGCAAAACATTCTGTTTGTTTTTGCTGGATTTTTTGCTCGAGCAAAACAGCCGGCAAAAATGCCCGATTCTGCAACTATAAAATCTCAGCGATTAGGTCTTTTCCAATTACCACAGCAGCCATATTTTCGACCCTCTGTGCCTCTCTCTTCGAAATACCATTATAGAGTGCTAGGGTTCATGAACTTTGAAGATTTGTGAAGGCCGTCCAATGCCGTGAGATCAAGATCATCTTCAAAGGGTTTTCTCATTGATATTCAATTCAACGTTTCTCTATCAAAGCCCTTTCGTGGAGTTCGAAAGGCAAAACATTTGGAAGGCTTGAGGATTCAAGACATGGCGATCATGCAAGGGTGTGATGTACGTGGATTCGGCAAGTAGGGCTTAGGATTCGTGGTGAGGATACACGGTCATCAAGTACGTCTATTTGTAATCACACAATGTTTCTAGTGCATGATTCCTTCACGTGGTTTTTTCCCATTTAGGGTTTTCCACGTAAATCGGTGTTCTTCGATTGTTTGATTTCGTTTCATTGATTGGTTAAAGTTTTGATTGGTGGGTCGATATTTAAAAGAGATTAGATTAAAGAAAATCTATAAACCTAGACAAGCTAGGGTTTTTACAAATGGGTCATTCATAATTTGGATATTCAAGCGGAAGATGGGAGCATCACAACCGAGGGCAAATTTCTATCCATTGAAGGTGCATTGGTTGAAGATCTCTGAGCTATTCAAGACCAGAGTTGCATTTTGGATCAAAGCCAAATCTGGGGGAAATGCTTTCTCTATGGATGATTTTCTTTTTAGACTTAATAATTTTTTGGAATCCATGTAATATGCCTGTTTGGTTGGCATCTTGCCCACTTTTTGGGGTTTGAGGTTGCATTTTCTAGCCGTATGGTTTTGTTTTCTACTCCTCATTTACTTTTAATCTTTGTATTGTTCAAAGATTAATAAAGTTTTTTACCTTTCAAAAAAACTTGTTGAGTTGGGTCACGACATTATATGCACGAAATATATGGATATTAATTAATGATGGAATCCACGTCCTGTTAGGGATTGATGATACCCCCTTGAGTAAGCTTATAAGTTTCGATTATGTCAAACCCTGCAGGTGGATTTTTGTATCTGACATATCGAATGAGTTAAGTGGAAAGTCTCAAGGTATTTTGAAGATGTTGATTAGTGGGAGATTGTCAGTAATTTAATGGAATCAACGGGTACCTGTAATCCTAACGTGGGGAGATTAATAAGTATTTAATAACGTGGAGCTCGAAATATCATCGAGATAAAGATGGGAGTACAATTATAATTCTTTAGTGGCGTGAATTATAATTTGTGAAATAAGAATAGAATCCGGGTGAGATTAGGTTTTCTTATTTACACAAGAAGCCCAGATTTATTTCTTCTCAGGTCTCTGCTCTAGCCCTATAAATATATGATTATGTTCTCTAGATCTCAGAACAATCATTCAGAAAATTAGAAAAAAGGCTGTGAGATAGAGAACAAAGAGACCACGTAGAAGTTCACACTTGACTACGTGATCGAGGTATAAGGGAATATGACAGAAGATCATCAGGTACTGTTGAGAAGAGTTTGTTGTGTACAGTAATGGGTCTGTCAAGTTCTAAAAGAAACAAGTCAATCGGCGTTCGTGTCTACAGATGAGAGGTAAACCCTAACTCCGCCTTGTAGGGTTTGTATTTTTTTTTTTTTGTTGTCTAATCTGTACACGTAATTACTAGGTTCTAGGATTCGTTTCCCAACAGATAGCATGGAAACATGGCGTATATGATGTCAATAAACCATACACATGGGTTGTATTAGCCAAAAAGGGGGTGGTCGGGCACCACCCCCACCTCATAACATGGGTTTGCCATTGCACTCAATAACATAACATTAATCATAAGAGGTGCAATGAAAAAATCACGAATGGTGATGTAACATGTTAAACCTCAAAATGCATGGCATAACATTTTCCAAAATAATGCAAAAACATTTTCACCGTATCATGTATGACAGCTTTCATAACATTTTCAAAACACTTTTCTTACGATGTTCCCGTCACAACATTAATCACTCATTGGTATAACATTCTCTTTGATAAGGCGTAATATGTTACGATTGGGAGACACCATAAGATAGGGGATATATTAAATTCGCCGTGATAAGATGGGAGACACCATAACATTCGCCTTGATAAGGCGTAATATGTTATTTTTTTTCTAAGCACATAATAAATGGTTTTGTAGGATTGTCCACATATGAGATGTTAGGAATCGAATAACACATTCAATCCACAATGCCACCATGGATCCAAAAACTAGAGTGATAGAAATTGCAAAACAGAAAAGAATGCAAAATGAATAGAAAAGCAGGAAAGACAAATAGAAGTAGGAGGAAAACCTCAATGCAAAGAAAAAAATCATGAGAGTCGCATCAGTCCACTATAATTGAAGAACATAAAGTATAAGTCTTCTCTCTTCTCTCTCATAAAAGTTTTCTCTTACCTATTCTCTTGTTTAGAATGAACCACTCTCAACCTTTGTATAGGGTTGCGTGATTTTTAGTCTTTAGTCAATTTTTTTACAACATTTTAATAAACTTTTTTACTTTTTGAATAGAGATCTACAATATATATCCAAAAAGTAAAAAATAAATTAATAAAAAATCATTATAGACAAAAAAACACAGATGACGAAACAGTAAAATTAAACTACAGACCACACAAAGTCAAGCAACTGTAATATAAATATGTAAGACCCAATATAAAGTTGCACACAGATTAAGAGACTTTATCCGAAGAGGACTCCGTCTTTTTCACTGTGAACTATTGTTGAACGTTTTCTGCATCCTCAGTACGAGAGAACTACTCCCTCCATCCCGATTTGTTTGCTCAAGTACCTTTTTTGGGCTGTTCCAATTTGTTTGCAATTTTTTGTTTTAGCAATCACTAAGAGGAAAAGTTCCAATAATGCCCTTGTAGTCTTTTAAATTAATTATACCAACAAATTTAAGGGGCTGTTCTACTAACTTAGTTTTTTTTTGGATGTTTTAGTTTTGTAAAAAAACTAAGTTGTTCCACTAACTAGTTTTTTGGTTTTTAGTTTTGCAAAAAAACTAACTTGTTCCATTAAACTAGTTTTTTGTATGTTTAGTTTTGCAAAAAAACTAACTTATTCCACTAACCAGCTTTTTGGCTAATTTTTGGTTTTTTGTTTTGCAAAAAAACTAAGTGATTTTTTGTTAGTGGAATGAGATAGTTTTTGAGTTAAAACAAAACTATTTTTTTTTAGCAGAACGGGGCCTAAGTTATTGATTGTTTTAAATGGTGTTTTTAAAAATTTACACACTTTTCAACTCAAAGAGTATTTCACTCGGGCCTCCTTCAATTTGGTGAAAAAAAATTTCAAAAAACGATACACAGAATCACTTTATTTTTTAATTTGAAATATCATAATTTTAGTAACTGGATGCTAAAATCTTTTGGAAAACTAGACCTCAATAAACTGAAAAAGCTCTCATAATGATTTATGTTTTGTGGCACCACGTGGCCACCTCTACCTCTAGAGAAAGGACAATTATTTAAGTTGAGGACACATACGTACAGTGAGGCCTGCGGCCTGTAAGGCAATTGATACTTTGACTGTATGACTCCACAGTCCACACTCCATGAGTTGCTTTCACTAAAAAGAAGAGAAAAACTCCTTTCTCCCTTTCTCTCTCTCTCTCCATCTCTCTATCTCTCTCCATGTATCTATTCAATTTCCCCACGAGAGAATATTTTATTTTTGTTGGGTTCCCTCTCCTGACGCGTGCTTATCGTTTCAACCAAAAAAGTTTCTACTCTTCTCTCTCTCTCTCTCTTAGCTATAGGGAATCATTTTGTCAAGAAAGGGGGTTTGCTTATGCTTGTACTTGCCACTGATAATTTCACATGTCCAGCTCCCCTTGAATCCAAACCAACTTACGTACGTACTCACTCCCCAGACACTATTTCCGATCCTAAGACCTATATTCCCATCAACAATCTTTATTTGGCAATGGCAATAGTCCATTTCATAATTGAATGAATGCCCCCCGGCCGGCCTTTGCATTCATTCTTTGTACTTTTTTTTCTTTCCCACATTTACATGCCGCCCAATCCCCACTCACCACTCTCTCTCTCTCCCTAAAATGAGCTGATTAACTAGCATGTCCTGTATGGATAGACTGGCATTAGTAGGAGGACCACAAGACAAGACCTAGTGAGATGGGGTTGTTCTTAGGTTGCTATCAAAGGATGAGATAACTATGAATATATGCTATTATAAAGAGGGGATGAATGTACTGCCATTTAGGGGTTTAGTGACAGTGAGAGCAATTTAAGTGCTTTCATTTCCTCCTTTGATTAAAGCAGGACCCTCTTTCATTTTTCACTGCTTAGTTTTAAGTTCCCTCTTTTATCTTTGATGGGATTTTGATCTCAGGGGTTGTCACAGTTGTTAATCGATTTGTTTCGGCGGGACTTGCTACCCTAAGGTTGCAGGGTCATTTTTTTCGGCATCAATTTGTCTTTGGAGTCACCTCACCTCATCTCCCGTCACGCTAACGCATGAAAAAAGCTATGAGAGGAGGTTGAGAGATTGTCTAGTTCATCGGGACACTCTCTGTCTTTGTTACCAAAAAGAAAGAAAAAAAATCTTTGATGGGATTTTTATTAGTGGCTACAATCAGAAGCCCTTTATGATGTAGATTGGACAGGAAGAATTCTAGTACTTTTCCTTGGCAAATGATGCTGTAAACAGCCGAGAAGAAGAAAAAAAAAAACATGGTGCTGTAAACACGTAAAACACTCTTCATTTGACTTTGCACTTGTTCTATTTTTTTTGGGGGGGAAGAAAATTTTATTAATCTCTAAAAATGAAACAAAGATTAGAAGGAACAAAGACAAACAATATTTACCCGAGACTCAAAAAAAAAAAAAAAACCTAGACAAGATACCAACAAAAGAAAAGAGAACAGATCACACGCGCAACCACGCACCAAAAAAACCAAAACACAACCACCCGAGGCTAACAATGGAAACTCAAAAAGCCTTGAACTCCAGCACCATGAAAAACAAGAACCCAGCAAAGCACACCAAAAAAACCCTGCAAACACATCAACCATGCGCAACAAACAACTGCAAAAAAACAAAAGTCTCCAACTCCAACACCAAGCAAACTACATCCCGGCAAAGCAAACCCAAGCAAAGAAGCAACCAAAACAAAAGCCCCTGCTAAGAAGCAATCAACAATATGAGGGCATCGCAGCAAGGAGAACAAATTGTCAAATAGTACCAACTAATATTTCCATCTAAACCACCGATAATCATAAGCCGCTCTATACCCACAAATTAAGCACGTACACAATTTTAATTTATTTTAAATTCTTAACACTTTACCTAGAAATTTAGCATGTGTGAACACTAATTCATATTATAAGTTATGGTTAGTTCGCGGTAAAGCTCTTGGATGTCCCACACTGCATCCCGGAATCGAGTCTCATTCTTGTATCCTCCATGTAATAGATTAGGAATGATGAATGATAAAAAAAAAAAAAAAAGTTAGGTTAAAATCCACAGAGACCTCCTCTACTATGCCTCTTTTTCACAGAGATACCCTAACGTTTAGAATCATCCAGACAAACCCCCTTATCTATAACCATTATCCAGCCACTATGACCCCTTTTGTTACATTACTGGTAGTAGATACCAGATTCGGAAATTTTTTGAATAAAATTGCCCTTCTATAGCAATCTCTCTCTTTCCCTTCTCTGCAAAAAAATTCTAAGTCCAAAACACAACCTTGTTACTCAAAAAAATTATTTTAAAAAACATTGAAAAAGAAAAGTTTTGAAAAAAATACTCCATGTTTCAAAAGTTACTTTTTTTTAAAATTTGTTTTAGGAAAAAAAGTTTTTCAAAAAAACTGTTTCTAAATTTTTTTTCATAATTTCATTTTTCCAAAAAACTTTTATGTATAGTAATTTTTGTTGAAAACTACTTTCAAAACATTTTTCTTTTGGAAAATATTTTGTCATAAAACTATTTTATAAATCTGTTCTTTTTGTTTTTTTACAAAACTTTCCTTTTAAAAAATGCTGCTTAAAAAATACCTTTTTTCATATTAAAAGAAAGCTGGCTTCCAAAAATGTTTTTTAAAAAATCTGTTTTCGAAAACTTTTTTTAAAAAATGTTTTTTTTCAAAACTTTCTTTTTCAATTTTTTTTTAAATACCATTTTTCAATTATCTAAAAAATTGTTTTCAAAATATGTTTTTCAAAAAGTCTTTTTTTCTTTTTCAAAAAAAAAAAAAAGATAGGGGTGTCTGAGGTGATTTTCATAGGTGAGGGGGTGTGAGTGCATGGGTGATTTTTAAGGGTTATTATAGTCATTTCCATCATTCCCTTAATGGAGTAAGGTGTTCTTTGAATTTCGCATTGATGAGGGGGGTCTGTCTAAACGTTTTTAAATGTTAAAGAGTCTCTATGAAAAAAAGACATAGATGAGGGGGTCTCCGTAGAATTTAACCTATAAGTTACTTCTTATATTGATTACACTAATTTGCAAGCCAACATTTTCTTATGATTTTATCTGTGAATATATGAGTTCCTACACAAATTTAATTCATTGAATTCATGGGTGCATAGCAGTGTAACCGAGTTTTCTGTTTTTAGCACCAATTACTGAAGGCCAATTTTTTTTATTTATTTATAAAAGTGGTAAAAACTAAATTGCTAAAATGAAACGGGAGCTAGGGATGCAAAATTTTTTGCTTTTTAACAAATGAGAAACCCTGAGTGTGTATGATACCACTTTCTATTCTCCTTTTGTTTCTTTTGTGATTTCTTAGTAGGAAAACAATATGTACTAATTAAGATCACAGGGTGCAATGAGGATGTTGCAATTTTAACTGGGTTAAATTATTACAGTATGTCCAAAAAATATAAATAAAAAATTTAGGGAAAGGTTACAATACACATCCCTTAAAAGTGTGCACCACCTCATAATAAATGACCTGGAAACCAATCATTTACCATGTGTGTCGTAATTTTTATACTAAGAACCCGTAACTTTTCAGCAGTATAACTCGTAACATTTTTGTGCGTCTCATCAATTCTACAACAAATCGTAACTTTTTAGCAATATGATTCGTAACATTTTCTTGCGTCTCGTAACGTCTAGACAAAAATTCATTACTTTTTCACAAATATTATTAGGACACCTATTGCTCAGGTAACAAGTAATTGATTAGTAACATTTTCAATGAGGCTAACCATCCAATAGTAAATAACTTTAGTGCATATGATACACACTCAAAAAGGGATATGTGTTCCGCAGGGGCTCATCTGGACCGTCCATTGCTTGGATGGACAACCCAGATTTCATCTCATCACGCGTGGCAATGAACTGCTCGGATGCAAAGGAGTTGAGATGAAATCTGAGTAATCCATCCAAGCAATGGACGGTCCAGATGAGCCCCTGCAGAACACATATCCCTTTTTGAGTGTGTATCATATGCACTAAAGTTATTTACTATTGGATGGTTAGCCTCATTGAAAATGTTACTAATCAATTACTTGTTACCGTGCCGCACAACACCCCCGGATTCGGTGTTAGAAATTATAAGTATCTAAGAGTTTGTTGAGCAAAATACATAATTGATGCTGATATTCACGGCAAATCAAATAGTTAATTTGTTCTACATGTCGATTTTTAAGGATAGAAAAACAAATTAATACTAAAAACATCAGATCCGTTCTGAATGTGAGGTATTTATTCAAGCCTTACAAGCGATTTCAACTTTGAGTATTATAGGGGATGAACCATTTTCCTGTATGTCAGGGGGATGAACTAGTTTCCATTGTTGGCAAGAACTTGGATTGGTGGAAGGACAATAATTTCTTGTCCAAAATAGTCTTTCTAGGTAATCTTCCAGAAATTGAATTCATTCCACCCATTGTGAGACTTTTAAGTCCATAGTCTTTCTTGTCCAAAGTAGTCCTCCTCTTTCCGAAGTTAAAGTTTTCTTTTTCAACAGTGGTATTGAACTCATGCGCTAGAATAGTGTAACAGCGACATATTTGGAAATTTGAGCGAGATCACAACTCCGAACATAATTATGTTCACTGCCATTCAATGAACAAGTTAGTACAAATACATCGAACGGTTGTGGACATAGTTATATTCAGGGTTGTGTTCCAAACGTGTGTTGATAGACTTTTCCTTCACTCAAGCCCTTTGAGTGATTTAATTTTCATGCTATCGTTCACATCCCTTGTCGCTGTCAATTTTGGTATGAGAAGAAGTTGAAGAACTGAAGTAAGCATCAGCAAGTAAAATATGCGGATATAGAATTGTGCGTACCCACGGGTGCATGACTCCAGTGTTACAACAGCGAGGTCAAGCGACCTCGCTGGGTTCAAAAAAAGCACTGGGGAAAAATATATTTGGATATAAATTAATTTCTTTTTAGTATTGCCAGTGCTGGGTTACTCATGAGATGTTAACATAAATAAAATTCCAAGTAAATTTGAACCATAATGTTATAGTCCAACAAAACAAAATAAGCCTAGCCCAATAAGTTGTGATAGGTTGGAGTCTCTTTTTATCAAACGGTGGATGGATGCGGGGACACTGTAGTGAGTAAGCTCACTACACTCCAGTAGTAAGCAATCACGGTTATCCGTTTGGCAATCAACGGTCCGGATTATTTTACATAAAAGATAAATGTCTTGCATATAGGATAATTGCATTAAATCGGGACCGTTGACTGCCGAACGGACTGCCGTGATTGCTCACTACAGGCACACCGAATCGAAATGAATATGTATCTCTTTTGCATAGTCAGAGTTTTTTTTTTTTTGCATACAACTTTTTATCATAGATACTCTCTATACTTTTGTCAGCGCTGGATGAAAATTCTTGAGCCGCCCCTGTGCGTACCTCAAGGGGGTTTTTTTTTTTCTTTCTTTCTACTTCTACTTCCTCCCCCCCCCCCCCCCCCCCCCCCCCCCTTTTTTTCTGGCAACCAGACAGACTTAAGGGTCACTAGGTACAGTTGTTTTGTGGATAATTGGGCATTGACCTAATAAAGGACTATCAAATGAAATGCTTTTTCTTTCTTGGTACAATGCAAGAAACCTACTCTATCGTAATCTAAATGAGCAAGGAATGGGACCTACGGTGAAAATCGAACTCAGGACCTTATCACGGTAAATGCAGCATCTTACCTTTTGGGTTACCCTTTGTTCTCCGAATGAAATGTTTGATTGTGCTGACCTATCAATTTACCAGATTAATAGTATACACATTAATAATATCACAAGGGTTAGGTAGCTCGGTCAATTCTTGACAAAAGCAAAAGATTGAATATTTCCTACCTTGAATAAGGGGGTTTCTTTGTTTGTTTAATTGTCCCCTGGCTATAAGTTGAGCTTGCCATGATTGTGAGCTTATGTCTAATTAAAAAAAAAAATACTATATATATAAATAGACATGTTTAATCCAGATCGACAATTTCTTAACCAAAACTTTGATTATCTGGTCACATTTGAGGTAAGTGTACTTTAGTTTGATAGGTATCATGTTTAGGCAGCACTTGTATGGTTCATCTGCGGAACTGGTTTCTTGTATTTGTTGTTTCTATAATTGAAGATGTTCTGACTTGAATGGAAAGCCCAGCTTGGCCCATATTGAAAAAGATGTGTCTCCTGTTTATCGCTAATAAAACCATATTAGGTTATATGATAATACTGCTTGAAAGTTGTTATTTACGAGGATCATTGATTTTGTGCAAAGAAAATTGGTCTAATTTAAGTGGGAAAATGTTTATATAAGAATGAAAACAAAAGAGAATTGATTTCTAGCTCGTATTTGTAATTGATTTTGGCATTCCACCTTTAAAGTGCAGTAAGTAATTTGTGGGGTGGAAAATCATTGTCCAAACAAAATGGTAGAATCATTCCTTCTCCTTAACTCTTCGGCTCAATTGTTTTTAATATAACTTAAGAGATACGATAAGAAATTATGTATTTTCTTTTCGGGAAGGTACTTTCGGTCCACGGTCCGATAATAGACAAACAAATATATAGACAGAAAAAAAAAAAAACTCTCCAATGTACGTTTCACAACTTTTAATACATTTTCACACACTTTTATACACTTTTTATATATTTCAATACACTTTTTAATAGGGGTGTCCAAGAAAACTGATAAATTGATAAACCGTACCGACCAGCCCGAACCGGTGTATTTGGTTCAATGATTGATTCTGGTTCTAAAAAATTGAGAACCGATTAAAAACTGTGGTTAACAACTTTTTGTTTGCTCCAGGGTTCCATAATTAGAAACTGTGGTTTTAATATCCGATAAGGGATCCCTTACTTTTGCTAGGTGCGGACCTCCCATTTTCCGATCGAATTTTGATGATTTGAACCATTCAAAGTGTTTAAAACATGTTTTTACGAGTACGCACGAGAAATCACCAAAAAATTGACCGGAACTGTACATCAAAATTCGATTGGGAAATGGGAGGTCCGCATCGTAGCAAAATAAGGGATCCCTTATTAGATCGTTGGTAGGTGTGTGGGTGTTTGTGTGTATGGGTGTCTTAGTGTCTATATATATACTCCCTCCGTCCCCATTTATATGTCCATTTTAGAAGTTCATGTCATTTTTCAATTGATTATATCTCGTAATTTATATCGTTTTACTTGATTTCGAAAGTGTTGTCTTATAGAATTTATTGAGATCTGTCAAACAACATCTATATTGAATATAAAATTTATTACCAATATAAAGTTATAACTAGTTTTCTATCCGGTTAGAATAGAACAAGGGACCAAAATTTGGGGACGGAGTGAGTATATGAGTTAGATCCAGTCCACACACTTAAAATGCGAACTCCATCCACACCTTCACTTTCCCAATCAAATTTTCATGATCTGAACCGTCCAATGTGTTTAAAAGGTGTTTTTAAGAGTCCGCACGGGAAATCACCAAAAAAATGACCGGGAAAAGGCAATCCAAGCAGTTTTTCATAAAAATGCATATATATAGTTTTTATGAAAACTTGTTTGGATCAAGCCCTTCTCGATCATTTTTTTTTTGATGATTTCTCGTAAAGGCCTTTAAAAACGCCTTGTCAACACATTGGACGGTTCGGATCATCAAAATTTCACTTTGCTACGATGCGGACGTCCCATTTCTCAATAGAACTTTACAAAGTAAGGGATTTCTTATTAGATCCTTGGTGTGTGTATATATATACACCAAGGATCCAATCCACGCGCTTAAAATGCAGACTCCATCCACACCAGTTTTCATTATGTACAGTTTTCTCGAAAACTACTTGGATCAAGCCCTTCTCGGTCATTTTCTTTTTTTTTATGATTCCTCGCGGGGACCTTTAAAAAACACATTCTGAATACACTGAACGGTTCGGATCGTTAAAATTCAATTGAGAAAGGTGAGGTCCGCACTTTAAGCCAAATCAGGGATCCCTGACTAGAAGTTTTCTATAAGGGCTCATTCCTCGCGGGGACCTTTAATTTAAAAAACACATTCTGAATACACTGAACGGTTCGGATCATTAAAATTCAATTGAGAAAGGTGAGGTCCGCACTTTAAGCCAAATCAGGGATCCCTGACTAGAAGTTTTCTATATATATATATATATATATATATATATATATATATATATATATATATATATATATATAGAGAGAGAGAGAGAGAGAGAGAGAGAGAGAGAGAGAGAGAGAGAGAGAGAGAGAGAGAGAGTAAACTTCCGGTCCAAACTCCCTTAACTTCTTAAGTTACGGACCTCATTGATCCCGATCGAATTTCGATGATCCGAACCGTCCAATGTGTTGAAAAGGTGTTTTTTAGGGCCCTCGCGAGAAATCATCAAAAAAAGATACCGGGGACCCTTAAAAACACCTTTTAAACACATTGGACGGTTCAGATTTTGCAAAAACAATTTTTAAAACCTTTAAAACACCCAAAAACCTCTAGTCAGGGATTCCTGACTGACAGCTTGCCATGTGTATATATATACAAAACAAATATTTAAGAGCTCCCTTAACTCTACGGTGCGGGATTTTTTGTTTGTGATCGAATTTCGATGATTCCAACCGTTAGATGTGTTTAAAACGTGTTTCTAAGGTCTAACTCAAGGATTCGTCAAAAAAAAAAAAAAAACCTGAAAGGGCTTGATCCGAGCCATTTTCAATAAAATGTGTATATGTACATTTTTAACGAAAACTGCTTGGATGAAGCCTTTTTGGTTTTTTTTTTTTTTGACAAATCCTCGAGTTGGACTTTAAAAACACATTTTAAACACATCTAACGGTTCAGATAGTCGAAATTTGATCCCGAACAAAAAATTTCGCACCGTAGCCTATATAAGAGAGCCCTCATAAGATATGCTCTGTATATATACATGGCGGATCCTATAAGGTATTTCCATTCTATAAAAAATGCAAGAATCTCATTTCCCGATCAAATTTCGACGATCCAAACTGTTCAATGTGAATGCGTTTACAACGTGCTTTCAAGGGTCCACGCGAGAAGAGAATTTATCAAAAAAATTACTCGAGAAGGGCTTTGTTCGAGCAGTTTATATATATATACACAGTCCACTTCCCCTTCAAACTCCCTTAACTTGTAAAATTCCGGACCTCATTGATCCCGATCGAATTTCGATAATCCGAACTACAGTTTTTGTGAAAAACGGCTCGGATCAAGCCCTTCCCGGTATTTTTTTTTTTGATGATTTCTCGCGGGAGCCCTAAAAAACACCTTTTAAACACATTGGACGGTTCGGATCATCGAAATTCGATCGGGATCAATGAGGTCCATAACTTAATAAAATCCATGAGTTTGGAGGGGAAGTGTGGTGTATATATATATATATATATAGTTTTATCAAAAATTGCTTGTATGAAGCCCTTCCCGGTCATTTTTTTTTTTTATGAATCCTCACATGGACCTTTAAAACACACGTTTCAAACATATTGTACAACTCAGATCATTGAAATTTGATCAAAAAATGGGAGTCCTGCACTGAAGCCGAGTGCTGGATATATATTTGCTGGTTGTTTTTATTACTAGTATTTCCTATTGTTTTTCAAGGTTTTGTTTTGTTGGAAATATTCTTTAGAATTTCTGTAAACTTATATATTTGGAGATAACGACATAACAAACGAAATAATATAACTATACTACAAATAAAGTAAGAGAGATCAGAAAACTTATAGTGATCGAGGCACGTGTAAAGCGCTCTCCTAAGAGAAGATATTGTATGGGGTAAAATCCACGTAACCCTGGATCACGTGCTTCCTTGAGTCAACCCTAAATCTGCAAGACAGAGAAAGGGTTAGAGCACCTTTGCCTCTCGTTGGCAAAGGCCCTCCGATGCCTAAGTTAGTATCACGTACTTTTGGTGCTTAAATCACAATGCGTATGAAAATAGGTTTCACAGCGTACCTTTCGTCATGGTTATTCCCTCATATTTATAGGTGTAGATGTTCTTCATATTTAGGCATCTCGTGCCCCTGTTTCCTATTCTCTTTAGGAATCCTTTTCCTAATAGGACTTTCCTATATGGGGCGTACTCCTAATCACATTAGGATTTCCCATATCTGTCCCTTATCTCACGGGATTGCTTCCTTATCACATAAGGAACTGTTTTAGAATATTCTGGAATGTCTCACCGCCTTATCCGTGGCGGTGCCGTGCTTCCACGTAGCTCGGCATGACTCATACATAACTCAGCTACTCACGCCGAGCTGAGTCCATGTATTCTAGAATGCGATTTAAGCTTTATCCGTAGCTCCCCCAGCTCGGCCGTACCAGGGGTATCCCCCTATGACTTACACCGAGCTGGCACATCCTGGTATATTAGTTCATTCCTGCCGTTCTGGCCTTACTCATGGCCAGGACAGCTCGGTACAGGGCTCACGAATACCCTATGTGGTGCCGAGCTATTCACCCTTTCGTGGTGACTGCCATAAGCACGTGCCTATGCCTAGTAGTAGGGTAATCATAACTTACCCACTCCAGATATGTCCCCGCTTGCACCGAGTTGTGTGACATTCCACTCCTAAGATACAACGATCATCCACGGAAGCTTTGTGTGCAGCTAAAGCTTTCCACACGAATCAAGAACTGCCCGTATGCTCAAAACAATAAATCTATATCTCAACAAATCTCGATATATATGTATTACATATAGCTCATAGGTTTGATAAGATATTTTGCAAGAATCGTTACCCTTCATATTGTGGACTAGCCACCTTTATATAGAATAACAAATCTCCTATGCAATTAACCATTGCATATAATATGCTCTTAATACACAATATAATATTTGGGAGTTACTAATATTAATACCAATAACCACTAATTTAATTAGCTAATATAATTTGACACAATAAATTGATTTAAAGATATTTTTAAAAGCTTTTTTCTAACAATCCCCCACAAGATTTTAAAAATCCAAGATAATATATATGAGCATTTTTACTGTGCAATGGGTGTAGGTACCTTCCGGGTTTGAACCTACACTTAGTGAAAGTAAGTTTCATTTGAAGGCGCCACAGTGAACTAAATGTCTTGAACTGGGTCCTTGAGCCAAATTTTGCTTACGCCACACACAGTACGGGCAATTCGTTTTGATTCTAGTCAGGTTTGCGCATTACGATCATGCGCACGTATCCTGTATCATGAGTGTCTTTAGGGAGTAGCCTAATCTCCCACAGTAGCGACCCCACTACCACACTTACTTAGGTGAGACCTTCAGGGTTATTTGTGACCAATACCCCGCAGAATACCTGCCTCGGACTCATTAAGAGTTAAACTCTTCCTCAAGCATCACAACAAAGATCACTATCACCATAGGAATGGGACTAGGGATACCCCTCATAAAAATGTCATGATCTTTCTAGTCAACCTACAGTTTCGTTGTTACCCATTGAACCTTCTTCATGGGATCTCCAATCACAAAGGTTGGGTGTCCACTGTGATGACTAATTTATAGGCTTCAGTCCCAAACCCCTCCATGTTTTTTTTTCCGATTAGCCTGCACACTAACCTTTTGTATGCATATAGCATATTATACTTTTTTTTTTCTAGGATGCCATTTTTTTCGAGAGACTCATCAAAAAAAATTTTTTTTTTTGATGTTCAGGACCCCGCCAAGTCCTTTTATTTTCAACCAAAGCAACTCGTAATTTCGGATCTAAACAATGATCCAATTCTTTCACCAAAAGCAACATCGATTCGAGGTAAATAAACAATCAATCCAGTTCTCTCATTGAAAGCCACATTGATTCGAGGCAATATTTATGCTTTGGATCTAGTACGTGTACATGAATCCATATAATTCGAGGCAACATCGGACCCACATGTTCCAAAATTAATCGAGGCAACAAATTTTTATTTATTTATGAAGGACTCATAAAATGAGTTCGGTCCTTTCTTTTGAATTGAAGCAACATATATTTTAGACCCATCAACTAAACTTGGTCTACAAGGATTTTGACAATTTCCGTCCTCGGTAGCTAGTAGCCCTCTACTAGGAATCACTAATTTAGTGACCAGTAGTCTTCTACTAGGAGCTACATATTGTGGCCAGTAGTCTTAATAATCTACTAGGAACCACTGTCTTTGTTTAATAACATCACACTTCCCACTTTCATTTAGAGTCTTATAAATCATTTTCTCGCCTTACGTTGGCCAATGATCTTGACCCCCACATGGAACCATTTTTTTTCCATTTCATAAATAGAAATGCACACTTTTAGAGTTCTTATATCTCTTTTGCTTCACATGACTAGTAGTCTAAGCAATCTACTAACCATCATGTGTTTTCCTCGTGTGGTTAGTAGTCATATGTGTAACGACCCAAATTTTCGCTCCATTTTTGTTTTCGGATAAAATAAAATTTTTGATTTATTAAATTATTTTAGTCTAGATTAAGTAGACTTTATTTTTACGTTGGTACTTTACATGTATATATATGAAGGTGTAGATATCCTATCTAAAGTATTTATGTTCCTTTACCATAACCAAATATCCTAACTATCCTAACCAATTCCCCTAACTAAACTATCACACACACATCTATCACCTTTCATACCCATCCATCTTTGTTTGGCTACTTATGGGCTGCCCTTTTCCCAGCCAATGGCCACCCAACACACCCCTAAAATCCCTTCCTCTATCCAACAAACAATACCCCCTCCCATGCACTCTATTACCTAAAGGGTTCAAGTCTACACCAAGCTCTCCTAATACTCCATAACTCCCATTTCCCCTTCCCACTTTCAGCAAAGAAAAGAGAGAGATTCTGGAAAATAAGAAGAAAGAAGGAGGAGAAGAGAAAAAGAGAAGAGAGAGATCACCACCACCTTTTCCATTTCTCGTCCAAACCACGTACCTCTTTAAATAACCAATTTTCTCATAGTTACAGTCATTTTTGGGCTTAGGTTTCTTCAGAGAAGTTTTAGAGGACTTCTAGACCTTCGATTTCAACACAAGAATCACCCAAATCGGTTGAGTTTTGAGTGAGTTACAGCCATCCAAAGTTCAATAAAAATCTCGGCTATATTTTTCCAGACAGCTCGCTGACCTTTACCATATCGCCATTTTTCTCCTAGTTAGATACGTTTTCAAGTTTAGAACCCTTCTTCAAGGTTGTAGAGAACTCCGAGAGCTTTGACTTAGACACAAGAATCATCCAAAACGGTCAAGCTTTGGTCACATTATTGCTGTCCGAAGTTCAGTGCGAATTTACGACTTTCACCACAAAACTTTTTTGAAACCGAGCTTATTCTTCTGGACCAAAGGTAGATTACTCTAGACCTTTTAATTCCTAAGTATACTACATGTATCATAGACTTGATTTACGTGTTTGGTGTTTGATTGATGCTTGAAACTTGCGTATAACTTCTTAAGTGTTGAAACTGTCTTGGTGCCGGTTAGATCAGTCAACTTCGGAAACTCATATAAAATACTACCAACCTCTTATGGGGTTGATTATTATGTCAAATTTTAGATACACTTCTTATCTTTAAATGGCCACTGGAATCGCTTAAATCGGACTTATAGAACTCTAGAAAAACATATTTTAGTAAATGATGACAAATCTGGACGGTCTAGATTCAAAGACGTTTTTGTATATCTTAAACTCATTTTTATGAAATATGTTCTATATAACAAATGATGATAACATCCTATTCTATTACCCTGTTAAATATCATTAATTTAGGAGCTGTTTTGATATGCTTTTGAAATATATTTCTTAATTACAAAATCTGTCAGACTTGGGTAAAAATTGAAGTTCTAACAATTTATTGGAAGACTTAAACATTTTATTTTTCAAATCTGTTTTTACTGGAAGTTAGACGAGGTGTTGTGAACACGTATGAATTTTTATAGCTCTTCAATCCATCTCCTTAAACCCTAAACGATCAAGTTTTCATATAGTGTAAAAAATAGACAGATTTTGTTCAATGCCGTTTTGGGTTAGCATAACTTCTGTTTTTGGAAATGTGCTCTGCAACATAAATTTTCCTAACACCCTAAATAACTTTCCCGTAGAATTTCATAGCAATCAGATTTTTATTGATGGATGATTTTGGCTAAGCACTAAGGTGAATAAAATATGTACTTTTCGGTAAATAAGGAGCTAAGCCTTAAAACTCATGTTTGTAGATTAATTCGATAGTATCGTACGAGTTAGCGAATAATCATTGTTTCTTAGTTGTGATTGAACTGTGGTGATATTATGAATTATTAATTATTATTTCAAGTTATGACTTGTTGATTGAGCGGTAATGTTACCAAGAACGTAGAAAGCGTGTTAGGTTCATTAAATTAGGTGCGGACTTGGAAAGATCAGCTAGATGTTTCAGTTAATGAAAATTTAAATAATGATAATGGATGGTGATTGATGAGATCTGGGGAAGCCATCCCGCAAAGTCTCAGCTATTGATTGGCGGTCAACCAAAGATAATGAAATTGAGGAATTGTGCGGTATTGGATATATACCTATGTGCTGTATGTGCTGTTGGGAAACTAATCCCAGAACCCAGTAATTATGCGTATAGATTAAACAACAAAAATAAACACAAACCCTACAAGGCGGAATTAGGGTTTACCTCTTATCCGTAGACACGAACGCTGGTTGACTTGTTTATTTTAGAACTTGACAGACCTAATTACTGTATGCAACAAGCTTTGCTCGACAGTACCTCATGATCTTCTGCCATATTCCCTTATATCTCGATCATGTAGCCAAGTGTGGACTTCTACATGATCTCTTTGTTCTCTCTCTCACAGCCTCTATTCTAATTTTCTGAATGACTGTTATGTGACCTAGAGAGCATAACGATATATTTATAGGGCTAGAGCAGGGACCTGAGGAGAAATAAATCTGGGCTCCTTGTGTAAATAAGAAAACCTAATCCCACCCGGATTCTATTCTTATTTCACAAATTATAATTCACACCACTAAAGAATTATAATTGCACTCCCATCTTTATCTCGATTATATTTCGAGCTCCACGTTATTAAATACTTATTAATCTCCTCACGTTAAGATTACAAATACCCGTTGATTAAATGTCGATTACTAACAATCTCCCACTAATCAACATCTTATAAAACACCTTGAGACTAACCACTTAACTTATTCGATATGTCGGATACAAATATCCACCTGCAGGGTTTGACATAACCGAAACTTATAAGTTTACTCAAGGGGGTATCATCAATCTCTAACGAGACGTGGATTCTATCAATAATTAATATCCATATATTTCATGCATATAATGTTGTGACCCAACTCACCAAGACTATTGACCATGAAAAAAGATCTCACTTTATAATGAATCAAAGTCAACAACATTAAATGTATATATGTATTAATTATATCCAGATTAAGAGCATAAGTATTCTTAATAACTATAAGGTTCTAAATGTCTTAAAATGTCAGTACTAATACAATTACCTTAAAGTGGTCCTGTTCAATACACACAAAAGTGTACTAGCACAATGAGTCGGAACTAGAACCGTTCCCTGTAGTCAAGACAAACCTACTAAAACATTGTACTACAATTCTACTGATGGTGTGTTAAATTCCATTTAAGATTGTGAACCAAAACTTATATTCCACAAGAACCGATGATCCAATCTTCTGTGTGTAAGCCGTACTCTACACACTGGATCATCTACTATGTAGAATAAAAGACACATGCACAATATACAAATATATCATGCAAATATTGCCCATAATAGATTCTCATAAAAAAGGGATAAAACTGATTAATAATTAACTAATTAAATATTAATCCATTACATAAAAGCATGGCTTTTAGTATAAGTTTTAAACAATCTCCCACTTAGACTCAAAACCATGCTGCCACGCATCTCACTTCCATGCCCTCTACATGACTATCAAAAGTCTTGGCATGTAAGCCATTTGTAAAAGGATCTGCTAGGTTGTTTGCTGATGGAATCTTGGTCACAGCTACATCACCTTTCTATACGATCCCTCGTATCAGGTGGTGCTTACACTTGATGTGTTTTCCCTTCTTATGAATCTTTGGCTCCTTCGAGTTAGCAACTGCAGAACTATTGTCACAATAGATTGAAATTGCTGACTGTATTGAAAGTACCACTTCTAGATCCATCAAGAAGTTCTTGAGCCAAACGGCTTCCTGGCTACCTCAAAAATTGCCACATACTCGGCCTCCATGGTGGAATCTACAATATACGTTCACTAGATACTCCACCAACTCATGGCTCTACCTCATAGGGAAAACACATATCTCGATGTTAACTTTCTGGAACTCTTATATAATATAAAGCCTTAATCTGTGTACCCCCAAGGCACTAGACTGTCTGACTGGTACACCAACGTATAATCCTTAGTTCTTTTCAAATACTTAAGTATACATTTTATATCAGTCCAATCTTCTTGTCCAAGGTTAGACTGAAATCTGCGAACCATGCCAACAGCAAAGCAAATATCAAGTCTAGTTCACAACATAGCATACATGAGACTTTCTATTGCTGAAGCATTAGGAACTCTCTTCATTTTCTCCATCTCCTACGATGTCTTAAGACACTAATCCTTGGATAGATTGACTCCGTGTTTGAAAGGAAGCAATCATTTCTTGGAATCCTGCATGCTAAAACGGGCAAGGATCGCATCGATGTAGGAAGCTTGAGAAGCCCAACATCCTTTGCTTGATGTCACAAAAATTTAATCCCAAGGATGTGACAGGCTACTCCTAAATCCTTCATATCGAACTGGCTAGATAACCACAACTATACCAAAGATAACACTCTGACATCGTTTCCGATGAGCAAGATATCATCCACATATAGCAATACAAACACCACCACATTTCCATTGCGCTTCTCGTACACACACGACTCATCCGGACACTGATTAAAACCAAAAGACTTGATTGCTTGATCAAAACGGATGTTCCAAGACCTAGATGCTTGCTTAAGTCCATAAATAGACTTCTTAAGCTTGCACAACATGTGCTCTTGACCTTTTGCTATGGATCCATCTGGTTGCATCATGTAGATGCATTCATCCAGATTGCCATTAAGGAATGCAGTCTTCACATCCATTTGCCAAATCTCATAATCGAGATGAGCCGCAATGGACAAGAGAATCCGGATGGACTTAAGCATGGCTACCGGCGAAAACGTTTCCTCATAATCGATCCCTTCGTTTTGAGTATAACCTTTCGCAACAAGCCTAGCTTTATAGGTTTCAACCTTCCCGTCCGCTCCTCTCTTCTTCTTATAAATCCACTCGCCTCCGACGGGTTTTATCCCTTCAGGTGGTTCTATAAGATCTCAGACTTGATTTGAGTACATAGACTCCATCTCTGAATTCATAGCCTTTTGCCAAAGTTCCGCATCTTTATCTTGTAATGCCTCATTGTAGTTAAAAGGATCGGCATGTTGTTCATCAGGGATCAAATCACAAGATTCTCCCAACAACATATACCGATTGGGTGAAACAATAACCCTCCCACTACGACAAGGTACTGGTGTGTTAACAACAATTTCATATGATGTAGCCTCTTGTACTATTGGTGTTGGAGAAGTCTGTGCCGGTCTATATTCTCTCAATACTTCTAGAACAATCTAACTACTGGGCTTGTGATCTATGACATAGTCTTCTTCTAAGTATCAAGCATTGGTGCTAACAATGACTTTATGATCCTTAGGACTATAAAATAGAGCAACTTTCATTCCTCTAGGGTACCCCACCAAAACAAACATTTGTCCTTGATTCCAATTTATCTGCTTTCCCTTTCAGCACATGTGCTGGACTACCCCAATTCTGAACATGCCATAGACTAGTTTTGCTCCTAGTCTACAATTCTGTGGGTGCAGTTGGTACTAGCTTAAATGGTACCAAGTTAAGAATACACGCTATTGTTTCTAGTGCATGTCCCCAAAACAAATTTAGTTCATTTGAATAAGTCATCACTGATCTCACCATATCCATAAGAGTCTTTTCCTTCTTTCTGCTACACCATTATGTAGTGGCATACCTAGCGCAGACAACTAGGATGTAATCCCTTCTGCTGCCACTAGTTCCTAAATACTTCCAAGAGGTATTCGCTACCACGATGAGATCGCAGTGTCTTGATACATTTATCTAGACGCTCTCCCGTTTCCGGTCTATGCTCCTTGAATTTCTCAAAGCATTCGGACTTACGGTGTATCAAATAAATGTAACCATATCTTGAGTAATCATCAATAAAAGTATTGAAATACTCAAAATCACCTCTACCCCGGATGTTCATAGGTACACACAGATCAAAGTGAACCAATTTCAACGTTTCATTGGCTCTCCCTTTTTCCTGAAAAGGGACATCTTGGTCATTTTACCTTCCAAACAGGATTCACAGACTGGAAGTGCCTCCACTTATAATGAACCCAAAGATCCATTTCTAACCAGTCTAGAAATTCTGTTTAGATTAATATGACCTAGGCGTAAGTGCCAAAGATACGTTTGGTTCAACTTATAAGGCTCATTTCTCTTATATGGCAATCTATTAGTGTTATTCAATTCATTTAGTTGCATTGTAGGAACGATATCATTAATAACGTAGAGATTGTCATCTAATGAACCATAACAGATAAAATGTTTATTTAACTTAATAACTACAGAGTTATTAAAAATAAACCAAATATCCATTTACAACCAAATTTAGAAACCGAAACTAAGTTTCTCCTAATTCAATGATCATAAAGACAATCTCTTGAAATTAAACGCCTACTGCAACTGTTGCTACTTTTGTAGCACTTCCCATATGTAGATAAATCTCTTCATCACTAAGTCTCCTGGTTTCCTGGAACCTTTGCAAGCTGAATTGCAAACATGATTAGTGACACCCGTATCTACACACCAGGTACTGGTAGATAACACCGCTAAACATGATTCAACTACTAGTGAAAAAAAAATTCCTTGATTATTCAATTTATTGAGATAATTCGGATAACCTTCTTCTAGTGTCCTTTCTGCTTATAGTGAAAACACTTGTCGTTAGGCTTTTCCACTCTACTTCCAAGCTCATAAACTGTCTGAGGAACCGTTGCTTGTTGTTGAACCTTTTCCTACTTCTTACTGCCTTCTGGCTAGGAAGTAGAAACCTCTTCAACTACAATTACAGTTGTCTATTTATTAACCAAAAGACCCTTGCTAATTTAACGCTCTTTCAACAGTTTCGTCAAATAATAATGCATTTTGTTCATATTGTAATTCAGGCGGAACTGCTGAAAAAGCTTGGTAAGCAACTGGAACACAATATCAACCTGGGTTTCCCCATTGATTTCAGCTCCTGGGATTTCTAGTTCATTCAAAAGACCTATTATCTTCAGAACATAATCCCCTTACTGGGGTTCCTTTACCAATGGTTAATTCCCCAAATCTCACATTACAACTTGCCTAGGCGCACCCCAAATCTTTATTTTAGGTTATGCATCATGTCATAGGCAGTTTCTAAAAAACTGATGCTGATGTTGCAATACATTCGACATAGAAGCTAAAATGTAACACCGCGCCATCTCATCAGTTTTAACCCAATCCATATATATCGAATTTCAGGTTCTGTTGCAATTTCAATGGGTTTGATAGAGCACACCTCAGAGAACACAAATTTGGTCCCCTAAGCAGTCGACACAATATCCAGATCCTTTTCTAGTCAATATAATTAAGATCAGTAAATTTGTTTGACAATGTCATCAAGTGGATTGAAAAAGTTCATTTTTTGAATCTGAGAATCACATAACAACAATTATGAAGGGCAATCAAAACTTTTTGTATTTCTATTAAATTGGTTCCCTCAACCAGTCTATTAAAAGAAAAACATTAGCAACCCTACACACCGTGAAGAGTATGCCTCGATGGGTAGGTCCACTACTCTTCATCAGTCGTGTAGATAGGCACAACCTTTTAATTTTACTATCTAGACACTAAACCGTGCCCAATAAAATTAAATAGCTAATTTGCTTCGGTCCTATAAATAAAAGCAGTGACTCAGATGGAGATGATACTTGTTATTTATAGCTAAGTGTATACCATTACCTAACTTCAAGATCCATTGTTCCGTAATGAACTACCCCAGATGGAGGAGTAGTCCACACAACAATTATCTTGGAGCTATCCTCTAAGGAAGTAAGTACTGATGATGCCATAATTAATTTCGTCCGATGGGGAGGAAGGCACTAAAACCAACACACAAAACTTAATTATATCATCTACATACTAGTAATGGAGACCATGGGATTTATACAAAATAAACTCCCTCTCCCACTTAGTAATTTAAAAAATTTGTGAGGGTTATCAAAATTAATATGTTTGCAAAAAACGTGATCTAGGTCAAAAGCCAAATATTACCATGTTGTCCAAATATGGTAAACTATCACACATGCAAACAAGATGAATATACAAATATTCATAAAAAGGAAACATTAATAATATGTATCCCAACTATTATGGTCAAAGATGCAATCCTTGAGCAATAAGGAATCCTTCCGGTCTTGAAATCCTTAAGCAGTCAGGAATCCTTCGAGTCTTGAAATCCTTAAGCAATAAGGAATCCTTTCCAAACTTGAAATCTTTGAGCAATACATACGTAGAAGACTTAGATACTTTGAATCAATCCAGGAAATCAAAATCCAACCATACTTGGGCAAGAAAAATCGGATCTGAAAATTTTCCCGAGTAAACTGCACAGCCTTCAGTATTTTGGACTTTTCTCCCTCATTCGAACTCCGATTGAACTGATTCTAATTGGGTTGGATTCGAAATTCAATTATCTACAACTTCTGTGAAGAACAGAATTTTCAATTCCGATGTTTACTGGGTCAAAACAGCCTTGCAATCTGACCCTAAAAATCTGAAAAAATTCTGCTGCGAGTCAAACATTCTTTTTTCTTGACAAAACTATCTTCTTGTCAAAAAAAGATTGTTTTCTCCATATCGTATGTCCCATTACAGAATCTGTAATCTTATAACAGATCTATATATCTAAAACGATACAACTGAAGAAACAAAGATTACATCTAAAGCTTATGCCTCCCACACACTGCTATTACAGATTACAAATCTAAACTTGTAATCAAAAAACAGTAATAGTAACCACGCATAAAACAATTACAAAGCGTGGGATCCAATCACACAATTTAAAACATGCGTGACCATAATAGTGGGATAATCGATTCTGCAAAACAGACGTTAGAACAAACTAGAACTCTGCAAAACAACGGTTAGCACAGTTCTATATCTATGTTCTACGGACAACATGGCTTGTTTAATCCATACGCATGATTATAGCCCGCTCTGATACCACTGTTGGGAAACTAATCCCAGAACCTAGTAATTATGCGTATAGATTAAACAACAAAAATAAACACAAACCCTACAAGGCGGAATTAGGGTTTACCTCTCATCCGTAGACACGAACGCTGGTTGACTTGTTTATTTTAGAACTTGACAGACCTAATTACTGTATGCAACAAGCTTTGCTCGACAGTACCTCATGATCTTCTGCCATATTTCCTTATATCTCGATCATGTAGCCAAGTGTGGACTTCTACATGATCTCTTTGTTCTCTCTCTCACAGCCTCTATTCTAATTTTCTAAATGACTGTTATGTGACCTAGAGAACATAACGATATATTTATAGGGCTAGAGCAGGGACCTGAGGAGAAATAAATCTGGGCTCCTTGTGTAAATAAGAAAACCTAATCCCACCCGGATTCTATTCTTATTTCACAAATTATAATTCACACCACTAAAGAATTATAATTGCACTCCCATCTTTATCTCGATTATATTTCGAGCTCCACGTTATTAAATACTTATTAATCTCCCCACGTTAAGATTACAAATACCCGTTGATTAAATGTCGATTACTAACATGTGCATCCCGAGGCAATGTGTTGTATGTACAACCTCACGTGCTGTATGTACGTCTCAAGGATTTGTGCTGAATGCACATCCTTATGCGCTGTATGTGCATCTTGAAGAATGCGCTGTATGTACATTCTCGGGGGGGGGGGGGGGGAAGTGAATCTTGAAATGATGGAAAGCTGAATGCTGTGTTGATTTGGAGATTGATCCATGAGATTGTTAGAAATTGAAACTTGTGAGAAACGAAAATGGAACCCTGTGATAATCAGGGAAACGAAAATGTATCGATCGTAGTACGATAATAATTTGAAAAGAAAGTTGAACAATGAGATGGGTAGAGTGTTGAGATTTATTGATAGCATGATTGCTCGAGGTAATTTTCACTGTGTTGAAGGCTATTCATTGAATCAATTTATTTGACCCTTAATGTTGTACTGCCTTTATATCAAATTGTGTATTGCTTGTTATGTATGGGTTGGGGGTTAGAGTAGCTATTGAGTGATTTATCACTCACGGTGTTACACTTCGTGTGACCTTGGTATAATACCATGATGTTGCTTCGCGACTCGGACGTATTATGTCAGATTGTGATCAAACAGGAGGTGTAGTGTAGGTGTCGAGGGCGATGCTTATTTTGGAACAGAAGGTTTTCCAGTGGATCAGACTCAAGAGGAGCATTGGGATCAAGATCTCAACCTTAACCTATAGAGCCAACCTCCCTTATTTTTGTGTTGAAAAACTGTAATCTAATTTCCCAACAAAGTACTATGTTTATTTGTACTTGAACTAAGACAATTATGTTATTTCCGCTGCTTTATTAATGAGATCCTTTTTATTCATATTAATCTTTTATTAAATGATTTAAATTAATGCTTCTGAAAATCGGGGTGTTACAATATGACTCATACCACTTCTATTGTTTCCTTTTCTAGGTTTTTTCTCGATCATAAGGCCAATAGTCTTTTCACTACTAGGAGCCTTTTTCAAATAACTCATATAAGCCTTCAAAATAGGAGCTTTCTCTATCTTCTTTGAACCCCCACATTTAAAATTTTTTCTTAAATTTTTCCAACGTATTTGGTTGAAATTTTTTCCTTAAAAAAAAACAATAAAAAATTGCTTTGTGCCACACAATTAGTGTAGCAGATATTCACCAAAAGTTACAAAAGAAGATCATAACTCCCATATTTCAAAAAGTCTATTTTCTCGCATAGAAAAGAATTCGCTTTCAGCACATGGATCAAATTTGTAACTTCTCAATTAAATTTGTATTTATTTGGGGGAAGTATTAATTAACAATTACTTTATAACCCCCTTTATAAATACAAATAAAAATGAACTCATAAATGTTCATGAAACACCTTCAACGCTCCAAGTGTTAAACCAAAATTTCAAGAATCTATTTTTCTAATGACCAGCTTGACAAAACAGCTTATTTTTTTCTCCTCCTTTTTTTTTTTTCCCCCACATGAAGCTTCTTTCAGTTTTTCCCCTTGAAAAAAGAAAAAAACCAGGAAATCTCGACATGACAAACTTGCATTTATGTATACAATGATAGAAACCAACTATGAAATTTAAAAATGTCTTCTCCTCCACCAACTTTGAAGACAAATTATATTCCTTAAAAGAATATTGAACCTGAACCTTTTCACAGATGTATCAAATTGAGATAACCACCTCTCTTTTTTTTTTCCTTTCTTTTTTTTTTTTTTTTCCCAAGGAGTAGCAGGAAATTTTATTTAGAACATAACTCAAGTAGGATGAAAAATTCTCTGTTTCAAAATACATTAATTTCACATAGGACGAAATGTGGTTAGCAAAAACATATTTGATCAGCAATGACCCAATGTAAATCCTCATATAAATAACACACTCGTTACACAATGTGTATTAAGAGCCTAACGTTTCTATTAAATAAATAATATAAAAAAAAAGGTCCTCCTAGCTAGTTTGTAACCGACATGTCCATAATACTACAATTTAACCTCATTGATGACTCATTCATGTCTCACTTGAGTGAGTCAACTCATAACAGATCGAAATTCAACTCATAAAAATCTCTTTTGTGCACTTTTTGACATAAAATATGAATCTCCAGTGCTCCAAAAATTATATTTCTTCACAATAACTCCTCCTTTTTGCCAAAATACACTAATTTTGTATTCTGAACAAAAACGAAAACAAATTTTCCTAAAAATAGTCTTTAAAAACCAAACTACTCCAATCACTGTTTTTTTTTTTCCCCTTTGTTTCATGAAAAAGTTTGTTTGACAATTTTTCTTTTTATTTTTATTTTTATTTTTATTTTTTTTTATACTTTGGAATCACAAAACTAGCAAATCATATTACCATGTTCCTATCTGAGCTTTGAAAAAGCCTTAAGCTCTCACACAAAGCCTTTTAACTTTTATAGATTTATAAACGAAATCAAAGTGACAGTGTTTGTAAACATTTCAAACTTCAAGTAGAGCTGATCTCCATCTTCTAGGATGTGTCTTTGAACTAGCTATACCACCACAGTCAAATGAAATCAAATGATTTTCACCAAGCATACTGGATAGAATTAGGAATACAATGAGTGCAAAATGCAAGTTAACAATTTGCAATATCCGGTCTCCATACTTACAGAAATTCAAATTCATATCTTCTCTTAGATTGTTGGAAATATTCTTTAGAATTTCTGTAAACTTATATATTTGGAGATAACGACATAACAAACAAATAATATAACTATACTACAAATAAAGTAAGAGAGATCAGAAAACTTATAGTGATCGAGGCACGTGTAAAGCGCTCTCCTAAGAGAAGATATGTCCCCCCGCTTGCACCGAGTTGTGTGACATTCCACTCCCAAGATACAACGATCATCCACGGAAGCTTTAATTTGTGTGCAGCTAAAGCTTTCCACACAAATGAAGAACTGCCCGTATGCTGAAAACAATAAATCTATATCTCAACAAATCTCGATATATATGTATTACATATAGCTTTCTGAAGTGGAATTTTTTAATGAGAAAGATGTCGAAGATATCCAGTTAGTTGTGGATCTCAATCCAGCTAATGCGGTGGAAGATATTGGGAAAGGAAAATTGAAACAGAAAAGGATTGAAAAAAAGTTGGGATTTCCGAAAGCTAAGAAGAAGGGTCGTCGAAAAAAAAAAAAATGCATAGTGTTCAGATCTGCCATAGCTGCAGCTGCATTATCTGTTTCTTCTGATAGCATTAACAGGATTCATCTTAATACGGCTCAGGCTTCTCGATCTATAAGCAAGATCTTGGGTGAAGATTATTTGGGGGATGATGATGAGATCACAAGTGGTTTTTTTGTTGCAAGCTGAGTTTGCTGTTGGTGGTGTTGTTTGAGGCAGTTTAGTTGATTCTTTGGGGCGTTGGTTTTAACTTATTTTTTCGGGTGTGTTTTCTTGTTGGGGGGTTTTGGTTGGCTTCTTGCCAACTTTAGGTTGTGTTTTCTCTTTTGGTTCCTTGCATCTTGTGTCTTTTGATGTGAGGGGAGTTTTCTTTGTGGATGTCCCCTTCTTTCATCTTTAGGCCTTGTTCTTGGATCCTTTTAATCTTTGTAATTCGTTTTCAAAGGTTAATAAAATTTTTGCCTTTCAAAAAAAATGTATTACATATAGCTCATAGGTTTGATAAGATATTTTCAAGAATCGTTACCTTTCATATTGTGGGCTAGCCACCTTTATATAGAATAACAAATCTCCTATGCAATTAACCATTGCATATAATATGCTCTTAATACACAATATAATATTTGGGAGTTACTAATATTAATACCAATAACCACTAATTTAATTAGCTAATATAATTTGACACAATAAATTGATTTAAAGATATTTTTAAAAGCTTTTTTCTAACATGTTTCACAGTACTTTAGTAGTTCTTTAGTGATTTTGTAGGGCTTCTAGATTTATTTTGAGGGCTGGTTTACTAGTAGTAGTTTTATAAAGAAGTAGCAACAATTCTATGGACAAATTTAGTTTTCCAGAACTAATGACAGCTGTTGTTAGCTATTTTAAAGAATTATTAGTATGTTGTTTTATTGTTATTGTTATTATTATTATTATTATTATTATTATTTTGCAATTATTGGATGCTAACATGGTTTAAACTAGAAATCGATCGAACCAAACTGACTGGTCTATGATTGATTGTGTTTTGTTTCCATATGTGTAACGGTCAAGTTATGGTTCTCAATTTTTCAGAGCTATTAGATATGGTTTGGTTCCTGGATTTCTACAGAACTGATACAATCCAGACCATGTACATCTCCATGTTTTAAACCTTAACGACAATCCTGTGAGTTGATTTTAGATTTTTTTTTTAAAAATACTCCATACTCCCAGTCGACCCTCGAGTCGAAGCTAACGATTGGCTCTGCCAACAATAATAAGAAAATTTTACATTGATCCGACATCGGGTTGGATATGATTTTATATGCGCTTTCCTTGAGATAAATAAGATAAATGGGTTCCGATCACGTGTTTGCAATCTCTTTAATTTTAAGTCAAATTAAAACTGAAATCTTAAACGTGATTTTTTTTTGCATTATCTCAGTCGAGATAAAAAATATGAATGATATCTTATCTACTTGGGTAAGTAATAAGGAGCCCAACATGGGCTCCAATCCTGGGATAGGATGTGTGTATGTCCGTTTGTTCATACTAATCATACTAATAACATATGCTGACTTCGGTGGACGTATCCGTGATCAGACACATTACCTTAAAATGGAGCAAACCAAGATATGCAATAACATGGAACAAACCACTTAGATAATGCAATAATTAATTTTTTATATTTAAGCTTAACGCCCCACGAATGTCCAAGAAAACAAAACCAAACATCAGTACGGATTACATGACCTTGTCGATGGCTCCTCGTAATAGGATTTAGCTACAATACATATGCTTATTGGAGGTGTACTATATGCACCCCTTGATTTATAACAATTTTGATTAAAAAAAAATTATAACATCAATCTTGAAATCGTAACTTTTCTATAAATAATTTATAACCTTAATCCAAAATTTAATGAATTTAAAGGGAGCATATTATACACAAATAATAATGTGTATTGTAACGTTTTCCTTTCTACTAGATGCCAAAACAATTGACAAGACTAGAGGTTGAGATTACTTTAATTGCCTCTGCTGGAATGGAATATCTTTCAATTGACAAGACTAGAGGTTGAGAAAGTTCCAAGCAAATGCGGAACGGAGTGGATCAAATCCCCTTGCATGTAGTCATGTACTCATGTACTATTTGGTCCCTTCCGAATATCCCGTAATTTTTTTGAAATGCCATGATACGGAAACAATCCTCAAGTATTATTATTATTATTATTATTTAAGAATCTTTATGTATATAAATATTATGGTGAAGCCTGATTCGGGCTTAGGGCCAGGCTGGCTCTAGTACAAAACCAGTCCGGCTTTTGGCTTGAGTCGGTTTGGTGGTGTTTTGTCCAGGATTGGGCTGGCTCACGTGTAAGGTCGTTCTGACAGTTCGTGAAACAGAAAAGAAAGTTTTGTACGTGAACAGACTCTATATAGAACCCCTAAATCATCTTTTAGGGTACTTGTCTTTTAGGTTGCGGAATTCATTCATTTGAACGAGAAAGCTGTTGGAACTCTTGAGAGAAAGCTTGTAAGCATATTTTTTCCCCTCATCAATCATTGCGAAATGGTGTGACTCCCGAAGAGTAAAGAGTTGTCAAACCTGGTATATCCTGTCTTGCTTTCTTTTCTTGCTTTCGATTTTCTTTTGTGTGTATTTTGTGATTCAAGTGTTTCGAGATCCATAGGGAGTGTGTGTTGTTGAGATGAGTGCGTAGTTCAATTCAATTAAATCTCATCAACTGGTATCAAAGCTGCAGTTACAAATAAGGGGTTCGATCAATCTATGGATTTGTTTGATCAATAAGTTCAAGGGTTCAAACTTTGCCTTCTGAAAGACAAAGGAAAGGAAAGGAAAAAAAAGAGGTAGAG
Source organism: Vaccinium darrowii (assembly GCA_020921065.1). Taxonomy (NCBI): domain Eukaryota; kingdom Viridiplantae; phylum Streptophyta; class Magnoliopsida; order Ericales; family Ericaceae; genus Vaccinium; species Vaccinium darrowii. The sequence continues at coordinate 24,256,694 of CM037158.1, read as the reverse complement.
AGCGAAGAAGAGTGGGATATCCTTGACCGGAAGGCAATGGATTTGATCCATTTATCGATCGTGAGGTCGGTAACCCACAACGTATTGATGGAAAAAACAATGTTCGATCTCATGGAGGTATTAGCTAGGATGTACGAACAACCATATGCTACAAATAAGGTGCAGCTCATGAAAAAACTTTTTAATTTCAATATAAAATGAAGGTGTCCCTTTATGTCTCATCTCAATGAGTTCAATTTGATAGTAGATCAACTAGTATCTGTGGATATTACGTTTGATGACGAGGTTCAAGCCTTGTTGATCCTATCCGAGTTGCCAGATAGTTGGCAGGGTATGGTTACTGAGGTTAGTAATTTGGCTTGAAAAGAAAAATTGAACCTAAGTGAGATTGTGAGTTTGACTCTAACGCAGGAAGTTAGACGAAAATCGCTAGAGGTAGTGTCAAGTTCAGGTAGTTCGGATTCCGCTCTGAGTTTTGAATAGAGAGGCAGAAGCCAAACCAAGGGTGGTCAGAATCAGAACAAGAACCAATCAAAATCATGGGGCAAGGGAAACCGAGAGAAATTGTAAATGCGTGCAATAAAAGGTGAATGTTGGAACTGTGACTAGGCATGTCACACCACACTCTGGCAGGATATAACCTGCACAAAGTGACTGGACACCTGTCACCACCTGTACGCCTTTTAGGCTACTCACAAAAGCTATTATACAAAGCTCAACTGCAACTCGTAACGAATGCAAACAAAAGATATTATAACACCAAACTCAACTGCCATAACCAAAACAGGTGTTCACACCTCCTCAACAACTGTACAGTCAAAATCATTTGACATGTACTCAACCACATTAACTCCACAAAATATTGATTATCCACATCACCCACTGACTGACAAAATCACAGAACACAACCTCTAGGAACACCTGTCTAGCACTCTGGCACTGTAGTGGACCGACGTCTAGCTCAACTGGAAATCTGCAACCAAAAAGGTTACAGGAGAATGTACCTTAGCAACATAATAAATGGAAATGATAAGTGTTTAGATGGATCGAAATATAAACAACACACCAACACATTTGCTTAAACAATTTATCTCAAAACACAGCCCTCCATATTATTTCAAAAATGCAGCCCACCGGCTCATCTCAAAACATAGCCCACCGGCCCATCTCAAAAACACAGCCTATCGGCTCATCTAAAAAACACAGCCTATCGGCTCATCTTAAAAAACACGGCCTATCGGCTCATCTCAAAATCACGGCCCACCGGCCCATTTCATCAATACACCTCTGTAAGTTTTGCAAAATATTTCACATTTTCTTTCACAATATAAAACATTATCCTATCAATTTACCCAATGTGCCAACGAGTCGCCAACCTCACGACCGGGAGTTATGACGGTACCGTGACCTCGCTCACAGGCTCACATATAGTGGCGGTGACGAGGGCCATTCTTTATCACCAATGGTAGGTGCAACCCACAAAAGGTAAGCAAAGCTCACCGACAAGCCTCACAAATTGCTTGCCATCTCACACAAATATTGGCACAGCCCACGCTGCAAGATGCCAACCTTGCAACTTTTTGGCTCCACAAAGGTAAGCAAAAGCTTACTGGCAAACTTCACAGTTGTTTGCCGCTCACACCAACATTGGCACAAGAGGCGTAAAAATTCTCTTTCCACCCACCAAAAATATTTGATCCATCACCACAAATCATTTAATCTATCCAAACACAATACCTCTAACATATACAAAAATCATGAGGAGAGTTTTCCAAAACAGCAATAATCACACAACACATTTGAGAACACAACACATTTCTATTTATTATAGAAGCTGTACATTCTCACCTGCCACAATAGAACCAACTCCGCCAGAGACTTAACCTCTACGCACCAGAGGCGTAATCATGACCATTCTTATGGTATCATCACCTAATATACCAAATATACAGCACTCATAAGACTCACCACCAAAATTCATGCCCAAATGCAAGTGAAATGCATGAAAATGCATCCTACAACTCAACAGTGCTGCGCTCTACGAATTTTCAGAATTAATCTACTTATCCGATTCCCACGAAATTTTTACCACAAACTCCAGACTCATACTTCATCATCATATCCAAAATTCAGAATTTTCTGAGCTCTGCAACAATTTTTAAACAACCTCCAAACAGACCCATAACTTGCTGCAAATTCACCAAAACAGATTTTTCTCCAACTTCAAACTAAAAACTGCTATTCTCTGGAAATAATTAAGGCACAACCCATACACCATTTCGAAGGTATACGAGTCTAGTTTCATAATCAGAAGACGGTGTGCCAATCGGATACCCACGCTAGAAGTTATGACCATTTTCCTAAGACATGTCAGTGCTGTCTGCACAAACACGAGCCTGACAGCAGATTGGTCCACGAATTTTAATATTTTCTATACCTCGAATTGAACTCTGAAATTTTTACACAACACACAGGACATCCATGGGTAGCTACTTTAAAAATCTCGTAAATTCCTGACTTCAAGAACCCTGTCTTAAAATTCGCCAAAAACCATGACAGATGTGGTTTTTCACAAAACCAGTCAGTGAACCCTTCACCTTCCTTTCACGAATTTCATAAGAATCAAACCCCAAATCACTCTTATGAGATGCAAAATCAGTGATTAACTTGTAAAAGAACAACGTATATCAAGAATTTCAGAAATTAAACTCTAATTCGTACCTTAATATTGGGTTTTCCCCAATTTTTCCTTCTTCTCCTTCTTCTTCTTCTTCTTCTTCTTCTGCCGACTTCTCTCTCTCTCTCTCTCTCTCTCTCTCTCTTCTTTGATTAACCCCAATCATCTGCCCAAATAAGCAGAGAAGAGAAAAAAAATATCTCTTGCCAAATTACACTTCACCCCTCCAATTATCATTGTTATTAACTTTAAGCCCAAACCTTATGATTACTCCAAGTCACACATAGGATAAAACACATCAAATATTTGAAATAACCCGGGTGTTACAATTCTCCCCACCTTATGAAATTTCGTCCTCGAAATTTTGTTTCCCTTAAACAAACAATTTTCGCATTACTACGCGCTTTCCCAAGTACCTTGCTCAATCTATTGACCTCACCACAACATTTCCCCAACAAAATTATTTTCGTGCATCATACTTGATCTCCCGTACACAATTTTTTTCCCGTAGTTTTCTCCACATGGCTTGAGTATTCCCTCAGTTACCAAATTTTAAATTCGCTTTCTCAATGAATGTCAACGTAAGAAACCTGACCCAAGGAATATCAATAAGATAAAACATTTGAGCTCCTTCAGAAATTCTAATCAATTTCCCAAACACACGTCACCTCTTCAAACCAAAATTCAACATTTTCATAAGGCTTCACGAATTTGACTACTTATACATCATCTTCCCAATTAAAATTTATCGCTTAAAATTCAACTTTATTCCCAAATATTAACATTATTCTCAACACAACCACCAGCTCACCAAAACTTTTTTTTTTTCCGTTTCCTCAAACTCTCCAATCATTCCAACCTTCCAACAAACCACCAACTTTCTGAGGAGAAACCTAGTTGTTTATCCATCACTCAAGAATGCCAAGTGTACTCCGTATTCAAAAGTAAACAAGCAGCACACAATTCTATAAACTCCGGTTCAACTCTGCCTCAACAACAAATACCCATAATTTGATCGCTTAATGTTCCTCACTTTAATAATCAACTACAGTTTCCACTTGATCCATGGTTGCCAGTCAATCAAACACTTTACCCTTGGGTGCATTGCACCTCTCACAACATAACCACAAACAATTTTTTCAACACTTTCCACTAGAACATAAAATAATTAAGGCTTCCCAAATAACGAAACCTTAAAATCACCACATACTTAGTACTAGAAGCAAGTTTTACACAAACCAACAAATAATTCATAGCTTTAACACATTTGAATCATCTCGACAGATCACATGTTGAAATACCTTATTCGTTCTTACTCCCGAATTTCATAACACCCGCTAATAGAGGTATACTTGTAGCACCAGGGAATTTCTCAAGCACCCAAACATCCTATGGTTCATTGTTTCCATATGCAACATCATTCACCCAAAAATAACCTCAATTTACACTCACTACACATCAAGGTCATATACTTTCACTTACTATGACATACTCACAAAAATAACTTCAGTATCATGATCAACAATCCAACTAGAGTTAAATTTTACCCTATTATTCTTATCTCTTATAATCCTCTCACAATAACAGCCATTCACTTTTCCACATACACGACCAAGATGATATTCCACCAAACTCCAAATTTTCAAATTCTCAAGCAGTAATCAGTTAGTTGTTGCGCACTCTTTAGCTACACAAAATCGACAATATCCTCATTCTCAACAATTGACATATGGAAAAGACTTTCACCTTATCTCACCTGGAATGATGCTCGCAAAAATCATTTAACACTCACTAAAGTCGATAACTGTACAACACCCACAACCTTCAAACACATTGATCTATTATATCCAATAATGCAACTTCCATAACTATATCAATCCCAAAAGACATCAGTAAAACTTGAGTGCCCCTAAGTTAGGAAGCAACAATCTTTAATTAGACATTATAACAATCTTACCCACCAAAATCATAACAACTCAATTTAATGAAATTCAAAAATGTCCAAACCTTGCAACTAAAAAGAACTCAACTGAAGACCTTACTTCCACACTCTATTGTTTTGAATGTCCACATATTTTTTTTTTTACCATATAAACTCATATTTTTTTTCGGACCTCACAAATTTCCTCACCCGAAAAATCTACGTACCCACCATCACCTTTGGATTGAACTTACGTCGCTCCTAACACCATTTCCATTTTGTTATCCACATTCACATTCCCACCCATGAATACACCTATTAATATAATCTCCTTGGTAGCCATCCGAAACTAATTTCACTTATGATACTAATATCCATTGTCTGAGCTTGCACTACCAAATCATATATAGGTCAACCACCACATTCAGTCCACAATTCCCTTAACTTTCAGATCATGACACCTAAGATACTTATCAAAATCTTGTATCATTTCATGCTCTTCAAACACGTTACTATAATCCCAAACCTCCAAATTTCCACACCTTTTTGCATGCCGTAATCGTAACTCAAAGCTAACATATCTTTCCACATATGCACAATACATAAAGCGCTGCCTCTCAGGAAATGTTAAGGACCCGAACCCAAATTGGTAACAATCAACTCATCATGTATCAACAACCTTTCAACCAAATAAATTATTGACTACTTCATCTGTTACAATCCACAATATCACAATTCGTCAAAACCCATTTATAATTCTATTCGGTACACCCAATACCTGTTTCCTCTTAGCTATAACAATTCACATACTCAAGTTTACCCTTTAAAATATAACACCCTCACAATATTTTGAATATCGAAGATAGATAAAAGTCCAAATCCTATTGAATACCTCAAATAACCCCTCTCTCTTTTTTTCACTGTACATCTCAATATCCGTAGAACTGCCAAAACCCATGAGCAATATCAAATACGGATTCTACCTTAGCACACAGCTTTAATAAACCAACTCCAACTTCGTAACAAGTTGATCACCCCAATACCTAATTACTCCCTCAATGTGCTGACAAAGATCAGATAAAAATTAACATGCACCCAAATTACACATGATAGTAAATAGCTCAATACCAATGATCTCCAAAGATATACAAGATCGTGGGACCACAACAGCCTAGTCATGCATAAGAAAATTATCTACAAACCTCAAGTACTTAGACTAAACATTATATTTCATCCATTCATTCTCCTCAATATTCATACCGTTGCCTAAAATGCCCCCAGAGTTATAATCAACATGTGTACATAATTTCCTCATCATCAGTCTATCTCATCGATAATACGTACATCTCCCAACTGATTTTATACCTTTATAGGACCAATAGTTCTAATAGATTCTTTAACATCTGCACCATGTCCTCTCTTCTGATCACATTAAACACTTAGCATATCGACCAAACGCAGGATCATACATGTAAGGACCCGTATTTTTACATAATTTTTCCGGAATAATGTTGGGTAAATGTGAGGAATTGAATTTTGACTAAAATGGGTCAAGGTGATAGTGGTGGAATGCATGGGGTGTGTTTAAAGTACACTTGGAAGTTTAGGGGTGAAAGTGTATGTGGGTGTGACTATATAAACATTTTAGTCTTGCATTTTGGGACAAAAAAAATCAGCCCCTCTCATCTCTCTCACCACCGATCTCTCTCTCCCTCATCCTCCTCCCAAATTTGCTCCACCTTCTCTCTAAAAATCCACCTCCCACACTCAATCTCTTCTAGAACCAAGTTCAAAACTTCATTCTACGCGTCAATTGGAGTCGGGTTCACCGTGGTTCTTCTTGGAGAGCAAGGGTTTTGATTTGGGAACTCCACAATCAAGGGTTTTGCTTGTTCTACTCATTTGAGGCTTCATCCTTGAGGTAGGGAACAATTTTTCTACCTCCTCTAAGTGTATATTGGTTGATTAATGGCATTGTTGGTGTTCTTGTTCCCAATTCCTTGTTAAATTTGTTATCACCATGGAAATGAGCTTGATTTTGATTGAGTTTGGGTTTTACATGTTTAGTTGGTAAATTCATGAATTAGTTGTTGATATATCCCTCTCCTATGAGTAGTTGTTGTTTGGGACCTCAATTTTTGGCTTAGGTTGAAACCCCCCCTCCATTGTGGAAAAATCTGAGAATCTGCAAATTTTCGCTCGTAATAGTCTTTGTATCGATACCCCTTTAATGGGTATCGATACCCATCGTTCTGTTGAGATTTTAGCTAATTGGTATCGATACAGCTTTTCTTAGTATCGATACTAAACGCTTAAGACAGATTTTGACCCAACTTCACGGGCACGCCCCGACTTCGTCCGAACTCCGATTGAGGTGATTCTTGAACCGTTAGAAAGCTCTATGAGTCTACTTTCGAACCCAATTGGTCTTATCTTCATAGCCTATGTATTTTGAGAGAAATGTGATTTTTCCTATCAAGGTGTCGAGTTATCTTGAGATTTCTCACTCCATTTTCATGTTCCTTTGTTCCGGGCCTTCATTGGTCTTCCCCAAGCTTCTCGAATTGACCTCTAAGCTTTGTTATCCTATCTTGGTATAAATTATGTTTTCTCTTAATCTTTCACATTTTTGGACACGTGTTAACTATACCATAACCGGCACACCACGGGTTCTTTGAACAAGATGGATTAGGTGAATGTTTTGGACACTTGTAAAAGAGTACTGGAATACGTGAATTGGTTCTGGACACTGAGTTGAACTTATGAGTTGATAAATGGTATGTAAATGTGAAATATGTGACACGGGGCCCGAAAGGGTATGCCCGGAGTGACACGGGGCCTTTATGGTATGCCCGGAGTGACACGGGGCCTATATGGCATGCCCGGAGAATAAACGAATGATTAAAAGAAAAAGGATGTATATGATAAATGTGAAGGATACTTGGGTTTGGTTAGGTCTTTGGGGCATCTCCTAGACACTTCTTCATCAAGTTGTTCTATCATGGTCCAGTTTAGCTTACTCATTCTTACGTACCACATCATCATGTGCATCTTTCATTCTCTATACCCTTAGTGTTGGTAGAAAAGTTTCCTACGAGCTAGTGAGCTCACCCTATCTTCCCCAGGTACTCGGCAAAATGCATGATTGGAATGCTTGACGTGTGGATGCATAGCATGAAGCTTACATAGCGTGGAGTTATTTCATCCTCTCCATAGTTTACTGTATTTTTGGGAGATGATTTTGTAACTTCTATTTCTTTAATCTTTTGACAAACCCAATATATGTAATAACTTTATCTATCATTGGATCTAAAGTACTCGGGTTCGGGTATCTTTGATGAGGGACACGTAGACTTGTAATTGAGAAATTGTATTTTGACTTTGACTATTCTATGGAAGTTGTTTGACTTTGATCGATCCTACGTGGATTATATTTGTATTTGGCTTATCGAAATTGAGGGCGTGACAATACACTTTCATAGTAAATACACAAATATGCTCTTTCACTTCGACACTTGCTCTACCGCATGTACTTCTTTACACACCTCCATCCACCCACACGTGGTAATAGAGTGACATCAGAGGTTTGTTTTGAAGTGTGCTGGCCAGTCACTCTTTAAATCAATCCGCCATGTCATTCTTAACCACCACGCTGAGCATTTTCTCTGCCAATCCCATCATAACCTCCAACATTCTAGCATTTGGATCAAACTAATTTACTTACTCATGTTGCACCTCATGTCCCTCCACACTAACACACGCAAATATATGACACCTCTGTCCCATCACTTTCTTCTATCAAGTTGCTGCAAAAACAAAACATAGAAATATGCATGAATCTTACATGTATGTATGCACCCACTACCCACACCCCTGTGACACTCTTCTCAACACTCTAGGTTTTACCTAGACTCAAGAACTCGGAACAACACCGCCTATGGTCCACCACAAGTGCTACACTCTCAAAAGTCTACAGAACCTATAACCTAGGCTCTGATACCAAAATTGTCACACCCCACTCTGGCAGGATATAACCTGCACAAAGTGACTGGACACCTGTCACCACCTGTACGCCTTTTAGGCTACTCACAAAAACTATTATACAAAGCTCAACTGCAACTCATAACGAATGCAAACAAAAGATATTATAACACCAAACTCAACTGCCATAACCAAAACAGGTGTTCACACCTCCTCAACAACTGTACAATCAAAATCATTTGACATGTACTCAACCACATTAACTCCACAAAATACTGATAATCCACATCACCCACTGACTGACAAAATCACAGAACACAACCTCTAGGAACACCTGTCTAGCACTCTGGCACTGTAGTGGACCGACGTCTAGCTCAACTGGAAATCTGCAACCAAAAAGGTTACAGGAGAATGTACCTTAGCAACATAATAAATGGAAATGATAAGTGTTTAGATGGATCAAAATATAAACAACACACCAACACATTTGCTTAAACAATTTATCACAAAACACAACCCTCCATATTATTTCAAAAATGCAGCCCACCGGCTCATCTCAAAACATGGCCCACCGGCCCATCTCAAAAACACAGCCTATCGGCTCATCTCAAAAACACAGCCTATCGGCTCATCTTAAAAAACACGGCCTATCGGCTCATCTCAAAATCACAGCCCACCGGCCCATTTCATCAACACACCTCTGTAAGTTTTGCAAAATATTTCACATTTTCTTTCACAATATAAAACATTATCCTATCAATTTACCCAATGTGCCAACGAGTCGCCAACCTCACGACCGGGAGTTATGACGGTACCGTGACCTCGCTCACAGGCTCACATATAGTGGCGGTGACGAGGGCCATTCTTTATCACCAATGGTAGGTGCAACCCACAAAAGGTAAGCAAAGCTCACCGACAAGCCTCACAAATTGCTTGCCATCTCACACAAATAGCACATCCACAAATATTGGCACAGCCCATGCTGCAAGATGCCAACCTTGCAACTTTTTGGCTCCACAAAGGTAAGCAAAAGCTCACTGGCAAACCTCACAGTTGTTTGCCGCTCACACCAACATTGGCACAAGAGGCGTAAAAATTCTCTTTTAAATTGTCACACCCCACTCTGGCAGGATATAACCTGCACAAAGTGACTGGACACCTGTCACCACCTGTACGCCTTTTAGGCTACTCACAAAAGCTATTATACAAAGCTCAACTGCAACTCGTAACGAATGCAAACAAAAGATATTATAACACCAAACTCAATTGCCATAACCAAAACAGGTGTTCACACCTCCTCAACAACTGTACAGTCAAAATCATTTGACATGTACTCAACCACATTAACTCCACAAAATATTGATTATCCACATCACCCACTGACTGACAAAATCACGGAACACAACCTCTAGGAACACCTGTCTAGCACTCTGGCACTGTAGTGGACCGACGTCTAGCTCAACTGGAAATCTGCAACCAAAAAGGTTACAGGAGAATGTACCTTAGCAACATAATAAATGGAAATGATAAGTGTTTAGATGGATCGAAATATAAACAACACACCAACACATTTGCTTAAACAATTTATCTCAAAACACAGCCCTCCATATTATTTCAAAAATGCAGCCCACCGGCTCATCTCAAAACACAGCCTATCGGCTCATCTAAAAAACACAGCCTATCGGCTCATCTAAAAAACACAGCCTATCGGCTCATCTTAAAAAACACGGCCTATCGGCTCATCTCAAAATCACGGCCCACCGGCCCATTTCATCAACACACCTCTGTAAGTTTTGCAAAATATTTCACATTTTCTTTCACAATATAAAACATTATCCTATCAATTTACCCAATGTGCCAACGAGTTGCCAACCTCACGACCGGGAGTTATGACGGTACCGTGACCTCGCTCACAGGCTCACATATAGTGGCGGTGACGAGGGCCATTCTTTATCACCAATGGTTGGTGCAACCCACAAAAGGTAAGCAAAGCTCATCGACAAGCCTCATAAATTGCTTGCCATCTCACACAAATAGCACATCCACAAATATTGGCACAGCCCACGCTGCAAGATGCCAACCTTGCAACTTTTTGGCTCCACAAAGGTAAGCAAAAGCTCACTGGCAAACCTCACAGTTGTTTGCCGCTCACACCAACATTGGCACAAGAGGCGTAAAAATTCTCTTTTAAATTGTCACACCCCACTCTGGCAGGATATAACCTGCACAAAGTGACTGGACACCTGTCACCACCTGTACGCCTTTTAGGCTACTCACAAAAGCTATTATACAAAGCTCAACTGCAACTCGTAACGAATGCAAACAAAAGATATTATAACACCAAACTCAATTGCCATAACCAAAACAGGTGTTCACACCTCCTCAACAACTGTACAGTCAAAATCATTTGACATGTACTCAACCACATTAACTCCACAAAATATTGATTATCCACATCACCCACTGACTGACAAAATCACGGAACACAACCTCTAGGAACACCTGTCTAGCACTCTGGCACTGTAGTGGACCGACGTCTAGCTCAACTGGAAATCTGCAACCAAAAAGGTTACAGGAGAATGTACCTTAGCAACATAATAAATGGAAATGATAAGTGTTTAGATGGATCGAAATATAAACAACACACCAACACATTTGCTTAAACAATTTATCTCAAAACACAGCCCTCCATATTATTTCAAAAATGCAGCCCACCGGCTCATCTCAAAACACAGCCTATCGGCTCATCTAAAAAACACAGCCTATCGGCTCATCTAAAAAACACAGCCTATCGGCTCATCTTAAAAAACACGGCCTATCGGCTCATCTCAAAATCACGGCCCACCGGCCCATTTCATCAACACACCTCTGTAAGTTTTGCAAAATATTTCACATTTTCTTTCACAATATAAAACATTATCCTATCAATTTACCCAATGTGCCAACGAGTTGCCAACCTCACGACCGGGAGTTATGACGGTACCGTGACCTCGCTCACAGGCTCACATATAGTGGCGGTGACGAGGGCCATTCTTTATCACCAATGGTTGGTGCAACCCACAAAAGGTAAGCAAAGCTCACCGACAAGCCTCACAAATTGCTTGCCATCTCACACAAATAGCACATCCACAAATATTGGCACAGCCCACGCTGCAAGATGCCAACCTTGCAACTTTTTGGCTCCACAAAGGTAAGCAAAAGCTTACTGGCAAACCTCACAGTTGTTTGCCGCTCACACCAACATTGGCACAAGAGGCGTAAAAATTCTCTTTCCACCCACCAAAAATATTTGATCCATCACCACAAATCATTTAATCCATCCAAACACAATACCTCTAACATATACAAAAATCATGAGGAGAGTTTTCCAAAACAGCAATAATCACACAACACATTTGAGAACACAACACATTTCTATTTATTATAGAAGCTGTACATTCTCACCTGCCACAATAGAACCAACTCCGCCATAGACTTAACCTGTCACGCCCTCAACTTTAATAATCATACTATAAAGAATATCCACGTAGGATGGATCACAGTCAAACATATCTCCATAGAATAGTCAAAGTCAAAGTACAGTTTCCAAATTTACGGGTCTACGTGTCTCTCATCAAAGGTACCTGGACCCCAGAACTTTAGTTCCAACAATAAATAAAGTTATTCCATATATTGGGTTGTCAAAAGATTTAAAGAAATAGAAGTTACAAAATCATCTCCCAAAAATACAGTAAGTTATGGAGAGGATGAAATAACTCCATGCAATGTAAGCTTCATGCAATGCATCCACACGTCAAGCATCCCAATCATGTGCCTTGCCGAGTACCTGGGAAAGATAGGGTGAGCTCACTAGCTCGTAGGAAACTTTTCTACCAACACTAAGGGTATAGAGAATGAAAGATGCACATGATGATGTGGTACATAAGAATGAGTAAGCTAAAATGGACCACGATAGATCAACTTGATGATGAAGTGTCTAGGAGATACTCCAAAGACCTAACCAAACCCAAGTGTCCATATGTTTCCTCATAAACGTTACATTTCGTGTCGTGGGTTTATTCCCTTCAAAACACAATCATTTACACAAGCATTTCGTTGCACAATACTTCACAAATTCCCAAAATTACTAAAATAATCCAAGTATCCTTCACATTTATCATATACATCATTTTCCTTTTTAATCATTCGTTTATTCTCCGGGCATGCCATATAGGCCCCGTGTCACTCCGGGCATACCATAAAGGCCCCGTGTCACTCCGGGCATACCCTTTCGGGCCCCGTGTCACTCCGGGCATACCCTTTCGGGCCCCGTGTCACATAATTCACATTTACATTTCCATTTATCAACTCATAAGTTCAACTTAGTGCCCAAAACATTCACACAATCATCTTTGTTCAAGAACTCAAAACGTGTCGGTGATGGTCAAGTTAGCACATGTCCAAGTGCGTGAAAAACCAAGACAATCAAAACAAAACATGAAATGCACCATGATAGGTTACCGATGCTTAGAGGTCAATTTGAGAAGCTTTGAAAGGACCAATGAGGGCCCGGAGCGATGGAACATGAAAATGGAGTTATAAATCTCAAGAAAATACGACACGCTGATAGTAAAAAGCACATATCTCTCAAAATACAAAGGCTATGAATATGAGATCAATTGGGTTTGAAAGTAGACTCATAGAGCTTTCCAACGGTTCAAGAATCACCTCAATCGGAGTTCGGACGAAGCCGGGACGTGCCCGCGAAGTTGGTTCAATAATCTGCCTGAACAAGAGGAGTTTGGATCGATCCGAAGGTGTTTGGATCGATCCAAAATGATCCGGGAGCCAACAGAAGGTTTTGGATCGATCCGAACAATTTTGGATCGATCCAAAATTGTTCAAAACACCATCAGATTGTTTTGGATCGATCCAACTTATGTTTGGATCGATCCAAACGGGTTTCGAGTGAAATTTTGACAGCTTGTTCAAAATGAATGGGGCTTCAATCCAAGGCAAAAATGGAGGTTCCAAAGCACAACAAAGCATCATTATAGCATGTCTCAACACCCAATCAAAGACCAATCCAACAAATTATGGAGAATCAAGATTACACAAGCTCAAACCCAATTTCCATGGAGGTATGAAAGTTATGTAGAAAATCACGGAGAGATATGAACATTATGCATTAATTCAAACCATATACACTTAGAGGAGGTAGAAATGGGTTCCCTACCTCAATGGTTTAGCTCCAAGAATGAGAGAGTGGAAGCCCTAGCTAGTTCTTGCAACTCCAAACAAAGTGAGACCTCACCAAGCAACTCCAAAGAAACCCGGACTCCAAATCGTGTGTAGATGACGAATATGAAGGTAAATCTTGAATAAATGAGGTTTGGAGGTGTGAATCTTGTAGAGAGATGGAGGAAATTTGGGAGAAGAGTAGAGGGAGAAAGTGGCGTTGGTTTTGGGGAAGGAGAAGAGTGTTTTTCTTGCTAAAAAATCAGCCATACATATATATATATATATATACATATATATATATATATATATATATATATATATATATATATATATATATATATATATATATACTCCCACAAATCACGCTAACACCCCTCATGTTCATAATGCATCTCACAAAGACCCAAATGCAATACTAACTTCACATTGACCCTATATTACTCTATTTTCATTTCGTCACACTTCCCCAACATTAATTTTAGAAAAATTATATAAAATTACAAGTCCTTACATAACCTCTACGCACCAGAGGCGTAATCACGACCATTCTTACGGTATCATCACCTAATATACCAAATATACAGCACTCATAAGACTCACCACCAAAATTCATGCCCAAATGCAAGTGAAATGCATGAAAATGCATCCTACAACTCAACAGTGTTGCGCTCTACGAATTTTCAGAATTAATCTACTTATCCGATTCCCACGAAATTTTTACCACAAACTCCAGACTCATACTTCATCATCATATCCAAAATTCAGAATTTTCTGAGCTCTGCAACAATTTTTAAACAATCTCCAAACAGACCCATAACTTGCTGCAAATTCACCAAAACAGATTTTTCTCCAACTTCAAACTAAAAACTGCTATTCTCTGGAAATAATTAAGGCACAACCCATACACCATTTCGAAGGTATACGAGTCTAGTTTCATAATCAGAAGACGGTGTGCCAATCGGATACCCACGCTAGAAGTTATGACCGTTTTCCTAAGACATGTCAGTGCTGTCTGCACAAACACGAGCCTGACAGCAGATTGGTCCACGAATTTTAATATTTTCTATACCTCGAATTGAACTCTGAAATTTTTACACAACACACACGACATCCATGGGTAGCTACTGTAAAAATCTCGTAAATTCCTGACTTCAAGAACCCTGTCTTAAAATTCGACAAAAACCATGACAGATGTGGTTTTTCACAAAACCAGTCAGTGAACCCTTCACCTTCCTTTCACGAATTTCATAAGAATCAAACCCCAAATCACTCTTATGAGATGCAAAATCAGTGATTAACTTGTAAAAGAACAACGTATATCAAGAATTTCAGAAATTAAACTCTAATTCGTACCTTAATATTGGGTTTTCCCCAATTTTTCCTTCTTCTCCTTCTTCTTCTTCTTCTTCTTCTTCTGCCGACTTCTCTCTCTCTCTCTCTCTCTCTCTCTCTCTCTCTCTCTCTTCTTTGATTAACCCCAATCATCTGCCCAAATAAGCAGAGAAGAGAAAAAAAATATCTCTTGCCAAATTACACTTCACCCCTCCAATTATCATTGTTATTAACTTTAAGCCCAAACCTTATGATTACTCCAAGTCACACATAGGATAAAACACATCAAATATTTGAAATAACCCGGGTGTTACAAGGCAGGTCTGGCAGGGTACAGGAACTGAGGTTAGTAATTTGGCTTGGAAAGAAAAATTGAACCTTAGTGAGATTGTGAGTTTGACTCTGACTCAGGAAGTTAGACGAAAATCGCTAAACGTAGTGTCAGGTTCAGGCAGTTCAGATTCCGCTCTAAGTTTTGAGCAGAGAGACAAAAGCCAAACCAAGGGTGGTCAGAATCAGAATAAGAACCTGTCAAAATCATGCGGGCAAGGAAACTGAGAGAAATTGCAAGTGCGTGCAATAAAAGGTGAACGCTGGAACTGTGACTAGGAAGGCAACATGTCATTGGTCTGTAAGGCTCTAAAGAAAAGTAATGGTGAGTAGGAGGCTCAAATCGTGCACGATACACTTATTCTTTCGATGGACAATATCGCCAAGTGATGGGTGATTGATTCAGGTGCCTCTTTCCATTGAAAAGCAAGGGTTCAAGTATACTTGATTGATGATAAGCCATATGCAGTTCCGTGGGAAAAAGGGGACTTAATTGAAAAACAAAGGGTTCAAGTGGTGTCTGAAGGATGTCAAACACGTTTAGAGGTATCAAACAAGCTAGGCTAGCACGGACACGACACCACATGACATGTTTAAATGTGGCATGGCATGGTCTTGGACCGGCACAACATAGAAGTGGATCGGCACGGCACAACAAAAGCTTTTTTTTTTTCCTAACCCAAGTTAACCTTGGTTAAGATTTATTGCGACAAAAATGTATTTTCTAATCATATATTATGTATTTCGTAATAATCTTCTATACAAGTATAAAGCTGATCTCAATAAAGCAAACTATTTTAACAATCGAAGCTGTTCATTTTGTTGCGCTTATTGATTAAATCATTCTTGTAAAATTTTGGCTCGATCAGGCTTAGAAAGTTCGTTGATCTACTCTATTTGTTCTTTTGAATGATATTTTTCTTATGATTAAATGATTACGGATATGTGATCCACTTAATTTTTCATACGAATGATGGACTCCATTATATGTAAAAGTTAGACAGTTCCGATCATCCAAAAAAATTAAGTTGGAGGTTGGGTTGTCCACTATAAGATTTTATTGCCTCAGGATGCATTAAATGTGATCTGATCTCGCGGTCGTCGATGTCCGATGATCTCTAAGTTTGGCAATAGTGATGATATCAGTGAGACGTGAAACTCCAATGGTTCAAATCAACTATTGTAAAAATTGACTTGGTAATAACCTCTAAAATCTATACACTGAATGTAGCTGATAACAAACTAAATATTGTGTTGTAGTTGAATGTACAGCGGCCATGTGACCGCGACACAATCAAGATGATCGAGATCGTTGATTTTGTTGTGCCTATTAATTAAATCAATATTGTAAAAATTTGGTTGAATTGGGTACGGAAAGGTCCTTGATCAGGATGCAATTTCATTAAGTAAATGAATTTCTAATAATAATTAAAAAAAATCAAAATTTTAATTCCAAATTTTTCACCCGACACAAATCAGTACCACCATCAATTCACCGACTCCGCCCCCACCGATTTCACCATCTTCAGCATCTTCAGTTATTTAAAACCTTAAATCATGCAAGATGCTCGTGCATGTAGGTTTTGCAGGGACGCTTTGAGATCTTCCGTCTTTTTGGCTTATTCGTGCTCTTAGAGAGTGGTGTTCAGCCCAGCAGAGCCAGCGGGTTAATTGTGGTGTTAGATGGGCCTAACGGTAGCGTTTTAGGTGGTGATGTGGCAGGGGTTATAAGTGCAGCTGCTCCAGTCCAGGTATGTTTGACTTTGAATTGCTGACTGCGCGTTTATTTCTCACTTTTTTTTAGGATTCAACTCATCTACCAGCTTGAATTATTTTCTTTGTTGTTTGGTGAGATGTTATGAAGATGCTATTGATTTAGAAGATTCTACTATATTCTTTGTTTTTATTTGTATTCCTGCCGTGAAATTCTGAAACTGAGGAACTTTCTATCCTCCCCCTTAACTGATTCTCTCCGGCTTGCAATTTTATTTTGTCAAATAGTACCATGCTACTTCTTTTAATTTCATGAAAACCTTAATTCATTTTTCAATCTTCTCATCCTATAGATATTTTGCTTTCTCCAAAATTTTATGTTTCCAATGAGATGCTTATTGTGGTGTGAAGACCTCATCTGTGTTTTACCAATTTCGAAGTTCACTCACGTGTAGGAAACATGCAACAGGCTTGCTCTCAATGTGCCAAGAAGAAAACCTACGGATTAAACACAAGAGACTCTTAGGACTTCTGCTTTTTGTGGGCCCTACAACCAATAAATTATCACACAAACAATGGATTATACAAATTCGGTTGGATTATACAAATTTTTTTTGATGAAACTCGATGATGTGCCGGCACAGGCACGACACGACACGTTTAAAAGATGGCACGGCACAATGCGGCACGATTGAGTAAGCAGGCAGGTATGGCATGAAGCAAGGTTGGCACGAAGCTAAATGGGCCATGTGATGGATTATGCACCTTCGGTTGGATTATACAAATTTCTTTTCGACTAAACTCAGGGATGTGCCGACACGACATGACATGACACGATTAAAAAATAGCACGGCACAACGGGGCATGATTGAGTAAAACGTTCTGGCATGGCACGACACAATTAAGAAACGGCACGGCACAATTTAGTAAACAGGCAGGACCGGCACGACACGACACGACACGACACGAAGCACAGTTGGCATAAAACTAAATAGGCCATGCTAGCACGACACGGCCCATTTGACAACTCTAGACACGTTCTGCAGTTAAAGCAGAACTTGGTTTCAATTGGTCAACTTGCAGTTGAGTACTCTACCACATTCACAGGAGACCTATGGAAAGTCTACACTGGTACCATGATTATGTTGGAAAACGAATCCTAGAACCCAGCAATTACGCATATAGATTAAACAATAAAAATAAACACAAATCCTACGGGCAGAATTAGGGTTTATCTCTCATCCGTAGACACGAACGCTGGTTGACTTGTTTATTTTAGAACTTGACAGACCCGATTACTGTACACATCAAACTCTGCTCGATAATACCTCATGATCTTCTGCCATATTCCCTTATATCTCGATCACGTATCCAAGTGTGGACTTCTATGTGATCTCTTTGTTCTCTTTCTCACAGCTTCTATTCTAATTTTCTGAATGACTGTTGTGAGACCTAGAGAACATAACGATATATTTATAGGGCTAGAGCAAGGACCTAAGGAGAAATAAATCTGGGCTCCTTGTTTAAATAAGAAAACCTAATCCCACCCGGATTATATTCTTATTTCACAAATTGTAATTCACACCACTAAAGAATTACTCCCTCCGTCCCCATTTATTTGTCCCTTTTGGAAGTTCGTGCTACTTTTCAATTGGTTATATCTCGTAAATTATGTTGTTTTACGTGATTTTAAAAACATTGTCTTATAGATTTTATCGAGATCTATCAAACAAGATCCATATTGAATGTAAAATTAATTACCGATTTAAAGTTATAACTAGTTTTTTATCCGGTTAGAATTGGACGAGGGACCAAAATTTGGGGACAGAGGGAGTATAATTATACTCCCATATTTATCTCAATTATATTTCGAGCTCCACGTTATTAAATACTTATTAATCTCCCCACGTTAAGATTACAAATACCCGTTGATTCCATTAAATTACCGATAATCTTCCACTAATCAACATCTTCTAAAATACCTCGAGACTTTCCACTTAACTCATTCTATATGTCGGATATAAAAATCCACCTGCAGGGTTTGACATAATCGAAACTTATAAGCTTACTCAAGGGGGTATTATCAATCCCTAACGGAATGTGGATTGCATCAATAATTAATATCCATATATTTCATGCATATAATGTCGTGACCCAACTCACCAAGACTATTGACCATGAAAAAAGATCTCATTTTATAATAAATCAAAGACAACAACATTAAATGTATATGTATTAATTCGGAAATGCTAACTGGAGCCCTAAGGGCTCAAGTTTAGGGGGGTCCACTTGTAATTTAAAAACCAAAATTTACTCCCTTTCTCTCTCTCTCTTTCCGTGTCCTCTCTCTCCCCTTCATTCTCTCTCTCTCTCTCTCTCTCTCTCCCCCCTTCCGTACCCACTATCCCTCTCTCTCACTCACTTTTCTCTCTCCTCTACCCACTCCCCTACTTTTCTCTCATTTTTTAAATTTTTACGAATTAAAATATTTATAACTTTTATTTGTATTATCCAATATTGAAAAAATATATATATTTAAAATCTACTCGACGATATCTATCAAACAAGATCAATATTGAATATGCAATTATGTATATTGAAAATGTTTTTTTTTTTTTTGGTATAGGCTTTTATTTTGCAAAATAAAAGCCTATACCCAAAAAAAAAAAGGTAATGGAAAAAAATTGGAATCTCCAAAATAGTTTGTTCCATTTTTTTTCCAAAAAAAAAAACATTTTCGATATACATAATATTATTGAGCACACTTGCAAAATAAAAACCTATGAACACACTCAAAAGGTAATGTTCCATTTTTTTTCCAAAAAAAAAACATTTTCGATATACATAATATTGAGCACACTTGCAAAATAAAAACCTATGAACACACTCAAAAGGTAATGAACAAACTATTTTGGAGATTCCAATTTTTTTCCATTACCTTTTTTTTTTTGGGTATAGGTTTTTATTTTGCAAAAAAATATCCTACGCCCAAAAAAAAATTTTTTTTCGATATACATAATTGCATATTCAATATTGATCTTGTTTGATAGATATCCTCGAGTAGATTTTAAATATATATATTTTTCAATATTGGATAATACAAATAAAAGTTATAAATATTTTAATTTGTAAAAATTTAAAAAATGAGAGAAAAGTAGGGGAGTGGGTAGAGGAGAGAGAAAAGTGAGTGAGAGAGAGGGATAGTGGGTACGGAAGGACAGAGAGAGAGAGAGAGAGAGAGAGAATGAAGGGGAGAGAGAGGACACCGAAAGAGAGAAAGAGAGAGAAGGGGAGTAAATTTTGGTTTTTAAATTGCAAGTGGACCCCCCTTAACTTGAGCCCTTAGGGCTCCAGTTAGCATTTCCGGTATTAATTATATCCGGATTAAGAGCATAAGTATTCTTAATAACTATAAGGTTCTAATTGTCTTAAAAAGTCAGTACTAAGACAATTACCTTAAAGCGGTCCTGTTCAATACATACAAAATGTACTAGCTGTTTGGTTCTTTTACTTCTTTAATATGGAAAATGATTGTGTGTGAGCGTACCAGAGAAAGCCTTTAAGTCTTCTCTCTTAGATTAACTTTGGAAAACCAAATCTAATCAGACGATTGTGTTTTAATGGTTCAATTACCTCAATTAAGAAGATTTTTCCTTCAAAGTGAAGAAATATAAACCAATTCACTTAGGAAATCAAAGAACAATAAAGAAACAAGAGACTTTGATTCAAAATCTAAAGCACACTTACTTCGAATTCTTCTTCAACTTCAAATAGAAAGCCAAAACGAACTAACCAAGCATCATTTTTGCTGTTTGTTGAAGATTTGTCCCGAGGCTTTTTCACTCTTCAACTTCTTCTATTTATAGGTCTTGCTTGTAATTTGAAGTTCCCGCTTGGTTTCTTGACTTCGAACTCCATCATTTCATTTCAAACAGGTAGTTTCTTCCCTTGTAGACACCCCAATTTTAATCCAAGTGCATCCCCTATGACGAAAAGAACGTGCATGGTTACCTCGGAACGATCGATCAAATCTCACAAACAAATCAATAAAATAACCAGCTTAGCCGAGTGGTCCAGTTTGACAGCCGAGCGGTCCACTTTTCCTCATGTTGGCCGGGCGGCTAACATGATTGGCCGAGCAGCCAATCTTGGTTGTCAAATCGGACAGCTTGTTTCGCAGAGATTCTTCGTAGACGAATATATTCCCCAGCAAAGGGAATATCATCATCGCGAAAATCTTTCGGAAGATTTTCTTCATCATACCTCCTCCTCCTCCACGGCTATATAAACCCCCCCCCCCCCCCTTCGGCCTCCGCTCCTACGACGGATATACAGAGAGATATACGAAAAATACACAGAGAGAGACACCACCAGAAACTGAAATCCATTACTCCCCACCTTGAAACGCCGTAAAACCACCCTCTCTAAACCCTTCTCCTCACACCCTCTCTCTCATTCTTCCAGCAAATCATCAAAAATACTTCATCTGAAATTTTCCGAGAGAAATCCAAAACTTTCATAGCTCGATCGTTCGTTCCAAAAAAGGTACAACTTTGTTCGTTCAATCGAACTTCTAGCATTCTGAGGGGAACTATACCGGGCGCGGGATGATTCCCGTAATCATCGCCGGGTTCGGATAACCTTGTTTCAAGCAAAACCCACCCCTACGGCTCTGTATCGGGCAGTATTCTCCGTTATCGCATGATACGACCTTACCGAGGGAGCAACTTTCTCAAAATCTACTTCTCAAGTTTATTTTGAACTCAAAGGAACCGGTTTCCCTCCAAAAGAAAGGTTTTCAAGGCGGTTTTCCAGTCTGCAAAATTTTCTAAAAAATAGAGTATTGTTGGCTAGGCGGCCAACATACTTGACCGAGCGGCCAACATAGAATGGCCGGATGGCTAACTTTTGGAAGAATGGGTCCCTCCCCTGTTTCAAACAGAATCATGCTCTGTTTTCGTGTTTTTCTGGTTTAAGCTGCTGATATTACGTCATTTCCCCTCAGGTTCTGCTTATTTACTGTCAAGTTCATATGTTTCGTTTTATTCTCGTTATGGTTCTATGAATTACTTGTTTATTATTATTGCTCATATTATGTATTTTTGTTAAAGTTTTGCAATAAAATATTTTCTGAAAAATCCCACAAATATTTAGTAGAGACCGGAAATTGTCCAGGCGAGCGGGGTGCTTTTAACAAAAACCTTCCCCGATCGTAACTTGGCTTCCAAATCCAAAAGAATCTTTTTGCAGACCAAACCTTTTCCAAAGCGACACAAGAGTCATTCTTTTCAACAGTTTCTCGGATACCAAAATCATTTTCTAAATAAATCCCAGGTGACGACTCTATTCATTTCTGTTCATCTTTTCCAATTCCGCGGGCCGCGTGGAACCAACCGTCCACAAAATGGCGACTCTCCTGGGGAGTAGGCTTTTATTAATTCTTATTTTGATATTTTACACTTGTAAAATGACTCATGAAAGCTTGACAAAACGAACATGCCCCGCGTGGTTGCAAGAAAGGAATGGTGCAGTAACAGGGCTACGCCCGACCATCTGGACTGGAGCTTTCCCAGTTGTTTGCTTGAGTAAAATTTCAAAATAAAAATTAATTTAAGAGAGAGCCAGACTTGAAAAATATTTGTGGGATTTCAAAAATAATTTTATTGTAAAACTTTTGCATTGCACATGCATCAATGTTGGATAAGCCTCGCCGCTGCGTCTTGGTTACCCTACTCGGCTCGTCGATGTTAGGACATCCCAAGATTCTCGGCGAACCCCGGACGATGATGAGTCAGCCTGCCGTTTGACCTTTGCCATGCAGTAAACTTGGCACTGGGAGGCAAATATTGGCTCTAGTCTAGGGAACCCCCTTAAACCAAAACCCAGCCTTTGCATATAGTAAACCATAGTACCTTCCAACCTAGGACAGGGACCTGCAGGGTAGGATTGTTTGTTATATCCTGTTTACCTGCTAATTGCTTTACGTATTTCCTGTTTACCTGTTAACTGTATATTCTGTTCGCTACTTTCTGTATATATTGCTTCATGTACATACATCCTCCATTTAGCATGCGTCTGTAAGGTAGTTTGGCCTTAGGTCATCATAAGGGTCGCCCTGACAATTTTACATTGTGTTGGATATACAAAAAAAAAAAAAAAAGGAAAAAAAAACTTCATTCTTATAATTGGCTCTCTTTCCAAAAAAATGAAGTATTTTTTTTTTCCTTTGAAGTCATAATGTCTGGAGGTCCCTACAAGCGATTCAAGTCTACGCTCTCTACTCACCATGGGGCACCCGCATGGGTGATTGAGGAAGCCCAACCTGAACAACCACCAGTGGAACCAGAAGAGCACAAACCAGGGAAAATCAAAATAGAGGATCATATGGGAAGAGAACTCGATGAGAAACTCATTCTGTTAGTTGATGCAAACCTGCCAGGCATGTCTCTCCAATGGGATGAAAATGAAGGGTGGAAGTTTTGCTTTCCAGAAAAACCAGAGCCAATGCCAGAAAAGATTACCCTCATGATGGAACAAGATGATGGACAGTTTGCAGTCATGCCCCCTGTGAAATACTTTGACTCAAATGGGCAACCTGTCTACTATTTTGAAGACCCAGTTACAGGTCACAGATACTGGGATGATTGTGAGTGTGATGCATGCTTTGCAGATTGTGTTCTCAACAACGATGGTATGACTCCACATCAGCTTAAAGGCCAATACACATGAGAGAATCAGCAAGAGAAAGAGATCTCTAGGTTCTGCAAAGGAAAAGAGAAGGCGGATGAAACAGGATCTTCAGCTAGGCCAGCATCCCCAGATGGGCCCCTTTCTTAAGAAATAGCTACTAAAGCAAAATGTGATTATGCACTGACTCAATCCAGCCAGCAGGGTTTCTTTTGAAGAATCAAGCCAGCTTGTGATTCTTAGTACTTTGATTATCGAGTCTGTTGTCACTTTGATTATCGAGCCTGTTGTTGCTTTGATTATCAAGTCTATTGTTGCTTTGATTATCGAGTCTGTTGTTGCTTTGATTATCGAGTCTGTTGTCGCTTTGATTATCGAGTTTGTTGTCGCTTTGATTATCGAGTCTGTCGAGTCAGTTTGTAAAAATGCTGAGCTTATTATAAAAAAAAATCTTTTGAGAAGAATAGCCAAAATTGTAGTCTTGAACTACGTCACGGACTGATTCCTTTGTGGATACGTAGGCAACCTTTTGGTCCGGCCATTGTTTTCGCAAATCATGGAATTCAAGCATATCCAACAAAATAAGAAGGAAATTGGGGGCGATCCTTTCATGCATAATGCATCATGCATCATTCTCTTCCCCATCTTTGCACATACACTGTACACTGCACCCCTGAGCTCCGTTTGTGCATATTCTCAGTACTAATCATTGGCAAAAAGAAGAAAAACCCTTACCCGGTTGGACCTGAAACCTCAAACAGCGATTAGTTCGAACTGAGTCAGGAACGGAACAGTCAAACGGAAATTCAGCAATGTCGGCAGAGAAAGATGAGATCCAACTCCTCAAACATGCTCTGGAAGAGCAAAAGGCCAACAATGCCAAGCAGATGGCCCAGATGATGCTCATGATTCAGAAATTAACTTCTCAGTTCCCGCCACCAGTAGGGGACTCGAGTGGCTGAAACATGGAGTCCGTATTGACCAAGTTAGCTAAACTCAAGGAGTCCGTTCAGAAGCAGGAGAAAATAGCAGCTATAGGAATTGATATGGAGAAATTATGCCTTTTCCCATATGCAAAGCTCCCCGACAAATTCAAGCCAATAGATTGGGACAAGTTTGACGGCAGTGGTGATCCGAAAGCTCATTTGCAAACATATGTGGGTACTCTATCCATGTATGACGTTGGGAAGGATGCAATGGGCCAAATGTTTCAGCAAACCCTAACCGGGCCCACACTTCGCTGGTTTTTGAATTTGGACATCTCCAAAAGGAAGACGTGGGAAGACATTGGGGCATCCTCTGTCACTCAATACAACTATAACATTCAGCTTGAGATGACTATCCGAGAGTTGGAATCAACCAAGATGGGAAAGAATGAGTCCTTTGTTGACTTTATTAAGAAATGGAGGAGAAAAGTCTCTCAGATGATGGAACAACCTTCAGAAAAGGAACAGATGAGAATCATCACAAGGAATTTGGAGCTGGATTTTGCCAAGCACTTGGTGGTCTTTCAAACCACCGCTGACTTCAAGACTTTCTATGAAGCCAGCCTAGCTGTTGAAGACGCTCTCCAAAGTGGCATGTTTGAGAAAGGCGAATCTACCCCTAAACCAAGATGAGTTTACTCTGGCAACAACAACACCTTGTTTGGACCCAGCAACTACAATCAAAACCAAGCCAGCTCTTCTAACCCGAAACCCGCTAAAGTTGAACCAGCCAACCAAATTGTAACCCAGTCACATTTCCAGCAAACAGTTCCCTAGCCAAGAAGAGAATTCATCCCACTTCCCTTTCCCCTGGCCACAGTATACAAGAAGCTTCTCGACAAAAAAGACATCCAACCACTCGAACCTCGAGAATTACCCAAAGAACTTCCTTTCAACCATGACCCAAACAGCTATTGTGCTTACCACCAAACACCTAGCCATCACACCAATTACTGCATCCGGCTCAGACATAGGGTCCAAGATCTTGTGGACAACGGAACCCTTCCGCTTCCCAACCAAAAACCCAATACCATTTCTAATCCCTTACCCAGTCACAAGCAAAACAACCAAATTGGCCAAATCTCTCTTACTGCTGCCACAAATGACCTTACCTCCACTAAATTCAACCCTAGTCTCTATGTCATCCCGATTACCGAGCCAAAACCCATTGTCTCCATGCCAGAAGATCTTGGGGTCCATTTCCTCTCATGTGCTAGTTCAGTGCAAAAACCAAGGTGGAGCGTTGTTGTAGAAGAAGAAGAATGGTCTATGAACGATCAAGATTGGGAAGAATCCCGACAAGCATTGTTCGGTTCTTTGCTAATCTCTTCGAACCCGAGCCAGTTCATTGTCCCCGAATCCCTTGACAAGCCTATTGTTCGCATGCCAGAAAATTCCCACGTATGTCAGATTTATGTGACAAAAAGTATTTCCAAGCAAGACAAAGGGGAAAGGGACACAAATCCCCCAGAAGAAGTGTTGGTTCCCGACAGACATCCTTTGGATAATGTTTCGCCGCTCATACGTTTTCGAGAAGAGGGCCACTCTGTCATAGAAGCCGCCTTCGACAATCAAGATTGGTAACCACAAGCGTACATCATTGAAGAATCTTCATCTCGGCCAACAGTGCCATCCCCACCGTCACCTGACGTGTCAATCTTAGTTCCTGATCCAATGGCTACCATTTGGGATGAAGAGGAAGTAATCGATATCCGAGTTAGCAATGACGAAGTATGGACCGTCAACAAAGCTATGCTGGATCAATCTTTTTGGAAGCACCAAGAGATGAAGGAACTTAAAACAAAAATGGAAGCAGTCAAAATCAGGGAACAAAAAGTCGAAAGTGATCTGACAGATTTCTGGGCCGAAGATCAAGGAACGATACAAAAAAGGGAAGCCATCAGGGCAGGTAAATGGAAAGTCAATGATGAATTCGCAGATTTCTGGGGAGAAAATCAACAGTTGTGGGAAGAAACAGTTAACCAGAAATGGTTGAGTTTACCAACCAGCCCATCTCCAAAGTAGGAATCCCTCTAACCGTGCCATGACAGGAGATTTTGCTTGGGATGACCCCATTCTAGATGATGCAATTCCTAGCCATCCAGAGGTTATCATTCAACAGAATTCAGCTGCTAAGCCACTTCCAAGGAATTCCCCAGTAACAGACAATCCAATTCAGAAGCAGCTCGAACAAACCCCAACTTCAGTGTCTATTTGGGGGTTACTCTCTTCATCCAGAGAACATCATTAAAAACTGATTAAAGCTCTATCAAACATGGAGGTACCGCCAGATACTCCTCTTGAAACAATGGTTGCTTTGCTTACACCAACCCACGCGAAACACGTTGTGGTTTTCACTAAAAAGGATCTGCTGCCAAAAGGAGCTGGTCACAACAAAGCATTGCACATTACTCTGAAATGCATGGGTAAATGGGTCCCAGTTGTGCTATTGGATAACGGATCTGCTCTAAATGTCTATCCCCTGCGTACAGCTTATTGTTTGGGTTTCAAGAACAAGGATTTCCAGCCGTCGAATCTTGGAGTGCGTGCCTACGACAATACTCGCAGGGATGTAGTTGGGATAGTTCAGATGGAAGTAATGGTCGAAGATTTCAAGGCCAGTGTCAAATTTCATGTGCTCGATATTCCTTCATCATTCAACCTGTTACTGGGCAGGCCATGGCTCCACCGGTCAGACATCATGGCTGTACCTTCCTCTCTACATCAGAAAGTTTAACTTGGGCTAGCCACGGGAACCTTAACCATCTATGGAGATTCTGGGATTCGTCCGCATGTCGCTGACAATGCTCCCCTACTTGAGATTGCTCACGGAGAAGACATCACTCTTGGAGGATTCTCCTTTGACACTTCCGGTGGAGTACTTACAATCAAGATGGACGAAGATTTCTCGATAAGGACGACGGCCCTTGATATGATGCTAAAAATGGAATACTTATCTGGCCTAGGGCTTGGTCTCAACAATCAAGGGGTAGCAGAGTTCCCTAAGTTTCTAACAAACAATTGCCGCTTTGGTCTTGGTTATGAATCAACTGACAACAAATCTGGTAAGAAGGTGAGAGCTCGTGCCAAGAAAGGACCTATCCATTTCATAAAGGCTCCAGAGGTTGGTTATCAGGGTGAGCCGGAACCGTTCTGGGATATGGAAACAAAAACCAAGCTATCAGGATTTGAAATCTTTGCCAACGACACCTGGGATAGTGACGATGAGGCAGAAAAAAGAGAAGAATTGGTCAAAATGCTCCGCGTTGACTGGGTTGAAGTTCTTGACTCAGAGAATCTTTTATCGTTGTTTGAGGAAGAGAGTCCACTCAGTATGGGAGGAAGCAAGCCTGCTGCGACGTTAGTTGATTTAAAGCCTGTCGAGGATGTGGAGCTGATGATGCTGGGTCAGGAAGCTCTGGAGGATGTTACCACTCTCATCATGGATGCCAATGGAACTTATAAAAATTACACTTTTGTACCTAAAATCATTCACACTGGCACTGCATTTGGGTCTGAGTTTGAGTCTAGCATTGAGTCTGAATCTGAGTTAGAACATAAGTATGTTATCACTCCACATTTATCACTTTTCTTTTGAGTTTGAGTCCACTCCCATGTATCATGCCCCTGGGCCCCCTCCTTTGAAATAAATGAAATCGACTTTGCTTATCTTGCTGTGTCTGAAATTAATTGTGTTGACCCCGATGATGAGGGGATCGAGTTTGAGGAAGAAATTCCAAAAGAACTTCGATCTCTAATCGAAAGGGAAGATGAAAGGCATGTTCAGCCGATAAAAGAAGAAGTTATTTCTATAAATTTGAGAGATGTGATTAATCCGCACATGGTTCAAATTGGCTCCGAACTGTCCTCAGAAGAATTCCAAGCTCACTCGGATCTCCTAAAAGAATTCGAGGATGTTTTCGCATGGTCACACGCAGATATGCCCGGTATTGATCTTGAGATTGTGGAGCATCGAATCCCGTTGTACCCAGATGCAAAGCCTGTCAAGCAGAAACTGAGGAAGATGAGGCCTGATTGGGTGTTAGAGATCAAAAGGGAGGTTCAAAGGCAGATAGACGCAGGGTTTTTGATAGTCACCGAGTACCCTCAATGGGTCGCAAATATTGTGCCTGTTCCTAAAAAGAATGGGAAGATCAGAATCTATGTAGATTTCAGGGATTTGAACAAGGCAAGCCCGAAGGATGATTTTCTTCTACCACACATAGATGTCTTGGTAGATAACACCGCGGGGCACGCACTGCTGTCATTCATGGACGGATTTTCAGGTTATAATCAAATTCTCATGGCTCCTGAAGATCATGAGAAAACCACTTTCACCACGGAATGGGGCACCTACTGCTACAGGGTTATGCTGTTCGGTCTTAAGAATGCAAGGTCTACTTACCAGAGAGCGGCCACAACATTATTCCATGACATGATCCACAAAGAGGTAGAAGTCTATGTGGATGACAAGATTGTCAAAGCCAAGAAAAGGGAAGGACATCTGCCCGCTCTCAGAAAATTCTTCGAGAGAATCCGTGAATACAGGTTACGCCTTAATCCCGAGAAATGTATATTTGGAGTCACGGCTGGAAAAATGCTCGGGTTTATGATCACTACACGAGGAATTGAGGTGGACCCGTCAATAATCAAAGCCATCCTGAAAATGGAGTCGCCTTGAACAGAAAATGAGATACGAAATTTCCTCGGGAAAATCCAATTCATCAGCAGATTCATCGCCAAGTTAACCTCAACTTGCGAGCCAATGTTTAGATTACTCAAGAAAGGCGTGCCATTCAAATGGGATGACAAGTGTCAGAAAGCTTTCAAAACCATTAAAAGTTTTCTCCAAAACCCTCCAGTGCTGATGCCGCCCATACCAGGGCAACCTCTCATTTTATACCTGTCTGTCACCTCATCAGCTATGGGATGTATGCCGGCACAAGAAGGAGAAGGGGGAAGAGAGAAGGTTGTTTACTACATCAGTAAAAAAATGATGGGGTGTGAAAAGCGATAGACATCATTGGAAAAGGTCTGTTAGGCGCTGGTCTGGGCTTCCAAAAAGTTGAGACACTACATGTTAGCTTGTTCCGTGAAACTAATCTCTCGAATAAATCCTCTCAAGTATCTGTTTGAAAAGCCGGCGCTGACAGGAAAACTGGCACGATGGTTGCTTATGTTGGCAGAATTCGACATTAAGTACGTCACTCGGAAGTCAGTAAAAGGAAGAGCCGTCGCAGAATTTTTAGCAGACCATCCTGTGGAAGGGCCAGAAGATGTGGAGTTTGAATTCCCTGACGAGAATGTAATGACAACAACCAATGACGTTTGGGTGTTGTATTTTGATGGAGCCGCCAACCAAAAGGGATTTGGAATTGGAGTGTTGTTAGTCTCGCCGGACGGGTCACACATCCCTCTTGCTTTCAAGTTAAATTTCGAAGTCACTAACAACCAGTCAAACTATGAAGCATGCATTGTAGGGACGGAAGCTGCCTTAAAAATAGGATTCAAAAGACTAGAGGTAGTCGGAGACTCCAATTTGGTGGTTTCACAAGCCAATGGAGATTGGAAGGTGAAAGAAGACAAGCTCAAGCCCTATTACCAAGATCTCAAAGATCTGATTCAACAATTCCAGATGGTCATGTTCACCCATGTTCCAAGATTGAAAAATCGGTTTACTGATGCCTTAGAAACTTTAGCCTCGATGGTGGAAATACCAAATGGAGTTAAGCTTAGGCCAATCACAATTGAGTAGAGGGACAAGCCCGTCTTCGAATGCGTCATGGCTGTCAATGAACCGGATGATGGTCTACCGTGGTATCATGATATTTGGAACTTCATCGAGAAAAGGGAGTATCCAGCTGGGATTGAGAAAAAGGATCAGATTGCTCTCCAAAGGTTAGCCTCTCAATACATCATCTGCGGAGGGAAGCTGTATCGCCGATCGCATTGCGGAATGCATAAATTATGTGTGCATGGTACAGAAGCCACCATGATCATGGAAGAAATCCACAACGGAGTTTGTGGTCCTCACATGAATGGGATGATGCTTGATAAGAAAATTCTTCGTCAAAGATATTATTGGTCAACCATGGAAACCGAGTGCGTTCAGTACGTAAGGTGGTGTCACAATGCCAGATTCATGCCAACCTCATGCATGTACCACCGTCAGAATTACACTCTATGACTTCACCTTGGCCTTTCTCTACTTAGGGCATCGACGTGATTGGCAGGATTACACCAGCCGCATCTAATGGGCACAAATTCATTTTGGTAGCAATTGACTATTTTACCAAGTGGGTTGAAGCTGCTTCATATGCAACTTTGACAGCAGTGCAAGTTGCCCATTTCATCAAGCAGAACAACATCTACCGATATGGTGTCCCTCAAGCGTTTGTGTAAGATAACGGGGTTCATTTCAAGGGTAGAGCCGCGGAAGTTCTAGAAGAGTTCAGAGTGCAGGTTCACAAGTCAATTGTTTATCGGCCATGGACCAATGGAGCCGTGGAAGCGGCAAACAAAACTCTCAAGACAATACTGGAAAAGACCACTCAGTCCGTAAGAAATTGGCACGATCAGCTGCCGTTAGCATTATGGGGTATCGGACGTCTGTTCGTACTCCGACAGGGGCAACACCCTATTCTTTGGTATATGGCATGGAAGTCGTCCTCCCAATTGAGCTTGAGGTACCATCTTTAACGGTCATGGTCAAGTCAGAGGTCAGAAAAGCAGAATGGCAAAGCTCAAGATTCGAGGAACTCATGTTGTTTGACGAAAGGCGGCTCAAAGCCTTATATCATGTTCAGGGTTATTAGTGCAGAATAGCACGGGCATTCAACAAGAAAGTGAAATCCAGAGACTTGCAAGAAGGTGACATGGTTCTAAAGGAGATCTGAGCTCCAGCTTTTGATCCTCACAGGAAGTTTCGACCGAAGTGGGCAGGTCCATACATCATCAAGAAAATCTTGTCCGGAGGCGCAACTCAACTCATTGATCTTGACGGCAACGAATTCTCAAATTTGGTTAACATAGATCAGCTCAAGAGATATTACCCATGAGAGAAGCTTGCTGGACTGCAAACCGCAAGGGCAGACAGTGCCAGGCAAAATTTAGAGCAAGCCTGCTAAGTCGAAAACCCACATCAGGCGATTTAGGCAAAAATTAAGGCAAATCAATCAAACAAGCTCGCTAGACCGAAAACTCAAAAGGGCGGTGCTAGGCAAAACTTAGAGCGCAAAAGTAAAGTGTCAATACCCGAGTGAACCCTAACCAAAATTTGTATTCTTGAACTATGTCATGACCTGATTCCTGTAAAAGGGATACGTAGGCATCCTCACCTTGAGGACCGGTCACCATCTTTCAAGAAATATATCTCTTTGAATTGGTTTATAACCATTGCGCGGGAATCAAAATGCAAACTTTCATAATTCATCTTTATTCGAATAAACTTCTTGGATTACATGGCTGAGCATGAAACTTTCATAACACCAAACCAAATAACATAGCATGGTCCCACAAGAAACATGTCGTGGGTCTAAGCGATTTATTTCAGGCACATTAAGATCGAGTTTTAAAGTCAACTTTGGCTTCCGTACTTTCTTGTTTCAATATCTCTTATCAACCATCTCACATAACGACCTGAAAAATTGACACTCGGATACTGCTCTTTCGGAATGGTCACGTGCTCCCTCCAAGTGTTTTGGTAAGCTCTGAAAGTGGCAAAGTTAAGATTTGGCATAACAAAGTCCTCTGGTGATGGTACCGTCTGACGAAGAATGCAGTTGGGAATGTAGAAGGTCCAACAAGTCAAGCCAGCCAAAACCAGCAGCTAACGCCCCATGTTGCTCACAAACATAGCTGGAGTGTCAAGCCAAGCCAAATGCCAAGCAATTACCTCTTTAGTAAGCCGGGAAAGTACACTGAACCAGCCATGCACATCATCAAAAACTTCTAGAAAATCCCTTTGAATGAATCCTTGTGTTTCATGAATCCGCCGCCGTGGCACAGGTTCCAACAAATTGGCCTTGTCACATAGCCATATCTGTATTGAAGAGAAAACAAGTAAGAAATCGTAGACAACCCAAACCCGAGCGTTGAGGTAAAACGAGAATGTGGGAAAAGCCAGAAAAAGGAGAGCTGAGTGAGAAGCCTACCTGTAAGAGCAAAGCACTACCCTCAAAGATATTGGTATCACCAGCATAAACTCCATCCAGTCCCATCAAAGTTTCAGCCAAAACCATTGGAGCCACGTCTTTGTGCTCTTCAATTTGCATGGCAACACCAACCAATGACGAGCTCGCTCGCTCGCCCGTCAGACCTGACAAACAAGAAAGCAGCAAGCAAGCAGAGGCACAATGCGAAGCCTTCAGGACGAAACTGTTCAATGACACATGGAATGTTGATGATGCCACCCTGGAGCATGGATTTCATTGCTTTATTACTCATCCCAAGCTTGGCAGACAATACGTTGACGAAGTTTACCCCATGCGGAGGTACAACCGGTATCTCCAAACCAAATCCACCAAGGTATGCATGAAATTCCTCCATAGTGGGGCATAGCTCGTGAAGGCCGAAATGGAACACATGCACTTTCGGGTCCCAAAATCGAACCGCGGCATGCAAAAGCTTAGGACGGATAGTTATGTTCCGGATATAGCACAACGAGGCCATCCGGTGATCTTGAAAATTAAGCCACCTGAGGCCGCCAAGTTTGTCAAGCCAAGGTCGAACCAAAGCCGGAAGACTCATGGTTGTTTGAGGGAGATGGAGGAGTGAAGCTTTTGGTTGTGAAGACATAAACAAGTCGAGTCTCCATTTATGCTATAGATGCATCACACAGAAGTTCAAAACTTTTGAATAATGGATCACCTCGGGAAGTGTGCCATGTTGGATAATGGGAAAGTCGTTCATGATTTGCAAAACGTTTTTGGATTGAGTTTACTGGAAAACCTCAGCACTGAGAGATGCCCAGGAGTCAGCAAAAGACCACGCAAAAACCCAGAAGCCTACCAGAAAGTCAGAAACTTGACAGATTGATAAGAAGGCCGGGCGGCCAACTATCCTAGCCGCGCGGCTAACTTGTGTTGACCGACCGGCCAACCCTGGCAGATCAAAAATAAAACTCTGTTTTCAACCTTGGAACTTGATCCGAACATACTTTCACCACTTTTCCAGCACAGACAAGTTGCAATGGACATTCAAAAGTTGTTGGGGCAGTCGCTTGGCAATTTTGATCACATTTGGATAGACGGATACTCCGAAATCTCAGATAAGCCAAAAGTCAACGAGGTGGAAGTTTTTATGCACTACTACAATAATGGTTAAAGATGACACACCAAAAATTGAAACAATGATAGTTTTTGTAAAACTGTCATCGAAAATATGAGGATAGAGTTTTGATGTCAATCTATCCTAAAACCTGTCATCTTTGCAATATAAGATGACAGTTTATAATAAAAGTGACATTATTATCTATTTCTTTAATGTCAGTTTTTGCTTAGAACTGACATTAAAACAAGGCGCTTCCAGAAGCCCATATGGATAACCTTTGAATGTCAGTTTTCCTTAAAAGTGACATTGAAACAAAGCCCTTTTAATGTCAGTTTTAATTAGAACCGATGTTGAAATTGATCATAAAAGATGATTGTCAAAAAGTGTCATTAAACGTATAAGATGACAGATTAAAACTGTCATCTTATAGTAAATCTAAAACTGACATAAAAAGTACTTAGCTTAACATTTTTTGAAAATATAGTATAAATATTTTTGTTGGTCTTTTGTCAACAACAAGTGTGCTAGCTCAGTTGGTAACATGCGCGCGCGCGAGGAAGTCAAGGTCTTGAGTTCGAGTCCTGGGGCAAAAAAATATTACCTAACCACACAAGTGCTACGTTACACAAGCGCCACGAGGGTGCCATGTGAACTCCACTGGGCGGTCATGTGAGGGCGGCCACACGAGAGCCACATGTTAGAACTAGAATTGGAATTTTCTTTTTTTTTTAGAATGGAGGATAGATAAGATGACAGTTTAAAACAGTCATCGTTGATTGTAAAGATGACATGTTTAAACTGTCATCTTATTGCAAAGATGACAGGTTAAACCAGTCATCTTATATGTTTCAATGATGTTTTTTGACTGTTAAACAAATCTAGACTTTTAATGTCACCTCCAAAGATGACAGTTTTAAAACTGTCATCTTTTGTGATTCATGACACCTTTTAACTGTCATGGTTTAAGGTTTTTGTAGTAGTGATGATTAATTCTTTGGTGTCAACGGCTTCAACGAACCATGTCAAGCATTCATGACTATCGAACGAGGTAATTCAGTGGAGTTAACGGAAAATCCTGAGGCCCCAGAGTGCCCAAGCCCAAAATCAACTGTGCAAATGGTATTGGCGAGTCGAAACGTGTCCAAGTGTCAATTTCCCTATTCCATTCATTCAAGCAAGTTACAATGTGCGTTTGTAATCTGTTATAAGCCTCATTTGTCGCATGTCATACAAATTCAGAGTTTTAGGCACGATGGGTCTCATTATGCCCATAACGCTTAGTTTTCTTGCTTAATGAGTCAGTTTGTATTTCCGCGTCTCATTTTCCGAATTTCAATCCAAAGTCACATCTTTTCATATCCTAGGGGCGTGTGTCACATATTTTCAAATTCCAGTCACCCACAAAGCATGTGTATGCAGAACTAGACTTTGAAACTCAAAATTTTGCCAGTGTGAATCATTTTAAGCATAACAAACATGTGCAATATATATAAGAACTGAATGGCATCCATGTCATGAAAGAAAAAGTACATCTATCCATGGGTAAAACAGACCTAACATCATAAGCTACCATGGCACGCAGGCCATATCCATGAAAAAAAGCAAAACATGGGCAAATAGGTGCCCCAAATCAAAACCGAGCACGTAGGCTCGTCCTAAGAACCAGTGCGACATCTCTTGAAATCCCAGCGATGGCCGACTGCCAAGTGCCAGTACTCCTCAGGTGTGCTTGGGTGGTCTGCATGGTCGTCCACGCTGCTGCCACTACTCTCACCACCACCACCACTGTCATTGCTACTGCTGCTCTCTCTCCCCCGCGGAACCCACTGGAACTCAGGTGCCGAACTCCCAGGAACACCCTCTCCCGGCCTCTCAACTGAAGACTGCAACACTCTGCCAAGCGGCAGGACTACAGGTGGGGCACACCTCTGAGCTTTGCTAATGTTCTTCATCAAAGGCCTCCTGCGAGGAGGCGAAGGAGGAGGTACTGTGTAGGGTATTTTCCACGTGACATGCACGAGGGAAGTGACACGGAGAAGTACGTGAACAACCACCAAGCCCATAATCCAGCAATGACCCAAATCTACCTGCTCGTCGGATAACGCAGATGGAACGGCCCAATGCTGGACAAACCCTAGTAAAAGACTTACCTTGTGAAGATAAGGAAAGGAGGGAATATTCGAAGATATTCCCAGAATCAGTTGAGCTTGCAAAGATAAGCACAATCCTACTTAGAGATGGAAAGCCAGCCAGCTTACCAAACAAGGAGCAAACTCCCGTGAAGGGTAAAACTCCGAACAAGCAATAAGTGGCCATCTTGGCAAGAATCCTTATCGAATAAGGATATAGAATCATGCAGGCTACGCTACCCAATAAGGAAGAATCCTAAGCTTGGAAGGATTCCATACAGAGAAGAATTCCACAGGGAATGTAAGTGCATATTAAACGCCTATATAAACATATGACTAAAGGACACGAGAGGTATGCTTGAACCCATTCTCATACTTACACACTCGTGTCAATTATCCTCCAGTTCGTCAATACTAACTTAGGCATCAGAGGGCCCATGCCGCCTAGAGGCAAGAGTGCTCTGACAGTTTGCTCGTATTGCAGGATCGAGGTCGCTCTATTAGAAGAGGATTTGATCTCATAAGAGCAAGGAAATAACTTCATGAGTTTTACCCCTCTTACAGGTACATCCTGCACAAAACGAAAAAAATACATCAATGAACAGTCAAAGCATGCAAATCTCAAGACAGAATACAAAGGATACCTACTCAGTCTCACTGCTAACGGGAGCTCTACGGGCATGATGAGGCCTACGGCGACTGCCAGACTCGCCACCACCTCCAATCCCGCGGTCACCACCGCGACTACTGCTAACCCCACGGCTACCACCTGCACTACGGTCTCTACGACTCCCTCCTGCTCCACCACCCCTGTAGCTACTACCACGGCCATCTCCAGCACCACGACCGCCTTCTCGGCCAACTCTACCACCACGTCTGCCACCAGCTCCATCATCTCCATCATTTTCGTCATCACCTCCACCACCAGGATTCTGCACCATGACAGGCTCAGGTCTGGGTCTCACCTTAGGTCTGTCACCTAACATAAGGCGACGAACTAAAGCCTCCAAGTCACGTATCAACTGGACCTGAGACGCAGCCCACTCAACTGGAATCTGCAAGAAAGAATAAAAGCATCAGCAGGTAACAGGCATGAACATTCAAATTAGAAATGAAATTTGACTATTTCTTTTCTATCTTTTCAGGATACCTCAGTAGCTGCAAGAGTCACTAGTCCAGTCACCGCAGGAACATCTATAACCCCCAAGCCGCCATCCGCCATCATAACATCTATCTCTCTCTTTAGCACAGGCAGGGAAACAGCCGCTGCAGGCACTGGCTCGACTAAACGACGCTCCATATCTAAAGAATAGGCCAGTGTACTCCTCACATAGCCGGCATAGTCCAAGGAGGGGTCGAAAACCAGCTGCACGTCTAGAACAGTATATGCCTCCACCTCAGCCACTGTGTACTCATGGGTCCTCTTAACTCACGGAGGGAGCGGGCCTGGCACTCTGAAGAAGTCTATCCCAAGGGACTGACGCAACACCCTCTCACCCAAGTACCACTGCCAACCATACGGGGACTCCAACAGCACACGTCCCCGTGTCATCTCTCTGCTCTGAGTCAAGTAAGGCTGACGCCACCTACCCCATGCATTCCAACGAACCTGCAGTAAGTTTCAAGTCATTTTCATAAGGTTCATTACAGAAATCAAAAGACTTTGAAAGAAATCTCAAAAGGATCATACAGTGGCACTCGTACTCTGGTCAAGGAAAAGGCGGAAACCCCTTAGATCACCCTTGAACGCGCCCTTCCCCACATACTACCGCGCCCACTTCTGTGCACGTGGGAACACGTCCTTGTTCGGGTGAGAATTTTCAGGAGCTGGTACCCCCAAGACTTCATAAGCCCACACCTGCATTTTGGGATCAAATCATCAAGACAAGAACAGAAGCAACAGTGCATGATACAGTCATTTGACATACAAGGTAAAAGGAAAGTCAGAAACATTACCTCAAGAACCCTCCAATAGCCACCAAGCTTGGTCCCTCTTATCACGCCCTCAAATTTAATAAACCAAAAATAAATAATATCCATGTGGAATAAGTCAAAGTCTTACATTCACCCTTTTGAATAATCAAAGTTAAAGTAGATACATTCTCACCATAAATAATACACAAGTTCTAACTACGAGTACCCGTAACCCAAATGCATAAGTATCAAGTTTTAAGAGTTATTACAATAACCAAATAGTCAAAAGATTAACAAATTGAAGTTACAAAACATAAAACAAAGATGGGAAAATAACTTCATGTGCGATGAACTCCAATGCTATGCAACCACACTTCAAGCATCCATCTCATGCTCCATGCCGAGTACCTGAAAATTGATAGGTTGAGCGCACTAGCCCAGTAGGAAAACTATTCTACCAACGCTAGGTGTATAAACATGATACATGCATAATGAATGAGTATAGTGGTGGACACGACCAATGTATAAGGTTAGGATGAGAAAAAGGCTATTACTTGACCACGAAGTAACCAAAATGTATCCAAGCGTCCAAAATACATGTAAGTGTTCCAAAACAATCTTAAGTATCCAACCAAAGTCCAAGTAGTTACCAAAATTCTCATTTTCGCATACCGAAAGCCAATTTTTGCCAAATATGGCAAGTTAACCCATTTACATCAAAACCGACATTTCATAAGAAAATATTCATCAATTTTGTTAGGGAAGTATCCCTCTGCCGGATTTCATGGGCTCCGTGCACCCCTACCGAATTTCGTGAGCTCCGTGCACCCATGGCTAGGGACACCAAACGGGTGATCCCAAGAATTCACGTTTATGCTTTTAAAACATCTCAAAACATTTTGTCTTTCAAAACCTTTCATAAATCCAATTTGTTCCAAAAGTTCACGAAATTCGCCAAAATGTGTTAACCGACACGTGTCCGATACATAAAACCATGGAACTTGTTAATTCACGTGCCCAAGGGTTAATTTTATGAATCCAAGGTGAAATGGGTGTTCAAGATGGTGGTACGGGTCAAAAGCACAAAGAAATGGACGATTGGGGACCAAACGGGCATTGAAGGGTTGGCCGAAGACCACCCTAAAACAAGGGACAGCCACTGGAAAACAGGGGCAGCAGCTCCACTGTCCAGAAAATGACAGATTTTCACCATAAAAGGTGTGGAATTTCAACCCAAATGCAAATGTGATGTTTTAGGCTAAAAATTAGATATGTAGAGTAACAAATGGACATTGTACGGGGATAAAATCCACGTAGCCCTGGATCACGTGCTTCCTTGATTCAACCCGTAATCTGCAAAACAGAAAAAGGGTTAGAGCGCCTTTGCCTCTCGTCGGCAAAGGCCCTCCGATGCTTAAGTTAGTATCACGTACTAGAATTCTCCAATCATAATGTGTATGAAAAGGGTTCTCACAGCGTACCTTTTGTCATGGGCATGGTGTTGTATTTATAAGTGAAGATAGCTTGTTGATTTGGGCATCTCATGCCCCTGTCTCCTACTAGGTTTAGGAATCCTTTTCCTAATAGGACTTTCCTATTAGGGACGAGTCTCCATATCCTGCTAGATCTCGTCTAGCAGGAGTCTTCCTTTCCATATAGGATTCTTTCCTATATGGGGTACACTCCTAATCACGTTGCGACTTCCCATATCAATCCCTTATTTTGCGGGATTGATCCTTACCTCATAAGGAGCCACTACGGAATATTCTGGAATGTCTCACTGCCCCATTCGTGGCGGTGTCGTGCTTACACATAGCTCGGCATGACACGTACATAGCTCAGCTCATCACGCCGAGCTGAATTACGTATTCCAGAATGCTGTTTAAGTTATATTCGTAGCTTACCTAGCTCGGCCATATCGGGGCACCCCTCTATGTCTCACACCGAGCTAGGGCATCCTGATGTATCATCATACTTAATTACTCTATCCTTATTCATGGTCAGTACAGCTCGGCACAGGGCTCACGGACTCCCTATATGGTGCCAAGCCATTCACCCTCACGTGGCGACTGCTTCAGGCACATGCTATGCTTAGTAGTAGGGTATTCAAATTTTACCCACTCCAATTGCTCCCCAGCTCTGTCACTACTGTCATTCATCAGTAGTGCGTAGAGCTTTAACGGCTCTTGATGCACCTCCTGCACACCTCCCCCTCACGTGGGGAACAGGGTTGTTTTTGCATTAAATGCAAAGTGACCCGTTGGTGGCTCAGATAAGCCCAAAGGACGATTCTGCTGACATTTTGCATATGTCACTCTCCACCTTTCTGGGATTTTGGGCAGGATAATCATCATTTCGCCCCTAAACCCTTCCCCTCCTCTTTTACTTCATT
This sequence comes from Vaccinium darrowii, assembly GCA_020921065.1. Lineage (NCBI taxonomy): Eukaryota > Viridiplantae > Streptophyta > Magnoliopsida > Ericales > Ericaceae > Vaccinium > Vaccinium darrowii. The sequence continues at coordinate 24,216,142 of CM037158.1, read as the reverse complement.
CTCATCAAGATTTGAGCTTTGAGCTTGAAATGAGTGGGAAATGGAAAACCCTAGCCTCCAATGAGCTCCAACCCGAATTGTGAGCTTTTGGTGCGAAACAAGTGCAATTCAAGCTTCAATACGCGTAGAGGAGGTGATTTTAGGTGGGGTTCTTGAAGGGGACTTGAGGTTTTGGTGAATTTTGGAGCTTGGAGCAAGAAAAAAATGAAGGAGAGGAGAGAGAGAGAGAGAGCTATCGGCAAAGAGAGAGAGAGAGAGGGCTGTTTCTTGTTTTTGAAAAAAAAATGCAAGTATAAGATGTGTTATATACTCCCACCCTCTTACACTTACACCCCTAAACTTCCAAATGTATTCTAAACCCACCCAATGCATTCTACCACTATCACATTGACCCCTCTTAGCTAAAATTCAATTCCTCACATTTACCCAACATTATTCTGCAAAAATTATGCAAAAATACAGGTCCTTACACCTCTTCCACGGATAACAGAACCCAAGAAAACGTACAAGGTGCACAAAGTCGCACCACCCCAGTCAAACCTGCTCACCGTCTCCAAATTTGCCAAAGCTGGCAACCAACCAAGGTGAACATGGCCCTTTCTGCCAGAAAACAGAGCCAAGTTGAAAACATATAACAAGTAAGCCCTGGCCAACTGATGAGCCTCCTCAGCTGATCCTGGCTCATGGTCCCAAATAGCTGGCAAGTGGTCACACCGCACCGACGGCTCATCTCCCATATCTCTCCCCAGAAAGTGCTGTATCGCCGCACGGTCCAGGTACAAGCCTGAGTTAAACAGGATCGGATCACCACCGACCCTCAAACCAGTGATCGTTGCAAAGTCCAGCAGGGTGATCGTCATCTCTCCAAACCTAAAGTGAAAAGTGTTGGTGGTATCCCACCAATGCTCCACCAGAGCTCTCCCCAACTTGCGGACCATCGTTGTCGGCAGTAGTATCCTAATAAAAACAGTAAAGCCAGCAGCGTCAACCAAGCTCCTCACTCTTTGTGGCAGCCTCTGATACTGTGCCAAGCAATCAGATGGCCCGCCACATCCAAAAAGAGCACCATTCACCTGTTTTCAAGATCATTACATGGTTTCAGTCAGTAAAGCCACAAGACAAATGCATTGAGAGAGTAATTCAAAGGGAAGTACAAGTGCAAGTACATACCAAGGGCCTATTTGAGATGTGAGTCTCCGGGTCCCGCAAGATCAATTCATCAGGGTAAAGAGGCAACTTCGGCTCATATACCGAACAACCAGAAGGTGTGAAAAAGTGAACTCGAGGCACGTAAGTCTCAGGAGTGAAAGGTAGCCTATCCCTCAATGCCCTCTGTACTGCCTCAACTATAGGCACCCGCGCCTCCTCAACGCGCACCTCATCATGCTCCATCTCCTGCACAGGGTCTGCACCCACCAAAGCCCCAAGGTCTAGGAACTGCTGTACAACCCTAGCCAAAGTCTCATTAGTCGCACCCTTCAAAGTATCTAAAGTCTCACCTAGGTCCGCTAAAGAACCCGAAGGCCTAGGAAACAAGACAGGGTCAACCGGTCTCTCGTCACCACTACTACCCCTCTCTCCAAGATCCTCAATCAACACATCCTTCCCCTTGGATTCCTTGCTAGCTCCTGAACTACTCGGAGCCTGATGCTCCGTAGGTGTCTCTAAAATAGCACCACTAACCTCCGGCGGGACCACAGCCTCACCACCCACCTCTCCTTGGGCAACTCTCTGATCAGCAAAAACATCTATACCCGCAACATGCATCTCAATATCAGGAGAAAGAGTACCCGTACCTACAACACCCGTGCCCACTGGTGTCTGAGCACCAACATCACCCACCGAAGGGTCAACCTCCATGGCTACACCACCCTCACCCGCCGCCGACAGAAGCATCCGCCATGGATGTCGGGTTTTGCAAGAACCGGTATTTTTGGTCAAGGGTCTTGAGGAATTTTTGGAGAAATCTTCGAAAGAAGAAGAAATTGGACACTGGGGAAATGGACTCCCTGAGAACCGTTTCTGATTTTGAACACAAAGAAACGAAATCCAAAAGGGTGCGACGATTTTATTTCAGCCGAAATCACAAGCTTGGCCGGGCGGCTGAACTCATTGGTTGGGCGGCTAAACTGATAAGCCATGCGGATCTCCTCTCTCTCTCTCTCTCTCTCATGGCAAAAATTACAGTGCACCCCCTCTTCTTACAAGGTACATTTCCTACAGCCTATCAAAGTCTACGGTGCTTAGATGATTTTTCTAGGAAAATAAAATCATATTTTCAATGCCCCTAGCGGCAATTTCAATTTTCAAAAAAACCCCAGTGGTGCTCATATGATTTTTCTAGGAAAATAAAATTATATTTTCAAAATACCCCCAGTGGCAATCTCGATTTTCAAAAAAAAACCCCGGTGGTACTTGTATAATTTTTCCAGGAAAATAAAATCATATTTTCAATGCCCCCACGGCAATTTCAATTTTCAAAAAAAACCCCAGCAGTGCTCATATGATTTTTCCAGGAAAATAAAATCATATTTTCAAAATGCCCTCAGCGGCAATTCCAATTTTCAAAAAACCCTCAGTGGTACTTGTGTGATTTTTCAGAAAAAAAAAAATCATATTTTCAATGCCCTCAGCGGCAATTCCAGTTTTAATCCCCAGCAGTACTTATATGATTTTTCCAGGAAAATAAAATCATATTTTATTTCAAATGCCCCCAGCGGCAATCTCGATTTTCAAAAAAAAACCCTAGTGGTACTTGTATAATTTTTTCAGGAAAATAAAATCATATTTTCAAAATGCCCTCAGCGGCAATTCCAATTTTCAAAAAACCCTCAGTGGTACTTGTACGATTTTTCCGGGACAATAAAATCATATTTTCAAAAATGCCCTCAGCGGCAATTCTAGTTTTTTTAACCCCTAGTGGTGCTCATATGATTTTTCTGGGAAAATAAAATCATATTTCCAAAAATGCCCCCAGCGGCAATCTCAAATTTTCAAAAACCTCCAGCAGTACTTGTATGATTTTTCCAGGAAAATAAAATCATATTTTATTTCAGCCCCCAGTTGCAATCTCAAATTTTCAAAAACCCCCAGTGGTACTTGTGTGATTTTTCCAGGAAAATAAAATCATATTTTCAATGCCCCCAGCGGCAATCTCAATTTTCAAAAAACCCCAGGGGTACTTGTATGATTTTTCCAGGAAAATAAAATCATATTCCAATTTTCAAAAGTCCCCAGCGACAATTCCGATTTTTAAACAAAGCCAAGAGGTACTTGTTTAATTTTCATTCGATAGCCTTGAAGAACTACGATTGGTCTGATCCCTGCAAATGGGGTACGTAGGAAGCTCTAAGCGTGACCATATTTTTTCCTTGAGTTTTCACTCGATTTACTTGTTTTTCGCACTAGGATGATCAAAATTGGGACATCTACATCTTTGACGCGACTTACATCACAGAATGATGACTAAGCCACGTCAAAGAGGGGCAACTGTAGACACCTCAATTTTAATCCAAGTGCATCCCCTATGATGAAAGGAACGTGCATGGTTACCTCGGAACGATCGATCAGAGCTCACAAAAAAATCAATAAAATAACCAGCTTAGCCGAGCGGTCCAGTTTGACAGCCGAGCGGTCCACTTTTCCTCATGATTGGCCGGGCGGCCAATCTTGGTTGTCAAATCGGACAGCTTGTTTCGCAGAGATTATTCACAGACAAATATATTCCCCGGTGCAGGGAATATCATCATCGCGAAAATCTTTCGGAAGATTTTCTTCATCATACCTCCTCCTCCTCCACGGTTATATAAACCCCCCCCTTCGGCCTCCGCTCCTACGACGGATATACAGAGAGATATACGAAAAATACACAGAGAGAGACACCACCGGAAATTGAAATCCATTACTCCGCACCTTGAAACGCCATAAACCCACCCTCTCTAAACCCTTCTCCTCACACCCTCTCTCTCATTCTTCCAGCAAATCATCAAAAATACTTCATCTGAAATTTTCCGAGAGAAATCCAAAACTTTCATGGCTCAATCGTTCGTTCCGAAAAAGGTACAACTTCAGAGTCATCTTCAAACTTTGTTCTTCAGTTCATTCAACTTGAAGATTCAAAGAAAAGTCATCATTTGTGTGATTCAACAACAAGCACTCAAGCCATTGAAACGTACCGAAGATCAAATCAGAGGATTTTTCTTTGTTCTTTTTCCGTAAAAGAACATTAATTGGAGATTGTACTAGTATTAAATTCAAATCAATAAAATTATTATTTTGTGCATCTTTTTCGTGTTCTTTATTTCAGGACTCGAATTTGTGTGTTACAATTTTGGCACGCCCAGTGGGACCTATCTACCTCTCATCTCTTTCTCTAAAGTCAAGTTCACAAAAATAGCGTCGAAGAAAATTCAGACCGCTTCAATCAACAAGAACATGGCCAAGAATGCCATTATCGCTTCAAACAGCAATAGCACTTCCACAGGCCCTATGACTCGCAGCAAGGCTACGATCAGAACCCAAAATGGTGGGCCTTCACATAGTGCATTTATGTATTCCAAACCTTACACAAAGCGCATTGATTGCTTTAGAATGCCTGTTGGTTATCAACCGCCTAAATTTCAATAGTTTGACAGAAAGGGAAACCCAAAACAACATGCGCCCACTTCGTCGAAACGTGCAACAACGCTGGGATGGAAGGGGGTCTACTTGTCAAACAATTTGTTCATTCGCTCAAACGGAATGCTTTCGAGTGGTACATAGACTTATAGCCAAAGTCAATCAATGATTGGGAACAGATGGAGCGCGAGTTCCTTAACCGCTTCTATAGCACTCGCTGCACTGTGAGTATGATGGAGTTAACCAACACCAAACAATGGAAAGATGTGCCAGTGGTCGAGTACATCAATCGTTGGCGTGCTCTAAGCTGAGACTGCAAAGACCAACTTTTGAACTCTCTACCGTCGAGATGTGCATGAATGGCTTGCATTGGGGTCTTCTTTACATTCTTCAAGGGATAAAGTCACAAACGTTTGAAGAATTGGCTACCTGTGCACATGACATGGAGATCAGCATAGCAAATCACGATGGTGAGAATCATCCCATTGTTGAGCACAGTAAATACAAGAATGAGACAAAAAGCAAAAAGTTATATGGTGCCTCTACAGAAGAGTCAATGGCAGTCAGCATGGCTCCACTCAAGGTACCAAGAAGAGACAAAAAGAAGGAAGAACACCCTCGGGATAAACGCCCAACTTTGAAGGAGCTGCAAGAAAAGAGGTATCCTTTTCCTGATTCTGGCGTGCCAAGTATGTTGGAAGATCTACTCGAAAAGAATGTCATTCAACTACCAGAATGCAAACGCCCTGAAGAAATGGGGAAGGTTCATGATCCAAGGTATTGCCATTACCATCGGATTGTCAGTCATTCCACTAAGAAGTGCTTCGTGTTGAAAGAGCTAATTGCAGACCTAGCAAGGAAAAAAAGATCCTATTAGACATTGATGAAGTTGCAGAGTCCAACCACACAGTCATTACAATCGAAGGCCCAACTTCAAGCTCTAAAATAAAGACTGTTGAATCTGCAACTACTCTAGCACTGGGGACAATTTTCAAAACCATACCAGTTGGTTTATTCAATCCGATAACAATCCAATGCTCAAGTCAAGATGTACCTACTCATCCTCACTTCAAAGGAGCGCCAAGTGTAAAGAATGACAACGAGTGGATCCCAAACCCCCAAAAGAAGTCAATAGAAAACAAGCACAAGAATCATCCTCCTCAAGTTGAGAAATGGGGAGAGAAAAAAAGATCTCCTTGATTCACTACAAGGGACAAAGTCAATGATGGAAAAGATAAGAAGGAGAACCTACTTGAGAAGAGTTTTCCCACACCAATCACTGTACATGACTTCTTTCCCGAAGGGTACTTCAATGATGACTGTATTCAGATAGTTTATATGATCTCAGCCAATGAAGAGGATGACATAAGTCAAAGTTCCACACATCGGGTTTCACCCTTTGATCGCATTGAAGCTCCTATTGGTCGCACTTCAGTTTTTGAGAGATTAGACGAGGCTAACCTAGAAAACAAGTAAGTAACCTCCAAGCCACGAAAGTCTGCCTTCACTCGTCTTAAAGATACACGAGCAATGTCCAAAATAGAACACGAGAAATGAAAGGTGGAAGAAGCCATGGTTGATTCAACAAAAGAAGATGAAGAGACTCGAAGCTAGACCCCGTGTTGCATGAAGTACGTAACATCATTGGAAGTTTGTCACGATGGTCCACTTAAATTCAAAAGGATTACCGTCATCTTGACCAAACCAAATAAATCTCAATTGGAAGATAAGAAGAAGAAGTAGGTCATCTTTATCATCCCTTGAAGATGACTGAAGTCCACCATACTCCTTGATATGAGCCTAAACTGTCTGCAAAAAAAAAAAAGTCAAAACAAATTCAAAAAAAAAAATCTCCTCATCGCACGAGTTGAAACTGCATGATGCTCCTGGCCCACATGAGCTAAAACTGTGTACGGTGCAAAAAGAAACAAAAAAAAAAATCATTTTGAACTATGTTTTAACTTGATCCCTCCAAAGGGCACGTATGCAGCTTGGGATTCATCTCAAGCTCAGTCAACAAACTTAAAAGAAAATGTCCTATGGACTGTCTTGACATGGTTCCTTCCGTTGGTGATTGAATCAAGACAAATTAAACCATAAAAGGCTTAAGCTTGCGAGGAAGTGTCTAGATAACTAGTCAATGGCTAGCCTATTAGGTGCATTCTTCACAAAGCCAAATTGGCCGACTTAGGCTAACAATATGGAGAGGTTCTTAGATAACCATTCAAAGGTTGGCCTACCAGACGCACTCCCACAAAGTCAAACTAAACCGCCAAAGGAGCAAGATTGGGGTGAAGTGCCTAGATAACTAGCCAACAACTAGTCCACTAAGCACATTCTCCACAAGTCAAGCCAAACCATCAAAGGTTAAAAGTTGTGACGAAGTGTCTAGTGTAAGAGGGAAAAAACTCACGAAGTCATTTCCTTGGTCTTATGAGATCAAATCCTCTTTGAATGGAGCGACCTCGATCCTGCAACACAAACAAACTGTTAGAGCACCCCTGCCTCTAGGTGGCAAAGGCCCTCCAATACTTAAGTTAGCACTAACAAACTAGAGGATAAATCTAAACGAGTGTATGAGTGTGAGAGTAGGTTAAAGTATACCTCTAGCGTTTAGGGTTTGTTTTCTTATATGGATGATTATTTTGCACCTACATTCCTTGTGGAATTCTTCTTTGTTTGGAACCCTTCCAAGCTTAGGATTCTTCCTTATTGGGCAACATAGCCTGCATGATTCTGGATTCCTTATTCGATAAGGATTCTTGCCAAGATGGCCACTCATTGCTCGTTTGGAGTTTTACCCTACATGGGAGTTTGCTCCTTATTTGGTAAGCTAACTGGCTTTCCATCTCTAAGTAAGATTGTTCTTATCTTTGCGAGCTCAACTGATTCTGGGAGTATCTTTGAATATTCTCTCCTTTCCTTATTTTCACAAGGAAAGTATGTCGCTAGGGTTTGTCCCATGTTAGGCCGTTTCAACCGCAATGTCTGACGAACAGGCTGATTAGAGATGATGTTGTATTATGGGCTTCGTGGTCGTCCGTGCCTTATTCCTCACGGTTTACCACTTGCATGGGCACATGGTAACTTTTGACGAGCTCTTTTGTTCATCTTCTGTAATTATGGGAAAACACCCCACACAATTGCTCCCCAGCTCTGGTCGTCAATGCATGTTCGCGCATGACAAGATGGAGTTATTTAACGAGCAATTTCTGTCATGTTTATCTTTTCATACCGCCATTATGCTTCGTACCAATGTGCCTGCCACGTGTCAGCTGTTGCGCAGACTCTTCAAGCGATAAGTCTATGGGTGTAACTTCCATGGCACCTTTTCGTCTGCCAGGTGGCTTGAATCATTGCACCCTTTTAATTATCGATTTGACATTTTCCCACCTTTTTGTGAAAAGGCGTGAGGAATCAAAACACTGTCGTTTTTTATGACGTCAACAAGCACTAGTTTGAATTTGAGAAGGTATAAGACGTTTCCTTACCCTTCCTTCTTTCCATATTCGTGTTTGTTATGTGAACGTTGTCGAGAGTGCTACTGTCATTGTGTCCTTTGAGTTGCCCCCTTTACAAACTTTCCTTTCGCGGGAAAAGATCTTCTCTCTGGCCACCGTTGGTTGCCTGTAAGTTTCTTGTAACCCTCTCCGTTCTTTCTGCACAGTCGTTCTAGGGTTTTCTTGTACTTGTTTCATTTTTCGCCATAGGTTGGTTTAGGAATCTCTGTGACAATGAGGCACTCATGGAGGCCTTCCGTCACCGTTACAATGTCCCCGATGACGTCAATCTTGCCCTTGCCCCTCCCGATGTCGATACCCATGCCCAAACTGAGGGTAGAATTCATGTTCCTCTTTTGGCCGTTGTGGAGGGAGGCCTTAGGTTTCCCCTCCACCCGTTGCTGGTTGAGATTTGTAATATTTGTCGTTTAACCCCTCTTCAACTCTGTCCCAACTTTTATCGGGTGTTTATGGGAGTGGTGGCCCTAAATAGATGTTTGGGCACCAACTTGGGATGGTATGATATCCGCCGTCTCTACAGCGTCTGCCCCACCTCCCATGGGACTTATTATCTCAAGATTCGAGACAAAAGACGATGTTTGGTGACTGATCTTCCCGACTCTTGCTGTGGGGAGAACGACAATTTTCTCATTAGACTGGAAACTTCTTGCCCAGGGATGAGGATGGCAACGTCATTGGGCCTCCTTGCCCCCACACTTTTGGGCATACACGTCGGTTTCCTCTTTTTTGTCTCTTGTCAATTTCTTTGCTTTAATAACTCCTTCTGGAGTGGGTAAAATCTGATTACCCTACTACTAGGCACAACACGTGCCTATGGCAGTCACCACGAGAGAGTGAATAGCTTGGCACCACATAGGGTACGTGTGAGCCCTGTGCCGAGCTGGTTGGGCCATGAATAAGGCCAAAGCGTTTGAATAGATTAAATATACCAGGATGTGCTAGCTCGGTACAGGTCACAATGGGGTGCCCCTGATATGACCGAGCTAGCAGAGCTATGAGTAAAGCTTGAATAGCATTCTGGAATACATGGACTCAGCTCGGCGTGAGTAGCTGGGTTATGTACGAGTCATACCGAGCTACAAGGAAGCTCGGCGCCGCCACGAATAAGGCGGTGAGACATTCCAGAACACTCTACAGCGGTTCCTTATGAGATAAGGAGCAATCCCGTAAAATAAGGGATCAATATGGGAAATCCTAATGTGACTAGGAGTATACCCCATATAGGGAAGAATCCTATATGGAGAGAAAGACCTCTGCCAGACAAGATCTGGTAAGGTATGGGAACTCATCTCTAATAGGGAAGTCCTATTAAGGAAAGGATTCCTAAAGAGAATAGGAAACAGGGGCACGAGATGCCTAATATGAAGAACATCTATACCTATAAATACAAGGCAACAACCATGACAAAAGGTACGCGGTGAAACCTATTTTCATACGTATTGAGATTTGAGAATTCAAGTACGTGATACTAACTTAGGCATCGGAGGGCCTTTGCCAACGAGAGGCAAAGGTGCTCTAACCCTTTTTCTGTCTTGCAGATCTAGGGCTGAATCAAGGAAGCACGTGATCCAGCGTTACGTGGTTTCTACCCCGTACAATTGGCGCCGTCTGTGGGAAAGAGCTGACAAGAAGTTCGTCTCCCTCCAATAAAGGATCAACAATGGTGCTTTCAGAGCCCCTTTTGTGCACCCCACGGAGGCAAGAGGTGGAAGACGATGGTGGGACCACGTTGGTATACACCACAAGAAAGGGCTCAAGGGTGGAAAAAACCGCTGCGGTACTAAGAGCACCACAGAAAAAACCAGCAACAAAGAGGTTTGACATAGGGAATATCCCTGAGATTCCAAAGTTCAGGGATACACGCCTAATACGCCATGGTTCTCCAAGGGGGAGACACTCCAAAACACCACCAAGAGGGGGGGAAGCCTCCACCCGACGTGAACGGGACAGAAGCCCCCCAAAAAGGGATGGTCACAGGCACACAAGGAATCGAGAGAGGGAAGATAGCCTTGACAGAAAAGAGCAAGAGGCAGAAGAACTGGCCCGCGAAGTCACTCGACGAGAACGAGAGATCCAGGACCTAAAAAAACAACTCCAAGAAAAAGAGAAAGACTTACGTTCACGGACGAGATCCGTGCAATATGAGGAAAAGGGAAGAGATCGTCACCACAACAGGGCCTCCACCGACCGAGCTGCCTCTCCACGAAAAAGGAGAGACAGGAGTGCTTCTGTGGAAAAGAGAGAAAGAAGGAAGCATGCTAGGGACAGATACGAGAGATCTGGATCCAATGAGCATATTCCCGAACGGCACACGAGGAGGGGGGATGCTGGCCGAGCTGAGGAAAGCCCTAAAACTGCACGAGAAGCAGCTAAAGAAGCCCTAGGCCAAATTTCTAAATCACCATTGGCCCATTGGATCCGTACGGAGAAGACGCCAAGCAGGGTGAAACATTCAGCATTCATCCCCTACGAGACCAGCACAGATCCTGTGGCCCACATCCAACACTATCAACAGGCCATGTTCATGCACGAGCGAGATGACGCTTTGTTATGCAAAATGTTCCCCTCTAGCCTGGGAAAGGTGGCTCTGAGTTGGTACCACAAACTCCCAGAGGGATCAATCCTATGCTGGGCTCAGTTAGCTGAAGAATTCACTGCCCGGTTCTTAACAAGCCGAGCAGCTCCCAAGACTTTTGATGCATTGACTTCTATGAGACAGAAAGACGATGAGACACTGCGACAATACTCCAAACGTTATTGGGAGACTTTCAACGAGATTGAAAATTGCAGTGAGGAGTATGCTCTGGCGACATTCAAGACGAGCTTGCCCATGCATAGTAAGTTACGGGAATCACTTACTATGCATCCAGTGAAAACGGTGGCCAAACTCATGGAAAGAATCCAGGAGCATGCACGGGTAGAGGATGACATCCTGCAAGCTGGAGGAAGGATTGTGGCAGGGCAACCTCAGCTTCCAGAAAAGAAGCCAGTAGAATCAAGGGTGTACAAAAAGGATTACACAACAGGACGAAAAGATTACACACAGCAGAAGAAGGACAAAGCTGATCCAGATCCCAAGTCATACTTCAGCGTTATGGCAACTTTCAACATCCCCATCTATAAGATGTTATACAGGATCAAGAACGAACAGTGGTTCAGAAGACCCCCAAAGATGACTGGGAACCCAGAAAAGAGAAGAGCCACTAACCAGCACTGCAGCTACCACAGGGATTGGGGACACATGACTGAAGACTGTGTGGAATATAAGAAATTCCTGGATGAGAAGGTGGCAGAGGGCCATCTCAAAGAATTCCTGGCTGATGTCAAGAATGATGCCGAGCTGGTAGAGGAGGTGGACTACGAGAAAGGTCCAAAGGGAACAATCCATATGATACATGGATTAGTTGCCCCTTACACAAACAACGAGATAAGACATATCCAGAGGGTCAACGGACAGGCAAAACAGGTCATGAAGCTCGGCATGAAGAGGCCAAGGGCGGAAGGGATCATGGAGACCCCAATCACCTTCACTGATGATGATCTGGAAGGGGTATCAGTACCTCATAATGACGCACTTGTAATCACCCTACGAATAGGGGAATACGACGTGGAGAAGATTCTTGTTGACCAAGGGGCCAGCACAGAGATCATGTATTACAATACTTTCAAGAAGATGGAGCTCCCTCCAAGTTCATTGCAAAAGTGTCTGGTTCCATTGGTCGGCTTTAGTGCACAGACAGTATGGCCTATGGGAAAGGTCACGCTGCCCGTCCGAGCTGGATCAGTGGTTCTGAGCACAGACTTCCTTGTGGTAGACATCCCTTCTTCCTATAACGTGATTATAGGAAGAACTTGGATGCACAAAATGAGGGCAGTTTCTTCAACTTACCATCAGAAGATCAAGTACCCTGGGGCAGATGGCATCGAATGCATTAGAGGCGACCAAAAGGTGGCCGACCTATGTTTCAATATGGTTTTGAGGAAATCACCAAGGGCCGAGCTGGTACAAACGATTGAGGTTCCAGACCAACCAACCTTAGAAGACGTTGGAGGTGATCCCACTAAGAAGATGGTGGAAGGGTTGAAGAGGATACAAATTCAAGAGGACGATGAAGAAAGGTATTTCCTGATTGGCGAGACCCTCCCCGAGCTGGAGGAAAGAGATTTAGTCACCTTCCTTAAAGACCACATCGATGTATTCGCTTGGACCCCCCAAGAGATGCCTGGGATAGATCCTGAAATCATATGCCACCACCTGAACGTGGACCCACAGCACAAGCCAGTTGTGCAGAAGGCAAGGAGGTCGGCACCACAGCACGCGGACGCTGTGATCGAAGAGGTAGAGCGGCTACTAGAAGCGGATGCCATACGTGAGGTGAGCTATCCGGATTGGTTGGCCAACACTGTGGTGGTCAAGAAGAAGAACGGAAAGTGGAGGGTATGTGTGGACTTCACAAGCCTCAACAAAGCGTGTCCCAAGGATAGTTTTCCACTCCCCAGAATTGATCAACTGGTAGATGCTACATCAGGCTATGAAAGGATGAGTTTCCTTGACGCATATCGAGGATACCATCAAATAGCTATGTGCGAGCCCGATCAGGAAAAGACGTCCTTTATCTCCCCCAGAGGGCTCTACTGCTATAAGGTTATGCCGTTTGGGCTGAGGAATGCTGGAGCAACCTATCAAAGATTGGTGACCAAAATGTTCAAGGAACAGCTCGGCAAAACTATGGAGGTCTACATCGACGACATGGTAGTCAAGAGCAAGTTGAAGCCTGATCACATAGCTGATCTAAAGGTAACTTTCAACATTTTGAGGAAATTCAAGCTAAAGTTAAACGCTTCCAAGTGTGCCTTTGGAGTCAGCTCGGGGAAATTTCTCGGGCACTTAGTGACTAAAAGAGGGATTGAAGCCAACCCAGATCAAATCACGGCTCTGCAAGGCCTTCAAAGCCCAAAGACCACGAAGGAGGTCCAAAGGCTAACAGGAATGGCAGCAGCACTCAATCGTTTCATCAGCAAATCCTCAGACCGCTGCAGACCTTTCTTTCAACTTCTGAAGAAGAGAGAAGGCTACGAATGGGGAGCCGAGCAGGAGCAGGCTTTCCAGGAGTTAAAAGTCTACTTATCTTCACCTCCCTTACTCTCTACTCCAGAAGCTGGGGAGCGATTGATATTATATTTGGCAGTATCTGATCATGCGGTCAGCTCAGTTCTCCTACGAATAAAGGGTACAGAGCAGGCTCCAATTTATTTTGTGAGCAAGACATTGTTAGATGCTGAGACACGTTACCTACCGCTAGAGAAGTTGGTATACGCTCTCGTCATCGCTTCAAGGAAATTGCCCCATTACTTCTTACAGCATCCCATCACTGTGTTCACCGAGCATCCATTGAGGGCTCTGCTTAGGAAAGCAGATTTTTCTGGGAGAATCTCGAAGTGGTCTATAGAGCTAAGCCAATTCGACCTTGATTATCAGCCTAGAACGGCAATCAAAGGCCAAATTTTGGCTGATTTTGTAGCAGAATTTACCCCAACAGTGGCTCCACCGCCACCGGCTCTCGACGAGAAGGGGCAAGTCAGTAACCCCGAGCAGCCAACAAGAATGGCCGACCTGGATCCAGACGAATGGAGGCTTTACGTTGATGGGTCAGCTTGCAACAAAGGATCTGGAGCAGGGGTTGTGCTTTTCTCTCCAAAAGGACTGATCCTGGAGCATGCACTACGGCTGGGATTTAGTGCCACAAACAATGTAGCAGAATATGAGGCACTGCTAGCCGGACTGAGAAGTGCTCTAGAGCTCAAGGTACACAAATTACGAATATTTTGTGATTCCCAACTAGTTGTTAACCAGCTTTCAGGAGAATACGCTACGAAAAGCGAAAAGATGGCTGCGTACTCAGAAGCAGCCAAGGATTTGCTAGACAAATTTAATAGGATCCATATCCAGCAGATCAGCTCGGGACAGAACGCACATGCAGACTCACTGGCCTGTCTTGGGTCAGCGGTCAAGACGGAGTATCGCCGCACAATTACAGTAGATTATCTGGGCGAACCAAGTATTGGCCGAGCCGTGGAAATCGTAATGGAAACAGAGCTTGGGCCGAGCTGGATGGACCCAATAGTGGCATGCCTACGAGATGGGACTTTGCCAGAAGATAAGAGGGAAGCACACAAAATCAAGACCAAGTCAGTACGCTTTTGGCTCTCTCCAGAAGGTAAGCTTTACAGAAAATCTTTCCTTGGTCCATATTTATTGTGTGTACACCCAGCCCTTGTTCAGAAATTCCTCCATGAGATCCACGCTGGGACTTGTGGGGGACACACTGGTGGTAGGTCCATAGCCCACCGAGCAATATCCCAGGGATATTGGTGGCCGTACATGCAAGAGGATGCAAAGGCTTTTGTCAAGAAGTGCGAGAAGTGCCAGAGGTATTCCCCTCTTATCCGAGCTCCAGCAGAGGACTTGCTGCCGCTAACCAGCCCATGGCCTTTTGCCCAATGGGGATTGGATATTGTGGGTCCTCTCCCTATGGCAACAGGGAAACGAAAATTCCTACTCATTGGCACTGACTACTTCACTAAGTGGATAGAGGGGGAAGCTCTTGCTAAAATCACAGAAGCTATGGTGGAAAAGTTCGTCTGGAATAAGATAATTACAAGGTTTGGGGTACCCTACTCTATTATCTCAGATAACGGGTCCCAGTTCGGCAAGAAGTTCAAGGCCTTTTGTGCTCAGTACGGCATCAGAAATTATTACTCGACCCCTGCCTACCCACAGAGCAATGGCCAGGCAGAGGCCTCTAACAAGACTATCCTGAAGAGCCTCAAGAAGAGGTTGGAAAAGAAGAAGGGAAAATGGCCAGATGAGCTTCCAGCCGTGCTCTGGGCTTACAGGACCACCCCACGGCGATCTACGGGAGAGACGCCGTACTCCTTGGCATACGGAACAGAGGCAGTGATTCCCCTAGAGGTTGGTTTGCCAACCATCCGCACTACCCTTGTGGAGTCAGGGGGCAACGATAAAGCCCTGGCCGAGCAGCTAGACCTCGCCGAGGAAAAAAGGGAGCGGGCTCTCATTACCTTGGCAGCATATCAAGAGCAGCTACGAAGAAGCTACAACAAGAAGGTGCAGCCAAGAGAGTTCAGGATTGGTGACCTAGTCCTGAGGAAGGTCTTGGCCAACACCAAAGTATCCTCAGACGGAAAGCTTGGACCGAACTGGGAAGGCCCATACAAGATTGTAGGGATTGCTGGCATTGGGGCCTATCGTTTGGCCGACCTGGACGGGGACCCGGTTCCACGACCATGGAATGTCCAGAACCTTAGGAAATTCTTCCAATAATTTGAATCCGTGATTATGAATACAATCACATCTCTTTTTTAAGTGAATACGAATAAATTCACAGTTGTTTTTAGGACTTGGCTGGGATTACGAATAAAATACCCAGCATTCAGTATTCAGATTTTTCTTGATATTTTTAGCATTTATGGAATTTTATCATGATTTTGATTAATATGAACCAAAATTTCCACTTCGAGATTTGGATTCCTATTGGGGAGCAGAGGATATGTATATCTGCAGTGAATATGTGTATGTGCAGCGAATATTGCACAAAAGATCCTGAGTATGAAAAAACTTAGGGTTTCGCAACGAATATTGCACGAAAGATCCTAAGTATGAAAAAACTTAAGGTTTCGCAACGAATATTGCACGAAAGATCCTAAGTATGAAATCCTAAGTATGAAAAAACTTAGGGTTCTGCAACGAATATTGCACGAAAAGATTCTAAGTAAGAAGAAACTTAGTTTGCAGCGGGTATTGCAACGACATGCTAAGTATGAAGAAACTTAGTATTATATATTACTAAGTATGAAGAAACTTAGTATTAAAAACTTCTAAGTATGAAGAAACTTAGTTTGAGCAGAATGCTAAGAGCCTTAATCTAAAGAGGGTAGTATGAAAAAACTCAGCTCGGCAAGCAAATATTGCAACAAAGGGCAAGCAAAATCTCTACTGAATTGAATTAAAGGGTAGAAATGTCACCCAGAACCAACTATCAGCAAAACCAGAAAACAGTATCCAACGAGAATAACAAACCAAAGTATTGAACGGGCCACAGACGGCCGAGCAAAGACCACGCAGGGCCGGGGAAAGAGTTTCAGAAAATAGTAAAAGGCATCAAGCCTCTTCACTGTGCTCATTTGCAGCAGTGGCAGCGTTGGGATCAGCATCCGTACCTCCAGCAGAGCCCTCAGCAGCACCACTCCCCGAGATGGTAAGATCAGTAATGATTTCGTCTGTCTGAGTCTGTGTCTGGGGTCGAGCTTCCAGATTGGGCTGAGCTTGAGCCTCGAGATTATCCTGAGCAGCAGCCATTGCACTCGGAAGCTCCATGTCGGTCCATAAGGGGGAAGACGGATCCACCCCAAGCTTGGTGAGGCACCGTTTCCACGCTGCCCCCCAGATAGTATCCTGCACGATTGGCATCTGAGCTTTGTAGTGCTCCGTGACCTCCAGGACAGCTCGGTCGTACTCCGCCGCTGCCTTAGCCTCTGCCGCCGTCAATTGGTTACTCAAACCGAGCTCGACTTCCTCCGACCTCTTCACTAGATCATCATTTTTCTCTCTCAGTGCCTCCACCTCAGCTCGGGCTTCTTTGAGGGACTGGGAGTACTGGGCGTTCTCCCTCTCCGCCTTCTCCGCCCTCTTTTGCTCTTTCTTCAGCTCCTTCTCAGCATCCTTCGCCCTCTCGAAGCCCACGGAAGCTTTTTGCATAATCTGTTAAGAGAAGGCAGAAAGAAGAAGGCATTAGCACAAGGGAAAGTTTGGGAACGGGAGAAGGAAGCAGGAAGGGTATGTTTACCTTGGCACTGGACTGGAAGATGGACTTCATCAGTACTTCATAAGAGTTGTTCTTTTCCCTCTCCATGTCCACAGGAAGGAGGGCAGCTCTGGCAACACCGAATGCCACATCGGTGGAAGAAATCCTGTCAATCTCGCTGACTGGGGTACCATCAGGGCGAGCAAGCGGAGGGGCCCAGGGTTGGGCCAGCGGCGGAGAGTCAGTCACTGGCAGACTGGTATCCCCAGTCCTTCTCCTCTGAGGGGGAGGTTGTGCCTGCTGAGGACTCCCCGCTGGCCTCTTCTCCCTCTGGCGCTCGGTGAGAGAAGTTGCTGTAGGAGGAGAGGGAATGACATTATCAGCAGGTGGGGGAGCACGAGAGGCTCCACCCAGGCTCAAGGTGTCCAGTAAGTTGATCGGTTGGAGAGGCATGTCTGAGCGATCTGGTGAAGGAGAATACCCTGGCGAATCGTCCGAGTCGGCAAGGAGATCCGATTGCTCGGCTAGTGATTGGACGAGCCCGCGATGGTCCAAACCACCGATTCCTTCTTCTTCTTCTGCGTCCTCTTCAGCTACCCTGCCGGATGTGCTCGGCTCTAGGTCAGTACGCACAAGGATCGGGATGGCTGTTTGGATCTCGGGTACGTGGGCGAGAGTGACTTGCCGTTGCAGGTCCTCAGGAGCCTGGGACCGTGTTGACCTCCGCCTAGCTCGGCCTCTGCGGACACGCGTCCTTTCACGATCAGCAGGACGGCCTGTGGTGATCACGGAGTGGGGTGGTGGCCAGGCGTGTCTTGACCTGCGCTCTCCTTCCCTCCTGATATTGCCCCAGTAAAATGGTGTGTAACCGAGCAGACGGTGAGCTGAACGACCGAGTCCTACAGGAGTCGGTTCGAAGCCGTCCCACCAGAGGGCTTTGGCAATATCCTCCCGGTGGAGCTTGCCGTGGATCAAGCGGCCACCGTGGTTAAGATTATCCGCTGCAAACAACATAGCACGAGAGTGGTCAGCCACAGTTAAAAAACATTAGAGGAATGAAACCAGCTCGGGAATAAAAATACTAACGTAGTCCGCCAGTGGAAGTGGGGCAGGGAAGGCCAATGATCTTCCCCTCAGCGTCCCTAGGCTGCCAGCTGCCAGTGACTACGAGATAGTCATCTGCCTCTCCCTTTGAGGAATTTGGTAGATCGGTGATGAGCTTCTGTTTTGGGTCCCTAGCTTTAAAGTAATAGTTTTTTTGCTCTGTAGGGACCACACTATAGAGGTAGTGCAGATCCCACCAATCGAGGTGAAGGCCGAGCAATTCGTTGAGGGCAACGGTACCCATGACTACCCTAACGAAATTAGGGCAGAGCTGCATAGGGTTCAATTGACATCTAAAACAGACCTCTCTGAAAAACGGGTGTAATGGGAGCCTAAGGCCTCCCTCGACTATGAAGATCAGGGGAATGTGAATCTTATCTTCAGTTTGACCTTGTTCTCTCAGATCATCTCTATTGTCTAAACGGAATTGAATATCGGCAGGGATACTATATTTACGACGAAATTCTACGATTTTCTCAGGGGTATCTAACAGGGATCTATGCCTACCCATCACGAACGGAGAACTAGGGTTTTCGATGTTGAAACCCAGTTGAGAGAAGAAGAAGATGAACAGTAAAAGGGAAAAAGCAGGAGGGGTGGAATCAGAAAGGTCACTTACGTGAGAAGATGGACCTAAGGATGACTCACTCCGATGGTAATGGTCGACGGTCTCCGACGAGGGCTGGAGGAGAAGGGACTTCTGCTGCAGAAAGCTTGAGTATCGCTAATGGCGAACGACGTTCTCGTCTCTCTCTCTCTCTCGCTCCTTTTGTCTTCTGATGAAAAGAGAAATGGGAGAAGGGGGAAGGGTTTTTAGGGGAAATAATCATTATCCCGCCCAAAAACCCACGAAGTGGAACGTGACGTACGCGAAACGTCAGCAGAGACGTCCTTTCCACTTATCCGAGCCACCAAAGGGTCATTCACATTTAATATGAAAGCGACGTTGTCACCCACGTGGAGGGAAGGCGTGCAAAGGGTACATCGAGAACCGTTGAAGCTCTGCACGCTACTGATGCGTGACAGTAGCGGCAGAGCTGGGGAGCAATTGGAGTGGGTAAAATCTGATTACCCTACTACTAGGCACAACACGTGCCTATGGCAGTCACCACGAGAGAGTGAATAGCTTGGCACCACATAGGGTACGTGTGAGCCCTGTGCCGAGCTGGTTGGGCCATGAATAAGGCCAAAGCGTTTGAATAGATTAAATATACCAGGATGTGCTAGCTCGGTACAGGTCACAATGGGGTGCCCCTGATATGACCGAGCTAGCAGAGCTATGAGTAAAGCTTGAATAGCATTCTGGAATACATGGACTCAGCTCGGCGTGAGTAGCTGGGTTATGTACGAGTCATACCGAGCTACAAGGAAGCTCGGCGCCGCCACGAATAAGGCGGTGAGACATTCCAGAACACTCTACAGCGGTTCCTTATGAGATAAGGAGCAATCCCGTAAAATAAGGGATCAATATGGGAAATCCTAATGTGACTAGGAGTATACCCCATATAGGGAAGAATCCTATATGGAGAGAAAGACCTCTGCCAGACAAGATCTGGTAAGGTATGGGAACTCATCTCTAATAGGGAAGTCCTATTAAGGAAAGGATTCCTAAAGAGAATAGGAAACAGGGGCACGAGATGCCTAATATGAAGAACATCTATACCTATAAATACAAGGCAACAACCATGACAAAAGGTACGCGGTGAAACCTATTTTCATACGTATTGAGATTTGAGAATTCAAGTACGTGATACTAACTTAGGCATCGGAGGGCCTTTGCCAACGAGAGGCAAAGGTGCTCTAACCCTTTTTCTGTCTTGCAGATCTAGGGCTGAATCAAGGAAGCACGTGATCCAGCGTTACGTGGTTTCTACCCCGTACACCTTCCATGTTGCTTATTTTGTTTGTTCCTTCCTGTTTCTGTAGCAGAGAACATAAATGAGGGCCATCTAGTGGTGCACGACGGTGTCCATCTTCTTAACATCGAAAAAGCACTCAAGTTTCCTGGCATCAGGGGTATTGATCCAGAAGGGCTTGGTAGGGTTGCACACGTTCTTCTGAAGTACAATCCTTCCTACCATGGTGGTGTTCGTATGAGTGAGGCTTCTTCTATTGCTAGGCGTCTGCATAGGGGTAGAGGTCGTGTTGGGGTAAGACGCTCTTCTACTCAGAGGCTATTTTTGCATAATAAAATTGTCCATGCTTCTTGTACGAACAATTATCTTGGAATTGACTTTCTTTGTGAAAATATTCTGAGTGAGTCATCTGGAGAGAGTACTAGCAGTGTGCCTTTGAGACCAATCCCCTGTTTCAAACATGCCGAGAGTCAAGCCCGATTTTTCTGACTTTATTACCCTTGACGATGATGAATCCCCTGTCACCTTTCTTGGCCCTTTGGTTGCTTCTTCATTTGCTCGTCCTCCTTCTCCTCCCCCTCCCCCTCCCCCTCCCCCTCCAGAGCAAAAAGGGTCTGATGTTGCTCTGGAGAAGAGGCCCAGGGAGGAGTCTGTTTCTGCTCTTAATCCCCCTCAATAGCGACATCGTACTACTAGACGTGGTTCTGCTCAGCCATCTCCCCAACCATCTGAACCTGAACCTGAGTTGGTTGTGCAGAACCCTCCTCTACGTCGTGGTACCCAGCTTGTCCTGGCCACCGACAGTTGTGATAATGATGAGGTTGCCCTGGCCGTTGGACCAGCTGTATTGTTGCCTGAAGATGTTGAGAAGGAGGCGAGGTCCAGTTTTCTTAAGCTTTTGAAGAATGGCTTTCAACACCATATCAAGGTATGAATTTTATGGTTTCGCCCTTTTGACACTTTGAGAAATTCTTTATTCCCAGTTGACAAGTTAATCTATTTTGGTACGTTGCAGTCTATGCAACTCATGTACGTTGCTTGTAACCGTGCTTCCAAGGATAATAGGGTCATTACCAGAGCTAATATGCAGTTGAAGACTGAGAATTACGAGCTGAAGGTCAATGCCAATCTTTTGATCAACGCCAACCAGCTGATGACCAATGAGAACGAAAAGTTGAAGGAAGAACTGTCATCACTAAAGCGTCATGTGGGCGAGTCTGAACATAACTTTAATGAAACCATGGCCAAGTTGAGCCTTTAAAGACAAAGTTGTCCAATGCCCAGAAGAACAAGGCAAACCTGAAGGTAGAGCTGGCTGTTGCTTAGGCGTCTTGCGACCAAGCCTACAATCAGGGGGTGAACGATACAAAAATGAAGTTCAAAGCCCAGATACAGTAGTTTGAAGACTTGTTCTTTGCCAGAGGCTGGAAGGCGTGTCTGACCAAGCAAGATGTTGACAAGAGAGGTTCGATTTGGACTGAGATTGAGTATCCTAGGCGTAGGGATGCTGCTCCCCAAGGTGTTGCTGTGCCTAGTCAAAGTGCAGTCATTGACCCAAGCCAAAAGGAAGCTAGTGGTAGCGCATCCGGCCCTAACAAGCAGCGGGTTGAGCTCCCCTCCTCTGGTGCTGTTGAAGAATCAAGTAACATTTCTGCCACTGAGGTCCATGAGGCCTAGTGAAGAGGCCTTGTGCCTATTTGACTTGTTTTGACCGTGGTCCTTGATATTCCTTGATTTTTAATGATACTTTAACACAATTTTTCGTCCCATGCCCTGCGTGGTGATTTGGACAAGTGACCCTGCGTGGTAGTGCTTTTGAAACTACAGTAATTACACCCTTCGTGGTGTTTAGGTGGGCTAAGGTTTTGGTTGCCCATTGGTGTGACTTTGAACTTTGTTTTGGTATTTTTACATGTTCGTGGTACTCAAATTTGCTTTCGAAGTACAATATCAGTTGAATTGTTTATTTCTCGTACATGTATGGAGAATGCAAGTTTAAGTCAGGTTACCTTGCATCTGACCCTCTTGTTCTTTTGTTTTGTCTGGTGGTCTGGACCTCAGACCCTTGTCATATCAAATTGAGATATACATTTTGGAACCCAGATGTTCCTGTATTTGATCAGGGCTTGTATCTAACTCTTTTTCTGCCTTAACTTGTGGTTTGCACCCCAAGCCGTTGTTGTATTGGATTGAGATGTGTATTTTGGAACCCAGATGTTCCTACATTTGCTCAAAACTATATAGGACAAACATTTTGGAACCCAGATGTTCCTTCCAAGGAAATAAATTGTATAGGACAAACATTTTTTGCTATTAGGTTTAGATATATTTGCATCAAACCTGGAACACTTATTGTATGGTTTAGGCATGTCTGCGCCCAATTGTAGACGAGCTAAGGCGTGTTCATGCATAACCATAGATGAATTTAGGCATATTCGCGCCTAACATGGACGGGCTTAGGCATATTCATGCCTAATTGTGGACAATCAGGCATGTGGTGCAATATTCACTGCAAGGTCTAGGCGTGTTCGCGCCTAACGATGGACAATTTTAGGCATATTCACGCCTAACCATGGACGAGGCCATGGGGTGCAATATTCACTACAAGGTCTAGGCATATTCGCGCCTAACCATGGACAATTTTAGGCATATTCATGCCTAACCATAGACGAGGCCATGGGGTGCAATATTCACTGCAAGGTCTAGGCGTGTTTGCGCTTAACCATGGACAATTTTAGGCATATTCACGTCTAACCATGGACGAGGTCATGGACAATTTTAGGCATATTCACGCCTAACCATGGACGAGGTCATGGGGTGCAATATTCACTGCAAGGTCTAGGCATGTTCGCGCCTAACCATGGACAATTTTAGGCATATTCACGCCTAACCATGGACAAGGCCATGGGTGTGCAATATTCACTGCAATAAGATTGACTAAGTGTGTCATGCCCCCAATATGGGGTTTGGTCATTCAATCAAAGCTCATATTTACTCAAAATTTCACAAAGAAAAGAAAATAGATGGTTTTATTCGCAACAATAGCAGTCTTGCTACTTTATTCTCAATAAAGGTAGAAGAGTTAATATAGAATCCTACTTGGCCTTTCAGGGCATTATTCAAATAGAGAAAAATAAAGAACACTTAAGGAAAAAAATTCACGAGATTTTGGATATTCCAAGGGCGAGGGACTGGGTTCCCATCTAGATCTGCAATTTTGTAAGCTCGAACTCCTGTTATGCCAACCACTTTGTAGGCCCTTCCCAGTTTGGCCCAAGCTTTCTGCTTGATGTCTTTTTGGTATTCCCTGCCACTTTTCTCACCACGAGATCCCCTATTCCGAATTCACGAGGGTGTACTTTCTTGTTATAAGTCCTGCAGAGCTGTTACTGATAGGCTTCCAACATGACTAGAGCCCTTTCCCGTCGTTCCTCTGCAAGATCCAAATTTGTTGCCAAAGCTTGGTTGTTCCCACCTACTTCCACCAACATTGTTCTATTCATTGGTAACCCTACTTTGAGGGGGATCACAACCTCAGTGCCATATGCTAAAGAGTATGGGGTTTCCCCCGTTGATTGTCTTGGTGTAGTTCTGAACGCCCACAACACTATTGGGAGCTCGTCTGGCCAACTCCCCTTCTTTTTCTCCAATCTCCGTTTAATACCTTTAAGGATTGTTTTGTTGGAGGACTTTGCTTGTCCGTTACTCTGAGGGTATGCTGGTGTAGAGTAGTAATTCTGTATCCCGTGCTGGGCACAAAAGGCTTCAAATTTTGGCCCAAACTGTGCTCCATTATCTGAAATTATGTAGTAGGGTACCCCAAACCTGGTTATGATGTTTTGCCAAATGAACTTCTCCACATTGTTTTCAGTCATCTTGGCAAGCGGTTCCGCTTCAATCCACTTTGTGAAATAATCAGTCCCCATTTGCAAAAACTTCCTCTTGCCCGTTGCCATGGGAAGAGGCCCTATGATGTCTAGTCCCCACTGGGCGAACGGCCATGGGCTGGTAAGGGTTGCAAATCTTCTGCTGGTGATCAGATTATTGGCTTGAACTGCTGACACTTTTCACAACTTCTGACAAACACCTTCGCCTCTTCCTACATATACGGCCACCAGTATCCTTGGGTTATGGCTTTGTGTGCTATTGACCTTCCTCCTACATGTCCGTCGCACATCCCAGCATGTATTTCGTGCAAGAACTTTTGTACTAATGAAGGGTGTACGTAAATTAGATATGGACCATGATAAGACTTCTTGTATAGCTTCCCCTATGGCGAGAGCCAGAAACGAGCAGACTTTAACTTGATCTTGTAGGCTTCCCTTTTATCCTCTCGTAGGATTTCGTCTTTTAGATAAGCGATGATTGGATCCATCCAACTTGGGCCCAGATCTGCATCCATCTTGGTTTCTTCGCCTTGCTCTATGCTGCGTTTAACAAGATATTCTACTACCACCGTGCATTTGAATTTTGTGGGCAGCGCTGAGGCCAAGCATGCCAATGAATCCGCATGAGTGTTTTGTCCTGATGTGATCTGCTCTATTTGAGCTTCTTCAAATTCTGCTATCACACTCTGCATGGCTTTGGCACAGGCCGCCATCTTTTCATTCCTTAGTGCATATTCTCCAGACAATTGATTTACCACCAACTGTGAATCACAAAAGATCTTTAGCTTGCTAACCCCAGGGGTCCTCACACTTTTGAGCCCAATTAACAGGGCCTCGTACTCTGCTACGTTGTTCGTTGCACTGAAGTCCAAACGAACGGATTGTTCGAGCATCAGGCATTCTAGGGAGAACTGTACTACTACTGCCCCTGAACCTTTATTCCATGCTAATCCATCAACGAACAGCTGCCACCCTTCTTCGCTTTGGTCATCCTGTTGGGCGCTTGGTTCATATTCATGAATCGTTGGAGCCTCAACTTCAATTGGAGTGAACTCTGCTACGAAATCTACCAAAATTTGGCCCTTGATGGCCGTTCTGGGTTGGTAGTCAATGTCGTACTGGCTGAGTTCTACCGACCAAGTGGAGATTCTCCCAGAGAAGTCTGCTTTTCAGAGAAGCGCCTTCAAAGGGAACTCGGTATAGACAGTGATGGGATGTTCCAGGATGTAGTGTGGCAATTTCCGTGAAGCCATAATCAAAGCTTTGACGAGCTTTTCCAGAGGGAGATATCTGGTATGTGCATCCAGGAGAGTCTCACTTACAAAGTAGACTAGCTTTTGTCCCGTACCCTCCATTCGAAGAAGGGTTCCATTGATTGCATGCTTTGAGACGGTTAGGTAAAGGATCAACCGTTCTCCCTTCTTGGGTTTTGATAGCAATGGCGGGGATCCAAGATACTTCTTGAGGTCTTTGAAGGCCACCTCTTGCTCTGGTCCCCATTCGTATCCTTTTCTCTTCTTCAGCAACTGAAAGAAAGGTCTGCACCTGTCCGACGAGTGGCTAATGAACCTGTTCAATGCTGCTGACATGCCCGTCAACTTCTGCACTTTCTTGGTTGTCTTTAGGCTTTCAAGTCTTTTAAGGGTTGTAATTTGATCTGGGTTGGCCTCGATGCGACGTTTCGTAACCAAATGACCCAAGAATTTTCCCGAGCTCACACCAAATGCACATTTTGAAGCATTTAATTTTAATTGAAATTGTCGCAATATATCAAAGGTTACCTTTAAGTTTGCTATGTGGTTGGCTTTCTCCTTGCTTTTCACCACCATGTCGTCTATGTAGACTTCTATGGTCTTCCCAAGCAAATCTTTGAACATAAGGGTTGCCAGTCTCTGGTACGTAGCTCCGGCATTCCTGAGGTCGAATGGCATGACCCTGTAGCAGTACTATCCCTTCGAAGTGATAAACGATGTCTTCTCCTCGTCAGGTCTGTACATTGCTATCTGGTGATACCCCCTATAGGCGTCAAGAAAACTCATTCGCTCTTATCCTGCAGTTGCATCGACAAGCTGATCAATTCTGGGCAAAGGGAAACTATCTTTGGGACAACCCTTGTTTAGGCTGGTGAAATCCACACATACTCTCCATTTCTCATTCTTCTTCTTGACGACGACTGTGTTCGACAGCCACTCAGGATAATTCACTTCTCTGATTGTTTTGGCTTCTAAGAGACGATCAACTTCTTCGTTAACTGCCTCCGCATGTTGGGGGGGGTAACCTTCTGGTCTTCTGGATTACTGGCCTATGTTGGGGGTCCATGTTCAGATGATGGACGATTATGTTGGGATCTATGCCTGGCATTTCTTTGGCTATCCAAGCGAATACGTCAACGTGCTGTTTGAAAAACTGCGCCAGCTCTTCCTCTTCCTGCTTGTCAAGCCTTTCCCCTATCAGAAAGTACCTTTCCGGGTCTTGGTCATTCAGCTGAATCTTTTTTAGTCCTTCTATGGTTCTTTGTGCTGGATTCCCTCCAACGTCTTCCAATGTAGGTTGATCGGGTACTTCGACTAACTGAACGAGGTGTGCCTTTATTAAGGCTTTGTTTATTGTTGAGACCAAACATTGGTTTGCCATTTTCTAGCTACCTTTGATATGCTTGATACCTTTTGCCCCGGGAATTTTATCATTTAATGGTAAGTTGATGAAATTGCCTTCATTTTATGCAGCCAAGTTCTTCCAATGATGGCGTTGTAGGAGGATGGGACGTCAACAACCAGAAACTCTGTCTTCAACACCACAGAACCTGCTTGTACTGGTAGTGTTACCCTACCCATGGGCCAGACCGGCTAGGACCCAAATCCGGTCAAAGGGGTGTGACTTTTCTCCAGGTTTGTCTTGGGTAACTCCATCTTCTTGAAGGTGTCGAAATATGAGATCTCCGTGCAGCTCCCCTAATCCACCAGTATCTTCTCGATGTCGTACTCCCTTAGGCGTAGGGTGACGACCAAAGCATCATTGGCAGCATCACCCCGTCCAGGTCCTCGTCCGTGAAGGTGATTGGCTGCGCGGTGGTTTCTCCATCCCTAGGCTTCTTCACGCCTAATTTGTACACATGTTGTGCGTGTCTGTTCTAATGTTGCACGTACCTTATCTCACTTTCAGTGTAGGGGGGCGCGTGTCCTTGGATCATCTGGATTAGACCCTTGGGTTTTGCCAAACAGTCTATTTCTTCGACTGTGTTTGTTTGATCCTTCTTTCCTTCTGCGACGAACTCATCAAAGAGGCCCTCCGCAATCTTCTCGTCAAGGAACTTTTTGTACTCAAAACAGTCTTCCATCATATGCCCCCAATCTCTGTGGTAACTGCATTTCTTGTTGGTTGCTCTTCGTCTTTCCGGGTTTCTTGTCATTTTGGTGGATCTCTAAACCATGGTTTGTCCCTAAGCTTGTACAGCATCTTGTAAATTGGTGTATTGAATACTGTATAGATACTGTGGAAAGAGCGGGTCTCCACAGCAGCTTTATCCCTTCTATTGGACGAGTAGTCTTTCTTGCCGGTAGCGAACTCCTTCTTATAATTCTTCTGTTCCACTGTCTTCTTCTTTGGCGTGGCTAGTCGTCCCATGGCCTCCTTCTTACTCGATCGCATACGGTCGTCCTCGATGAGCACATGCTGCTTAATACGTTATTTGAGCTTTGCCACCGTTCAGATCGGGTTCATCGTCAGAGATTTTCTCAGATTTGAGCCAACAGGCAGGCTTGTTTTAAAAGTTGTTATAGCATACTCCTTGCTACAGTCTTTGATCTCATTGAAGGTTTCCTAGTACCTTTTCGAATACTCCCCCAAAGTTTCTCCTTCTCATGGCAGTCAGAATGTCAAAGGTCTTTGAGGCTATGATAAGCCCCCAATATTGTACATATCTGAGGCTTATCGTACTCATTTATCTCACAGAAGCACGCGATTTCGCGCCTTATATGTTTGATTTGCGCGTCGTAGTGTTTTTGCCAAGTTACAGGTTGAACGCGTGAAATAAACGCATTTTGAGCACATTGAGAATCGTGCCAAGTTATCGAGGGCCGACACGTCAACACCGGGCCTCAAGAGCCAAGAAATGAAGACTCGGCTAAGGCCTGGGAAGTCGAAGAGCCACAAATCCAAGTTGGAAGGCTAAAGCCATGTCTCACGCTCTAAAAAACTCCCGGTGGAGTCCGGGAGTGAACGAGCACTCAAGTGACCAAGGAACACCTCCCCCGAGGGTCACACAACTCATTTAAGTCCATTGGAGGAAGTCCGGAAGAGCGAAATTCAACAGGAGGGATCAAAGAAGTCAAATTCAAGTCAAGATAATTCCGGACCTATCCGGAATTATTCCGGACCGATCCAGAATTGCCCAAAATTTTCCAGACGATTCCGAACCTATCCGGAATTATTCCGGACCGATCCAGAATTGCCCAAAAATTTCCCGACAATTCCGGACTGATCCGGCATAATTCTGGACCGGTCCAGAAGTACTCCGAACCAATTTTTCTGCACTTTATTCACTTTCTATTAATGGCAAATTTTGAAAGATGTGAGGACTTTATTAGATATTTTGTAGAGAGAGAGAGAGAGTGGAAGATTAAATAGTCTCTCCTCTCTCCTTCCCACTCATTTTTATTTTTATTTCCTAGCTAGTTATTTTGGCTCTCCCCTCTCTCCTCCATGGGAGAGGATTTTGAAGCTTTATCTCTCTAGAAAACTCACGTAAGTTTCATGTTTCGTTTAATTTCTCGTGTTTTAATGTTGTAGCTACTACTTAGATCGTTATATAAATCAAGTTTATTTCCGTAAAAATCATGTTCTTAATTTCTTTTACGTTTCAAGTTATGTCTTTCATTCCTATGTTTGAGTAGTCTAAATAGGCTCGGTCATGGGGTGATTAGCACCCCGTGACTTAGGTTTATTCGTTCTCCTCGCCATATTGCAAACATCGCTTGTTAATCAAAGAGTTAGGATTAATTTTATGTATCAAAATTTAGATTTGTTAATCCCGTTGATCACACGTAGCCAAGGGCTTGACCACTTGGCACGTGTAATGCTTCGGGCGATGTCAATCAAAATGTTTGTATAAATGGCACAAGAATCCTACTCTTTGTGAAACACCTTTTCTAGTTCAACGAGTTTTAAGTACCAAATCTTCCGTTCGGGGTCGTTTAACGACGCCCCGAGCCTGTTATTTTAGAGGAGAACGAATCGGCCTAAGGCATGGGTGTTGTGAACCCCTTGACTTAGCCTTGTTTTAATTAGTCTTTTTAATCTTCCGAGTCATTCACGAAGTTAAGTGAATTCCACCCCCAAACTACAAACGCCAAGTTTGCCGCTTTAAGGCTAAAAACCTACACTTGCAAGACAACTCTCATGCCGGGTGCATTCGGTCCCTGTGGATTCGACCCGATCTTACCGGTTATTATGCTACCGCCGACCTAGCCCTACGCTTGGGGTGACACCAACTACGATACAATCCAAGGTTGCAAGCAGGCTGCCCGGCTCGTCATCGTGTCGTGAACTCCTCAGAGAGTTGCCTCCAACTGTTGATCGAATTTGGCGCCAACTTGTGATGATACCAGCTCAGCGCCACCTTACCCAGGCTTGACGAAAACATTTTACACATCAAGGCGTCATCCCTTGCATACATAAACATCGCTTGCTGGTAGTGCTGAATGTGAGTCACTGGATCATCCGTTGTCTCATACAGCACAAACGAATTGTGCTTTATTCTAGCAAGTGGGTCTGCCTGTTGGATCCACTTGGCGAGTGGAGAGGTGGCCACATGGTTGAGGGCCTTTCTAGCTACTTCCTGGGCTATTTCGCGCCCGTCATAGTGCTCATTTGAATCAGACCTTTTGTATCGGTCCCTTCCATGCCTCCTTCTTCCCCTGCTATCTGGGGATTCACTTGTGGGTCTTCCCTTCCACATGGGGCCCTTCCTGGCCATAGAATCTGCTTTTCTCAGTTAGGGTTCCCTCCCTGATCGCCTCATGTCCTTACTCCTGTCTCGAGATCTGGATTTCAGATTATCCTCCGCTTGTCGCAAGCGGTCCTTTAAATTTTTTATTGCAGCCTCTTCTTGAGCGATCTATCGCACCAGGTCTGAGACTTCTTGTTCCCCGTATGAAACTTTTCGCGTATTCCTGTCTCGCCTCTCCCTGGAGTTTGTCTTCTTTGATGAGTGGCGTGGTGGGGAATTCCGCCGTAGATCCCTCTGTGATGGGATCTTCAAATTTCTTTCTCTGGATCTGGCTGGCTGAGAGCACTCCACTTGCTCCACTTGACTCGCCAGCCTTGCGGGGGGAGGCTTCTTAGGGGCGTCGGGTGGATCTAAAGGAGGATCCCTCCCAACCCCACTCTTTTATGGTGTGTGAAGATCTCGATTGTCCATGGATGATCTTTAATGGGGGTTTTTCTTCTTTCCCGCAGACGCGCACCAATTGTAAGAGGGAAAAAACTCACGAAGGTATTTCCTTGCTCTTATGAGATCAAATCCTCTTCGAATGGAGCGACCTTGATCCTGCAACACAAACAAACTGTCAGAGCACCCCTGCCTCTAGGCGGCAAGGGCCCTCCGATGCTTAACTTAGAACTGATGAACTGGAGTATAAAGCTAAACAAGTGTATGAGTGTGAGAGTAGGTTAAAGCATACCTCTAGCATTTAGGGTTTGTTTTCTTATATAGACAATTGTTTTGCACTTACTTGTGGAATTCTTCTTTGTTTGGAATCCTTCCAAGCTTAGGATTCTTCCTTATTGGGCAACGTAGCCTGCATGATTTTGAATTCCTTATTCGATAAGAATTCTTGCCAAGATGGCCACTTATTGCTCGTTCGGAGTTTTACCCTTCACAGGAGTTTGCTCCTTATTTGGTAAGTTGACTAGTTTTCCATCTCTCAATAAGATTGTGCTTATCTTTGCGAGCTCAACTGATTCTGGGAGTATCTTCGAATATTCTCTCCTTTCCTTATCTTCGCAAGGAAAGTATGTCGCTAGGGTTTGTCCCATGTTGGACCGTTTCAGCCGCAATGTCTGACGAACAGGTTGATTAGAGCCGATATTGTATTATGGGCTTGGTGGTTGTCCGTGCCTTATTCCTCGCGGTTTACCACGTGCATGTACACATGGTAACTTTCGACGAGCTCCTTTGTTTGTCTTCTGTAATTATGGGAAAACACCCCAATGGCTAGCCCCCCACTAGGCGCATTCTTCATAGAGTCCAATTGGCCACCTTTAGTCCAATAGTGATGTGAAGTGCTTAGATAATGTCACGCCCTCAAATTTAATAAACCAAATACAAATAAAGTCCACGTAGGATAAATCAAAAGTCATACATTTCCTCATTGAAAAGTCAAAGTACATTGAGTTTCTCCAAGAGGCACCCATACCCATGCATAAGTAATGAATAGTTAAGAGTTATTACATAATCCAAGGTTTGTCAAAAGATTTAAGGAATTAAAGTTACAAGATCATCTCTCAAAATATATATACGATGGAGAGGATAAAATAACTTCATGTCAATTGAACTTCATGATATGCATCCACACGCCAAGCATTCCAATCACGTGCCTTGCCGAGTACCTGAAAATGATAAGTTGAGCTCACTAGCCCAGTAGGAAACTTTTCTACCAACGCTAAGGGTATAGAAGATGAAACATGCATATGGAGATGTGATACACATGAATGGATAAGCTAAAATAGGCCAAAGTAAATTGACTTGATGATAGAGTGTCTAGTAGATGCCCCAAAGATTGTACCAAACCCAAGTGTCCATAGATTTCCTCATCTTCGTTACATTTCATGTCGTAGGTCCAATCCTTTCAAAACATTTCCATTTTCATAAAACGTTTCATTTTTCACGATAACCACTTATGTAAATAGGGAATGAATCCCTCTACCGGATTTCATGGGCTCCGAACACCCCTGCCGGATTTCGTGGGCTCCGCACACCCCTGCCGGATTTCGTGGGCTCCGAACACCCCTGCCGGATTTCGTGGGCTCCGAACACCCATGGCTAGGGACGCACCAAATGGTGGCCCTAGAAATAGCAAATCATCCTTTTCAAAAGTTTATTAAACAATCAAGTGTCCAAAAACATCCACGTAAATCATTTAGTTCGAAAGCTCGTAGTGTCTCGGTTGTGGCAAAATTAACATGTGTCCAAGAACGTGAGAAGTCATGACAAAGCATCATTCATATCATGATAGGCTACCAATGCTTAGATGTCGATTTGAGAAGCTTAGGAAAGACCAATGGAGGCCCGGAGCAACAGAACACGAAAATGGAGTTATAAACCCCGAGAAAACCCGACACCTTGATAGTAAAAAGCACATTTCTCTCCAAATACAAAGGCTATGAATATGAAACCAATTGGGTTTGAAAGTAGACTCGTAGAGCTTTCCAACGGTTCAAGAATCACCTCAATCGGAGTTCGGACGAAGTCGGGGCGTGCCCGCGAAGTTAGGCCAAAATCTGCCTTACAAACAGATAGGTATCGATACCCATGAAAGGGGTATCGATACAGGGTAACTAAAATCTCAACAGAGCGCTGGGTATCGATACCCATAAAAGGGGTATCGATACCAAGACCATTACGAGCGAAAATTTGCAGATTTTTTCAAAATGGAGGGGGTTTCAACCCAAGCCAAAAATGGAAGTTCCAAACAACAACTACTCATAGGAGAGAAATATATTAACAACCAATTCAAGGATTTATCAACCCAATACACAAAACCCAAGCTCATTCATGAACCAAAGTCAATTCCATGGAGATAAACAGGTTTAACAAGAAATTGGGAACAAGAACACCAACAATGCAATCATTCAACAAATATACACTTAGAGGAGGTAGAAAATTGTTCCCTACCTCAAGGATTGAGCTCCAAATGAGAAGGAAAGAAACCCTAGACTTTGCTTCCAACTCCAACCGAATTGAGCTTCCCACGACGAACCCAACGGAGACCGGACTTCAAATCACGCGTAGAAGGTGAATATTTGGTTGGATGTTGAAGTATTTGAGTGTGGAGGGTGGATTTTGTGGAGGGTTTTGAAGAAACTTGAGAGGAGAAGAAGAAGAGAGATAGAGATGAGTTTTGAGAGAAGAGAGGAGTGTGATTTATGACCAAAAATCTGATCCAAATGTGTTTATATACACTCTCACACTAGCACTTACACCCCCCTTGTTTCTTATGTGCTTCACAAACGCCCAAATGCAATTACTAACTTCACATTGACCCCATATTACATTGTTTTCATTTCCCCACACTTCCCCAACATTATTTTCCGGAAAATTATTTAAAAACACGAGTCCTTACAGATAACCAATCAAAAACTGGCCTACTAGATGCATTCACCCAACCAAAAGTTAAAGGTTGTGACAAAGTGTCTAGATAACTAACCGACGGCTAGCCCACTAGGAGCATTCTTCACGGAGTCCAATTGGCCACATTTAGTCCAACAATGAGGTGAAGTGCTTAGATAACCAATCAAAGACTGGCTCACTAGGCGTATCCACCCCAAAGTCAAACTAAACTGTCAAAGATTTAAAATTGCAGTGAAAAGTCTAGATAACTAGCCAATGACTAGCCCACTAGACGCATTCTCCACAATGTCAAATCAATTGACAACTCAAGAATCTGGTGAAGTGTCTAGATAACTAGCCAACGGCTAGCCCGCTAGACGCATTCTCCATTGCTTCAAGTCTTCACTGAGACAGCATGAACCAAGGTGCATACAGAACCCATCATCTGCAATCTTCTAAGGCGGTGTCAAGCAATGTGGAAATGGTATGCCCAATTTGACAGAAGCTCACCCATCTTCTTCAAATTTCTTCAAGTATTGAGAAGCAGCGGTATGCACAATATCGCAGAGGCTCTTCCATTGTCTTCATGTCTCTTTAAGTGGCAAGAAGTGGAGGAATGCACAAAATCACTTAGGCTCTTCTCTTCATGGTTGGTGGCATGCACAAATGACAGAGGCTCTCCCATCTTCTTCAAATTTCTTCAAGTGTTGAGAAACAGCGGCGTGCACAAAATCACAAAGGTTCTTCCACGTTATCATATCTCTTCAAATGAGGAGTGGAGATATGCACAAAATCACGGAGGCTCTTTCATCATCTTCAAATTTCTTCAAGTGATGAGGAGTGGCGGCATGAATGGAGGACTGCCCTGTTTTTAAAGCAACACCACAAAACAAACAAGCAAAGACAATAAAAAATAAAACAACAAGAAGAAGAAAAATACACACTCATCTTAACTACATCGACTCTGGTTGAAACCCACGTGGTCGAATAGTTTCTTTGGCCCTCTTGACTTCCCTTTCACACAATGCAAGTGGCGGCAAAATTCAAGCTATGGATATAGTGCAAACTGTGAAGATTTATGTATCCGAAGGGTATAATATATAGCAGCTGAAAAGAATAAATAAATAAATCCTTTCACTATTACCTTTTGCCTCATAGCTAATCCTAGTGGGACTCGAGGAAGAATGAAGTTGACAAAAATACAAGAGAAGATTTGGAAGAATAAACAGATGGGTTCATTATCCACACATGTTTTCCGTCAACTAGAGAGAGTAGCTAATGGCACAAATAGAACACAAAAGACATGAATATGCATGATGGTTATTTTGTGTTGTCATTAGTTACCACAAAAGACAAAGTGCAACTCATCAGTGGGCATGCTACCATGGGCGAAGAGGTGGTGAAGAGTTTTACCTTCAAAGACCCAAGTCTGTGCTTTTGTTAGCTCACAACGACGGTGGTGGAAGATGTAATTAATTAAGGTGCAGTCGCTTCAATAACTGGAACTATGTGAAGCTTTCCATGTTATGTGATTGAATATATAGTGGACAAGGAGCGAATTTGCTAAGGACACTGTTTGAACTCCCAAGTAAACAATCACTTGACAAGGAATGTCAGTATTTGATTTCCTTTGCTTGTGGAGAATTAAAAAACAAAGAAGTTGACTTCTTACCTTCTATGAATAATAGGAGGGGACCCCGTTTTTCACTACCAAAGGATCCTAATCAATAATAGGTGGTTAGCAAACCAACAAATTAGGAAACAAAACTGTTGTGAACTCACAGGCATATTCTCAAAAGATTCACCTGCCTTCTTTTTGGTATAGCTCACATACACGTGCATCTTATGCATAAATTGGAAGGGCCAGGCACCCACCAAGATCTCCCTTCACAAATTTGATCACTAATGGATTTTGAAAACCAAACTTTCTGAATGATTGGAAGATTCGTATCTTGTGGGAAATGCATTAAAAATTTATTTTGGAAAGTCTCTATCCTACATCGTGAAAGAGAAAAAGGAGACATGAAATGTTTCTTCTTTATTTCCCAAGAGACGGCAAATGCAATGTTCAATATTGAGATTTGAGATTCTCAAATGTCAAACCTTCGTTGGAATCCCCTTAGAACAAATCAACTCTTGCCTAAGGAAATAATGAGGACATGTGATATTTGCTTTTCCATTTTGAGCAAAGTCACAAGAAAGGCACTTTTGGATTCACGTGTCAAAAGAAGGAAAGCAATCATAGTATCTTTTCTCTTCTCTGGATATTCAAGGAAGGATGTGCTACAAGCATTGCAAAACTTCCCCCCAAAAAAAAAGACATTGCAAAACATTCCCAAGAAAGGTCTAATCTCAGTGGGAAGAAAAAAAAAATAGAAAAGGGAAAATGATCTCTTGCATTTATTTGTTTACCACTGTCCAAGTGAAGCTTTCCAAGTCAAACATTAAAACCAAATTTGACAGGAGCTTGTATACTTTTCTTGCCAAGCGGTAAAGACGTGGCAACTTAACTCCAAAGAAGGCATCTCATGGTTTTCTTTCAAGAAGAGAATAAATATTAAAAAAAAAAAAATGATAGAGCCAACACCTAGCCTCATTGCATCTTGCTATGACAATCACGTGCATGAATTCTCCTTATGAAGCTCAAGGCTCTTTCATGGCTTACAATTTGCACTAGTCCAGCAAACAAGGTGGACTAATTCTGATGTTCCAAAAAAAAAAAAAAACGGTCCACGCCATGTACAAGTCAAGTCCGCTCTTGCATGCTACTTCAAGTCTCACTTCCAACACTTGCAAGCAAACATCAACCTAAGCCTCGAAGTGGGGGCAATTTGTAGACACCAAAGTTTCGGCATCGCCTTATTGCCGTCCGATTAATTTAGATGAATAAATTATCTTGATTAATTAAAGTCAAATGTTGGTCAAGACTTTCAAATAAATATTGCGCCCATCAAATTTATGGGCTTAGTCTATTTGGGATATGGTGAAGACCAAAGATACATTTGGCTGAATTGATTAGCCAAATCGGTCAAGAAATTGGGCTAGCCCAAACATGGAGGCCCATTCATAAAATAAATAAATAAATAAACTCTAAAAGAGAGTTAAATAATAAATATATTATATCTTTATTTGGGTTAATTTAATTTCCTAAACAAAAAAAGAAGTCAAAATCTTCTTTTTAGGAAATGAAATCAAATCTTCCAGATTGGAAGCAAAATGAAATTAAATCTTCTTGATTGGAAGTCAAGTCAAATCAAATCATCCTGATTGGTAATCAAATTAAATCAATCATAGATCTTTCCAAACTTAAATCCTTCTCTTTGAGCCTATAAATAGAGGCTCATACGAAGAAGAAAAAGGGGACCCTTTGTTTGGCATTCAACCAAAGCCCTCAAGCAATTCCTCAACAATTTGTGAAGAATCATCAAGCACCAAGAACAATGTGCCGATTTCTTCAACAAATCAAAGTCATCTTCAAACACAAGAACACAAGTAGCAACAACTTGCAAAGAATCATCAAGCACCAAGAACGTGCTGATTTCTTCATAAGTTCATCATCCAACAAACCATTCAACAAATCAGAGTCATCTTCAAACTTTGTTCTTCAGTTCATTCAACTTGAAGATTCAAAGAAAAGTCATCATTTGTACGATTCAACAACAAGCACTCAAGCCATTGAAACGTATCGGAGATCGAATCAGATGATTTTTCTTTTGTTCTTTTTTTGTAAAAGAACATTAATTAGAGATTGTACTCGCATTGAATTCAAATCAATAAAATTATTATCTTGTCATCTTTCTTCGTGTTCTTTATTCCAAGACTCGAATTTGTGTGTTACAGGTACTATTTTTCTTCCCAGAGCAAGAGACTGTCGATAATCCATATGTAGCTCAAGTTCCGGTGGCTATACTGGACCGTCCAAACACCATTTGAGCACAGTGAACAATAGAGCTATCTCAAACTCCATGGATTTAAAACTCTCCTAGAATTTGTTATGTCAGAACTCGGAGCGTCCAAGTCGCAAGCTATACCACACCAAACAACTAAGTTCAGCGTCTCTTAAAATTAGCACAGGGTAAAGTACAAGACACCATGCCATGAGCATGGGAATTTCAAGCACCTATCCCATTCACGGAAATCACTCTACGCAAGGGGCTTATCTAAACAGCGAGGGCATAAATTGCGAATTATTCCTATCAGAAAAGCAAATTAAAACCATATGTCACTGACGCGTTCATGTTATCTTACCACTCAAGTGTGCTTGGTCTCCAAGACTTTATTAAAAAAAAATAAAATAATTCCCTTACTAACTAGGGATGGGCACACAAGCCTTGTTTTACAAAAAGGCATAAAGGGTTGGGCCCTCCAAACTAACAAATTAAGTCCACAAAGAACGCGTTTGCTCCTTGTAAAGATGGAGTCGCTAAGACTCCACAAAGTGATACACAGAATTAAATCAAATAGGAGAGTTGTCTGTGTAAACTAGATTGCCCAACTTCTCAACCTCTTCCTTAACTTCAAAATTTTCCACAAAGGCTTAAGCCTTTGACCATTAACCTTGAAAGTATTGTCATTATCCAGATTTTTAACCTCTATAGCACCATGAGGGTAAACCTTGTGCACAAAATACGGGCCAACCCAACATGGTCTCAACTTCCCGGGAAATAAATGGAGTCTCAAATTATATAATAGCACCTTTTGACCCAGTTCAAAGTTCTTACGTTGAATATTCTTATCATGAAACTCTTTGACCCTACCTGTAAATGCTACTATTATCGTATGCATCCCTCCTTATCTCCTCAAGCTCGTTAAGTTGGAGCTTCCTATGGACACCGGCTTCGGGCAAACGATAGTTCAAATGCTTTATTGCCCAATAGGCCTTGTGTTCCATCTCCACCGGTAAATGGCAAGCTTTGCCGTAGATTGGCCAATAAGGAGACATGTCCAAAACAGTCTTATAAGTAGTACGGTAAACCCACAATGCATCGATCAAGTGAGTTGACCAATCTTTGCGATTGGGGTTCAATCTTTTCTCAAGAATGTGCTTTCTCTCTCGATTAGCTAACTCATGTCCAAAGAAGGAGCGAATGTCCTTGACACAT
Source organism: Vaccinium darrowii (assembly GCA_020921065.1). Classification (NCBI taxonomy): domain Eukaryota; kingdom Viridiplantae; phylum Streptophyta; class Magnoliopsida; order Ericales; family Ericaceae; genus Vaccinium; species Vaccinium darrowii. The sequence goes on along the minus strand of CM037158.1, from coordinate 24,177,902 downwards.
TTAGGGGTAGGGAGGTTAGAAATCAACTCAATTTTAGCCTTATCCACCTCTATCCCTGCTTGCAACCTAGCTTTGTATCGTAGTAGCGTCGCCCCAAGCATCGGGCTAGGTCGGTTGTAGCATAATAACTTGGAAGTCCATGGTCGAATCCACAGGGAAAGGTCGGAGCTAGTGAAAGGTTTACTTTATGGTAGGGGTTTCGGCGTTAGGACAGCCAACCTTTTGGTTTGGTTTGTTTGTGGTTTTCTCTCTCTACCTCTAATGCGATTGAAAATGAAGTTTTAAACTATAAATCAAAGGCGGCAAGGTCTAGAGATTCATACCACCCATGACTAAGGATATTCGATGGCTCTCAACTATAACTCAAGTGAGAGACAAAGTCTCTTGCTCTCACTCGGAAGATTTAACAATGAATATCATTTTGATTCTAGAAAATGGGTTTAACAATGGGATAAGTTCTTTGAGACATTTTTACAAACACTTGGACTGACATAGCTCCAAGCATTATATGTGGCAAGATACAAAGCCTTGCCTACACATAATTAGGGAGGTTAACAACCCATAGTTTTGGTACATAAAAATGAACTTACCCAATGAAAACCAATTTTTGTCACATGAATGAGGTTTGGAAATAGCTCAAAGCATTGTGTGTGCCAATTGATTTGTCTACACCCAATCAAAGAGGTTAACAACTCTAAGCGTAGACCAAAAATAATAGTGATTTATCCATTCAGAAACCCACAATAAGCATATAAACATGAGAAGTCATTAAAACACCAAAGTCGTGGAGTGATATTCACCCCCTGACCAAGCCTAATCCACTACTCAAGCATACTTAAAGTACACAACAAGGAGAAAAACGTGATTAAGGAAACATGATGGAAATGGAAATAAACACAAGATTTAGATAGATTAAGATGAGTACTAAAACATTAATGAAGAGAAAATACCTTGAATCTAAGTAAATCAACCCAAAATGTAGACAGAAAGGAGAGCTAAACTAAGAGGGAGGTAGAGAGAGAGTGTGTGTGGAAATGGAAGATAACCTAATATTCTAATGTTGGGTGGCTTTTATAGCCCCCCAAAATATGTACAAAAGGTCTAAAATGCCCCCAAGATATAAGCTAGATCGGGCCAAAAATCTACTGAATTTTGCAGGAGATACCGGTATCTCAAAATGCTGGATACTAGTATCTGTCTTCAAAGTGCCTTTTGTTCTTGGGATACCGATATCCCCATTTAGATACCGGTAGCTCCCCTTCAAAGTGCCTTCTGTTCGCTGGATACCAGTATCTCCTGGGCTTTTTTTTCTTCCTTCCTTTGTTCATCTCCCGGCCTTTTGGTCTACCCAAGCCTTGTCCGGTACTTCCTTCTCGGGGTTTGGTGGCTGAGTGCCACGTGGCCTTGGGTAGGTACCCCTTTGGTTGAACCATAACATCAAAAAACGTCTTATTCCCATATTTCACCTAAAACTTCAAAAACCAACCTCGCGCAAAATCAATCATATAAAGCCACAAAATGCACGTGCGTGTGATCAAAACAAATGAGATAAGTCCCATTATTTACACTATTGGGGACTTATCAATCCCCTTAGGCGAAACTATATGGCCCAACACAATCTCTTGAGTAACCTGTAGACACCCCGATTTTGACCCGAAAAACTTATCAAGCATTCTCGATGATGAGATAGATAACTACGCATACCTCGAGGCTAAGAACAAGACTTGAACTCACCAAACCATCCAAACTCCTAGAACAACCCTAAACCGACCAAAATGACCAAAATACCCTTCAAACCATTGAAAAATCTCTTCAAAATAAATCCAAGTCTACACCATCTTCTATTACATTCAAAACCCTCTTTATTGATATATAATACGTCTCAATCAGTTTTGAAATGAGGGAGATGTACATGTTTTACCAAAATGACTTGTTTTTTCAACCTTTTGAGGGTAAAATGGTCACACACTTTGATGTACAAATTATCTTGGGTTCGATAAGCTTTCCAACGCTTTAAACCACGCACAAAACAAAGTTCGGTAGCACCCGAAGCAGCCCTTTGAAGTTTGGTCTATTGTGTAGACCCTTTGAGCGCTCAAAGCCCCCTTTGAGCGCTCAAACGCTGCGCAAAGGCATTTTTCAGCTGGTTTTCCACCTAAACTATGGGCTCCTCTTGGTTTCCAAGCCTCATTTTCTCTTCAAAAATCCCTCCAACATCTCCCTCCAATTTGAATTTCAAATTCAAAACCCATTTTCCCTCTCATTCTCTCTCTATATAAAGCACCCCCCACCCATTGTTTAGAGATTCTTGGCTGATCTCTTACATTCTCAGATCCTAAGCCCATTCTCTCTAAAACTCCATTTCCAGAGCTTCTATACCATCTTCATCCTCCAATCCAAGCCTAAACACATTCAATCAACAAAACCCGCCTTATTCTCTCTCTTAAAGCTCAAATACACCACCATCCACTCAAAAATCACTCAATCCAACACACATTGTCCACATTCTGTCCAAAACCACCCACATTGCACCCCCAAACATATTCAATACTCATCCACTCATCAAACACCCAAGTCCAAGCCTTGATCAAAGCCAAAAAGGTAGAAAATCCATGTAAAAGCTACGGGTTGATGCTTCTGAGGGAGACCAGTGGGTTCACGAAGGTCCCTTATACCTTCTACTGAGCTCACAAGGTCCTAAATATCCAAGAAAACAACTTTCAAAAATCTGGGCTTAAGGTGGTTCGAGTGCTCAATGTCTATTCAATGAGCGCTCAAACTGCTTTCCCCTCTTTCATGTTCTGTACTTTCTAATCATGTTTGATGTTGGTATCTCATTTCTTATGGCTTTGTTTGTCTATATTCTCTCAAAACCCTTTTCACCTTGTTCATAACCATTGATCAAAGACTTTAAAAGCCGTAAGAATGATGTTGATCATCATCAAACAAGCGTTGGTGCTATTTTATGAAACAAACAGAAGCACAACATGCTCATGAGCAATGACCAATTGATTTTAGTTCACAAAAGCACCAAATAATGCTCAAAAGTTCAAAACCCTTGAATGGGGTTTGAGCGCTCAAACCATCACCCATTGAACGCTCAAACCCTGTTCCATCTCATCTTTCTTCTCAGTTTATTTCAGCTTCATTATTCTATTATAAGTTCATTGTAGTGTGTGTGTGTGTGTGTGTGTGTGTGTGTGTGTGTGTGTGTGTTGTGTTGTTGTTGTTGTGGGACTTAGGCCAATCTGATCCTCTTCCATCCTTACTCCATTCATGCTCATGTTTAGTTCAAAGTATCAATCTCACTCATGCAAGTTGTTTTTGTTGATGTTTTTGGGATATCAGTACATTTTGTATCAATACATGTTGTTTGAAATTGTTGATGGTCCAAATGAGGACAGAATGGTGCAGAATCACTCAAATCCAGAAGATGGTTTGAGCACTCAATGTACCTCTTTGAGCGCTCAAACTATTTTTTGGTCCATCATATATTACTCTCATTCAAGCTTGGCTCCTGAACCCAAAGTACCCTAGAAAGTTTTCTTTAAATATTGAGTCTTCATTCCTTCAGCACTGTTTACCTCATTTGGTTCATGAATGGGTTTCAAAACCATGTATGTATAATCAGGTTATTTTGCTTCACTACCCTAGTACTGTTTCTGAGTGAGTAATAAAGGTCAAAACATGTTTTCATCAAACCAGAACCATCAGAAAGATCATGAGTATGTAAGAGTGGGAAGGAGTTTGAGAGCTCGAATCCCATTTGTTTGAGCGCTCAAATCTCTAGTAGTAGATCAGATTGGTTTTGCTTCACAGTAGTTTGCAATGTCATTTTAAGTTGTTTTGCTGCTATATATTGTGAGCTAACATTGTTTCTCTGCTGTTTGTTGTCATTTGTAGCTTATATTCATCATCATTGTCCATGTAGCTCACATCTCACATGCATACACCATAATCCATTACCATGTTCATCATCATTATGTGTCTCCCATCCCCCATCTCCCGTATTTGCTCATGGTTGAGTTGCATCCGTTTCATATGATCCCACAAAATTCTAGTAGAGACCGGTCTCTGAACTAGACGAGGGGGGTGCTGTAAAACCCTTCCCTTCTCGTAACTGAGCTCCTGAACCTAAGATAATATGGTGATGACGGGCCAATATCTAATCCTTATCCATTAACTGAGGCACGAGTCAATAGAGTTCGGTCCTCGGGGACAATCCGCTAAAACCTGAGTGGCGACTCCAAATCGATGAAATCTCCGGAGGGGCGTCCACATAACCATAAAATGACATTTTTTCCCAATTTAAAATGAGGTTCTTTTCCTCACACCTCACCATGACCTTTTCGAGATTTTCCAAACAAGACTCAAATGGGTCTCCGACCACCGAGAAATTGTCCATAAACACTTCTACAATCTTCTCGATCATATCACTAAAGATGCCTATTATGCACCTTGAAAAGGTTCTGGGCCTGTTACACAAGCCAATGGGCATGCGCCTATATGCGAAAGTACCAAACGGGCAAGTAAAAGTGATTTTCTCTTGATCCTTAAGAGCAACATCTATTTAATTATAGCCTGAATACCGGTCAAGAAAATAGTAAAAGGAATGGCCGGCCACTCTCTCTAAAATTTGATCGATGAAAGAGAGAGGAAGTGGTCTTTCTTAGTGCTCGTGTTGAGCTTCCTATAGTCTATGCAAACCCTGCCAAAGTTTGTTACTTGTAAAAACGAATTAGTACTAGTTAATATGGGTGGACTTGCTCTTAAAACTGAGGTTTTTGTTCTATTTATTCAAAGCCAAAGCAAAAGTTTTTCTCGCTGAATGTTCATTATGTAATTTAACACATCATACTTGGATCATACAAAAGCAGCTCTGCATGCAAACCCCTCCATACAGCCAAAGCAAATTACATGCCTACTCATACAGCAGTTCGAATTCACTGCCATACTAGTTAACTTAGTTATCCCTTGTTGTTCAATCAGTTTCATTTGCCTTCATAGTCGAATTACATCCAGTTATGAATTTGATTTTTGTCTTATTTATGTTACATCCAGAGATGTGGTGAATGGAATGGTGGTGTACTAGTGTTGCTGGAAAAGAACGCGGAAAAGAATATGGTGAATCATGAATGGAATACTGATCTGGTCATGCAATTGTTTGGGACTTGGTTTTGTGTTTGAACTTTAAGACTTGGTTTTTATTAGACTTGGAAAATGGTGATGTTGCTACTGCTGCCATGTTGTAAATGTAACTTGTAATGTTTTTTTTTTTTAGGGGGCTCGAATCTGATGTGTTTTTTTTTTGGGGGGATGAGCTAAATGAAATCGATTGTGTTGGCTGCTATTTTTTTATTTTATTGGGCTTGAATTGTTTTTCAATGGGCTAAACATCTGTGTGAATGGGCTGAAAATGAGTTTCAATGGGCTAAAATGAGTTTGCATGAGCTGAAATGGGTTTGAATGGGCTAAAATATTTTCAATGGGTTGACAATTGTGATGGGCTTGGCCCGAAATCAAGCCCAACAACAAGAACCGACCGAACCGGGAGAACTGGACCGAGCTGGATGAACCGAACCGACCTCCAAAAATCGGTTTTGGTTCCAGGTGGTCACTAAACCGGTTTTTCTTGGTTCACTAAAAAATGCCCAAGAACCAGACTGAACCGAACTGGTTACCCCTAGATAGAACATTTGTGACCACCAAATTATTTGGTCACTGAATCATTTGGCGACTAAAATTTGGTGGTCACTGAATATATTACTTCACCAAATTATTTGGTCATGGAATCATTTGGAGACTAAAATCTAGTGGTCACCGAATATATTGCTTTTAGCACCACTTTTATGGGAACTATCATTTTCTTGATGAAGGGGTACTCTTGAGTCTTGATCCATTCGAACAAAAAATTTACATGAATGATTTAATCAACAAACATAATAATATCAACGATCTCGATCGTCATGATTGTGTCACAGTTGTGTGACTACTTTACATTTAATACGACACAAGACTTGGTTAACTATCAATCGCATCCCGATGGAGGGACTTTCTAAACCCGATGGAGCCTAAAGTTCACAAGAATGGTTTAATCAACAGGAACAACAAATTCAACGATCTCGATCGTCATGATTATGTTGTAGTCGCGTAGGTACTATACATATAACTACTGCACAAGACTTAGTACTATCAATTGCATCCTGATGGAAGGGCTTGCTAAACTCGATCGAGCCAAAATTTTACGTGAATGATTTAATCTATAAGCATAACAAAATCAACGATCTTGATCGTCATAATTGTGTCGAAGTCATGTGGGTATTGTACATTCAACTACAGTATTAGACTTAGTTTATTATCAATTAAGTCGAAGGTATAGATTATAAAGGTTTTTCTCGAGTATATTTTTATAATAGTTGATCTGAACAGTTAGGATTTCACGTTTTACTTATTTCATCATTTTCACCAAATTGTAAAATCATCGGATATTGATAATCACATGATCAGAAGACATTAATGCTGGTGGAGGCATTAAAATAAAGCGCCACCGGAGCTCCAATTGAGTTTTTTTTTGTTTTTTGTTTTTTTTTGTTCTATCGGAACTATCTAGCTTTTAGACAATATGGGCTAGATTATTTTGTACTAGAATCAAGTTAAGAGTGTATGATTAAATATTTGATCGGAAGAAAAATATCATCTTATAATAATTTGCGTCCCGGTGGAAGGGTTTTCAAAATTTTCTTGTTCACTAAATATATTATAAAAAAGTGCATCGGTTTATTTGGAATTTTGCGCCAATTTATTCGAGGGATTTCGCGCCAAATTTTTCGGGGAACTTTTGGGCGGGGGTTTTATATATCTAGTGACCACTTTTTTTGTCACAAAAAATCTTAATTGCCAAAACTACATTGTTTCACATTGTGTAAAAGGTTTACAACACTCTAAACAATAAACACTCCCATAGTATTTTGCAGTCATAGTTCACGCCCATCTCCCTCTCTCTATCCCTCCATTTTTCTCTCTCTCTCTCTCTCTCTCTCTCTCTCTCTCTCCCCCCCCCCCCCCCACCGACCTCCTCCCTCTCACGGTCTAACCCATTAGCGACAACTTAAATCGTAGTTAGAGAGATCGTTTGTTAGGTCGCCGGCCTCGGTCACAGTCGAATCAAGTGCCGGTCAAGGAGATGAACATTTATCAAAAGCCACAAAACTGGTGAGAAAACTACTTAATCTCATTACTATTTATTGATCTCATACTAGCATCAAAGACTCCACCAGATTTCTCTTTGCCTTCATCTGATTTCATGTATATCCAAAGGCAATGCGTTGATTTCTCTTTACAATCGTCTGATATTTGCGTTATTAGAGAGGATCACCATAATATATTTGTGTTTGTGTAGTTAATATTGAGCAAATAGAACTAATTTAGTTGTTGATCATTAATGATTTCTAGGCTTGCGCGTTTAATGATTCATTTCTAGGGCTTTTCAAATCTACTTGTGCATAACTTTTGATCTTTGGGGTCAATTGAAAAAAGAAGAAGAAGGCAACGCTCGTTGTGCTAAGTTGTAGTGTTGGTAGCATTGTATACTTAGCTTTCATTTCCAGCAATTTTTAAAACATCAATTACACCCCGCATGACCACTAGAAATGTGAAAGATTAGGCAACGCTGATTGTGTTAAGTTGTAGTGTTGGTTTGGTTTAGGTACTATTCTTAATCTTGCTAAATGACCTTGCCCTGGAAAGCAATAGTTTTTCCTTGTGATTTGGGAAAGGATACTGGAAGTTGAGTCTCTTTACTGGGAGAATATGGGTTTTGGTGTCCCTTAGAGCGAAATTGTCCTTGGGGGCAAATTTAGGGGGTGGGGGTTTGGGTTGGTCATATGCTAATCAGTCACCAAAATGATGTTAGAGAACATGATATGGATAAAGGATGGTTGTTAATGTTCCCAAAAAGAGATTTCTGAAAAGCAATTTGAAAAACCAATTCTGAACGGCAACCAAATAGGGAGGTGTTTCCCATTCTTATCTAGTGAAGTAAAACAACACCAATTCTGCGTTTTTATCTAGTGAAAAGAGCATGTGAAGCTAAGCGCAAGGAGGAGTAGAGAGCATGTGAAGCTGAGATGGAAAAGCTACGGATGGAGCGCGAGGAGGAGAAGAGAGCATGTGAAGCTAAGATGAAAAACTTTGCAAGCTTGGTGACACAACTCACACAGGGAAAGAACCAAACACATTCAACTATCAATTAGTATCAGTGACCAGCACAAATTTGGTCACCAAATGGATACATTTGCGACCACACTTTTATTCAGTAAATGTTATGGTTTTTGCGAGCAGTACAAATTTGGTCACTAATACCTTTCTGTGACTAGGGATACGTGACCAAATTATTATTAGTCGCGGTAGACATTTGGCGACTAAATAGAGCCTTTTGCCAACCAAATTCTTAGTCGCCAATTGTTCTTTTTCCTATAGTGAGTGGACAATATTGTACAAGGTAGGAGGGGGTTGTTACATTTTTTATTGATGCTTTAATTTTTTACTTTCTCCTTTTGATAGTTCCATTTGAAGATTTTAACATTTTAAGGGAGCAGGATGATTACATCAAAACTTATTTAGACTTCAATTTAAACATAACAGTAATAATGAAACTTTACCAAATTTCTATATTTGATTTTTTAGAATGTACATATATTTAGAGAGGTCCCAAATTGGAATATGGGATTCTGGGAGTGCTTGAGAGTTGGTTATTAGATTCTACATTGTAGATTGTAGATTATATATTTTTGAATTATGTAGAAGAAAATAGGAGTAGAGCTTGTCTCAACAACTGATTTGGTGATGGTACTCAACTGTAGCAAACTAGTAAGGATTGCGTCTGCCATTAAATTCATTCACCATGGCAAGATTGTGGAAATATTTTATATGATGTTCAAATAATTAACAGCCCCATAAATCCAAGAACTAGAACTATCATGTCCTCACAACATAAGCGCGAAAATTAAACATAAAAGAAAGCGTACCTGAATCCATTGACACTAACTTTGTTACTTCAACAATTTGTCAGCAAGCTTGCAAATCTAATGGATAGGTTTCTCTCTCTCTTGACCCTCTTTTCTAGCAATTTAGTAACATAAAAGTGATGGAGACTATGTGCTCTTTTATAGGCAAAGAAAGAACCTATTTCCATATAAGCAATTATTCAACTTCCCATCAAAGTAAGATATCAGGAAATCTCTCCATCAATTTGACCAACGATTAGGGAAGTAAATATGGTTCATAATCTCGTTAATATGAAAAATCTTACATTCTCCCACTTGGCCCATAAGATACTTACAACATATTCAACGAAATTAATTTTAGGTGCGCATTGAACCACATCAACCTTTATCATAATTTGGTCACTGTCATAATACCATTATTAAACAACTCACTAATGCAAGTCATGGCGGTTCTATGTCTAATAGACAACATGGTCCCTTCCATGTACTATAACACTAGCGATTTGTCCAACATGGTCAGTTAGTGAGGAGTATATTCAAAAAGATCCAACGATCATGTCTTTTACAAAAGACTATTCCTGTATTCATTCATTCAATTTCCATGCATGTTGTACGTACAATTGAAACAGGGAATAAATGGCGGAAACACATTAATTGATATCTAAAGTGTCCAACATAATAAAACTTTCATAATGCAATCCGCTAACTAAACATAAATAAATTGTTATGGGTTACTTTCAAGACCCATTCTATTGGCATGTTCTTTAAATAACCTTGGCGGTAACCCCTTTGTTAATGGATCTACAACCATAAGTTGTGTGCTTATGTGCTGAATTGACACATTTTGTTTCTGAACCTCTTCCTTAACGACAAAGTATTTCAACTCCATGTGTTTAGCACCATTAGAATACTTGTCGTTTTTGGAGAAAAATATTGCTACAGAATTGTCACAATAAATCCTCAGTGGCTTGGCAATAGAGTTGACAACTCCAAGTCTTGAGATAAAGTTCCGCAGCCACAATCCATGAACTGTGGCCTCAAAGCACACCACAAATTCGGCTTCCATAGTAGATGTAGCAGTGATAGTTTGTTTTGCACTTTTCCATGAAATTGCTCCACAATCCAACATGAAAAAAAACCAAAAGTGGACTTTGTACTATCAATGCATCCAGCAAAGTCTAAGACTGAGTAGCCAATCACCCCTAGATTATCAGATCTCCTAAATGTGAGCATATAATCTTTTGTCCCTTGCAAGTATCTCATCACTTTCTTTGCAGCTACCCAATGATCCATCCCGGGATTGCTTTGGCATCTCCCTAACATACCAACTGCAAAACTGATATCGAGTCTGGTGCAGGTTTGTGCATACAATAGACTTCCTACTGCTGATGCATAAGGTGTACTTTTCATTTGATTTCGTTCTAATTCATTCTGCGGGCATTGCATAAGAGTAAACTTATCCCCTTTTTGAATTGGAGCTTCAGTGGGTGAACACTTACTCATGTTGAATCTCTCTAAAACTCTTTCAATATATGCTTTCTGAGACATCCCTAACAATCCACGTGATCTATCCCGGAATATTTCAATTCCTATCACGTAAGTTGCCTCACCCATATCCTTCATTTCAAAGTTTTGAGAAAGAAACTTCTTGATTTCGTGCAATGAACCAAGATCACTGCTGGCAAGCAAAATATCGTCGACGTATAAAATCAAAAATGTAAACTTGCTCCCACTAATTTTTAGATATATACACCGATCAACAGTGTTTTCTTTAAATCCAAAAGAAGTGATGGTATCATGAAACTTAAGATACCATTGTCGTGATGCTTGTTTAAGTCTGTATATCGACTTCTTAAGTTTGCAAGCCAAGTGTTCCTTGCCTTTAATTGAGAAACCTTTAGGTTAATCCATATATACTTCTTCCTCTAAACTCCCATTTAAGAAAGCTGTTTTCACATCCATTTGATGCAGCTCTAAGTCATAATGAACAACCAATGCCATGATAATTCTAAGTGAGTCTTTTTTAGACACAGGAGAGAAAGTCTCCTTATAATCAATGCCACCCTTTTGAGTATAACCTTTGGCCACAAGTCTGGCTTTATATCTCTCTCTATAGTGCCCTTAGAATCAAGTTTGGTCTTGAAGACCCACTTGCAACCTACTTTCTTGTATCCTTCTGGCAATATGATGAGATCCCAGACTTCATTCTGTTCCTTTGATTTTAACTCATCATTCATGGCATCAATCCATTTAGCAGAGTTATCACTTTCCATGGCTTGAGAAAACAAGACTGGGTCCCCAGTAGTTCCTATGTCAAAATCAGATTCTTGTATTTTAACTCATCATTCATGGCATCAATCCATTTAGCAGAGTTATCACTTTCAATGGCTTGTGAAAACGAGACCAGGTCCTTAGCAGTTCCTATGTCAAAATCAGATTCTTGTAGATAAACCTCATAATCATCCGAAATAGTAGATCTCTTTTCTCGTTGAGATCTTCTTAATGCTATTCCTTGTGGTTGTTCTACAAACTCTTCATTGGTAACAATCTCATCATGTGGTTGACTATTCGTTTGTTGTTCCATGTCTTCATGTCGTCCAATGAATATAGGAATAACATCATTCGAAGTTATGGGTAAAGGAACTTCTACCCTGACTTCTTGAATAGTCATATTACGTGGTTCATCACTCCCACTAATCTCACCATTTTCAATGAATCTGGCATTATCGGTTTCTACAATTCTCGTACTATGATTAGGACAGTAAAAACTATACCCTTTGGATTTTTTAGGGTAACCAATAAAGTAACCACTGATCGTTCTGAAATCCAATTTCTTTTCGTGTGGATTTTAAATCCTAACCTCTGTTGGATAGCCCAATACATGCAGGTGTCTCAAACTCGGTTTCCTTCCTGTCCACTGTTCAAAAGGCGTCTTTGGAACTGCCTTACTAGGAACCCGATTTAATATCTATACAGCAGTCTTAAGAGCATGCATCCACAATATAGAGGGTACTTTGGAATTACTTAACATACTCCTAACCATGTCCATTAATGTACGGTTATGCCTTTCAGCTACTCCATTCTGCTATGGCGTTCTTGGCATAGTATACTGTGAACATATGCCATGTTTTTTAAGGAGTTTAGGAAATGGCCCTGGACGTGGCCCTGGACGTTGCCCTGACTCGTCATTCCTTCCGTAATATTCACCACCTCTATCCAATCTAATGATTTTCACTTTTCTTTCTAATTGCCTCTCTACCTCAATATTGTAAATCTCCAGAGAATTCACTGATTGAGATTTTTCATGCAATAAATAGAGATAGCAATAACGTGAAAAATCATCTATAAAGGTGATGAAATAGGTCTCTCCACATAAAGATGGAGTCTCAAAAGGCCCACAAATATCTGTGTGGATCAATTCAAGGAGCCCATTACTTCTTGTGGTTCCTTTCTTGGTGTGTTTAGTTTGCTTCCCTTTAATGCAATCTATGCACACACTAAGATCAGTAAAGTCTAAAGTGAGAAGAATTCCATCCTTTACTAATCTTTCAATTCTTTCGTTGGAAATATGTCCCAACCTTTTATGCCACAAGATTGAGGAATTTTCATCAACTAGACTACGTTTAGTTCCAACATTATGATGCAGGGTAAGGATAGATTCAACGAATTGGCCATCAAGCTTAAACTTATACAACCCATCACAAAGAATACCCGAACCAACAAAAGAGGCATTCTTGAATAAACGGAAAATCTTATTCTCAAACTGGAAAGAGTAACCATCAGAATCAAGTTTAGGTAAGGAAACTAAATTTCTGGAAATAGAAGGAACATAAAAAGTCTAATGTAAATCTAAATAATGACCAGTATCTAGAAATAAACGATAAGTGCCAACGGCTTTTATTGGAGCTTTGACCCGATTTCCCATGAATAAGAAGTTTTTTTTTTTTTTTTTTGCCAATTGATAAGACCATGAATAAGAAGTTTGCTTTAGGATTTATGGTCTGGGTTGAAAGGAATCCCTGCATCGTATTTGAAACATGAGTAGTTACACCAGAATCAAGCCACCAAGTATTAGAAGGAACTTCAGTAAGGTTTGATTCGAAACATACAGAAACTAAATTCATACCTTTCTTTTCAAACCATGCCTTACGTTTTTTACAGTCTTTCTGATAGTGCCCTAACTTTTTGCAGAAGTGGCACCTATCACTGTACTTTATCTTCTTTTGAGTCTGAGAACTTTGAGCAGACTCAATCTCTTCTGGTAGTCCTCACTTTATGCCCCTTTTAGGCTTCATTCCATTCTTTTTGGCCCCTGAATATGTGAGATGAGCAGAATGTTGTCCTGATTGCATAAGTCTTGCCTCCTCTTGAATGAGCTTACTAGCCAATTCATTTAAATTCCACTTATCCTTCATAGTGTTATAACTTATTTGAAATGGCTCATACTAAGGAGACAATGACAATGAGTTCAAGACAAAAATGCACGAGAAAGAACTCATCTACACTCATTCCCAAACTTTTCAATTGAGCAGCCAAATTTGACATTTCTAATACATACTCATGCATCCCACTGCTACCATCAAATTTCATGGTGGTAAGCTTTGCCATTAGTGCCCCCGCAAGAGACTTATCAGCCTATTTGAAACGTGTCTCAAGACTTTTAAGATATACCTTAGCATCTTCTGTTTCAGGAATTGTTGTTTTAATATTATTTGCTATAGTCATTCACATAAACTTCATGCTCAATCTGTTCGACCTTTCCCATGCTTGATACAAAGATTTCGCTTCCGCACTGCTTGTATCATTAAGAGCAGCCGGTTTCTACCATTGAAGTGCTAGATCAAGATCTAAAACTCCAAAGTGAAATTCAATTTGTTCTTTCCATTCTGAAAAATTCATACCATTCAAGGTCGTAACAGATGAAGCATGCGAATGGAGTACAACTGGTTTCAATACTGCAAAAATGATTAATGCTCACAACATTAGTGCTAAGAGTTAAAAATAACATCACAAAATATTGTATGTCAAAACAATGAGAAATAGCATAACCATGATCTACCTTTGGGTTCATCTAATGTTATGCTATTAACAATTATTGTGATTCTCTATCACTCATATGGCTAATTGATAAATATTCCTATTTTAGTAGTTATGTTACCTTTGGGTATCCATATAAAACTCAATTGCGAATATTTATCAACCATCATATTCCAATTCATTAATCAATCAAAAGTTGGTGCACCTTTGGGCCTACCTACTATTCTCATGATTAAGAATTGCGATTCGCAAACTCATTATTTTTTAACACTTGGGATTAGTAGTTAAAATTCCATAATTGGACTTAAAATCTATGTACCATTCCATTCGGGTCACTTTGGTGGCTACCGAACGTATCATAATATAGACTTCAAGTCAGAATAATAAGTTTGCTAAACATTAGGTTTGTATTGAAACAAAACTTCATGTAAGACAAAACATAACAGATCCGTGAAAAATTCATTAATATACGTACTGTATTTTTCTTCATAAAATCATCGAATCTCAAAAATCTGTCAAAACTTATACTATAAAACTTGATCTAGTTTGATAGCATATCACCGTGTTCTGATTACAGATTCATAATAAAATAAATAATAACTTAACAAACTGAACGTACCGTTAGGGCCATCATAAATATAGCAACAGAGGAAATAAAACAACTAAGATTTGATAAGCCTTATACTGATTGGACCGAATACCAATTAATAAAAATCATTAACTTAATTAGAAACCACTGCTTCACATGCAACAAATTGACCACGTAGAACAATTGAATCTGTGGTCGGCAAATAAAATTAACGATTAATCAATAGGATTGCATGTATCCGAAAGAAAATATTGAAACAATACCGATTATGTACAATAAGGGTATTATAGTCGACTAACTTTACTTTCAATAAAATCATATTAAGGTAAGTATAAGAATCAATACTGAACACGAGGAGTCAAATATAGCATAAGTATAGTTAATTGGTACTTGCCCAAAGCACACCGTAAGAACCGAAAACCATTAATACAGTAAATCACCAAATTGAGAACAACAGAAGGAGACAATCTGACCACTTAGACTTGATCCGTGGTCGGCAACACAATCAACAACTAATATTAATAAAATTGTGACTTTGCCGATACAAGTTATGCATTAAAACTGATATCCACGGCAAGAAACAAATAATACAGCCAACATGAATAAACGACAAGTACGCCAGAAAAGCAGTTAATTGGGGAAACATGATAATTCATAAACCATGCTCTGATACCACACGTAAATATTTTATATGTTGTTCAAATAATTAACAGCCCCATAAATCCAAGAACTAGAACTATCATGTCGTCACAACATAAGCGCGGAAATTAAACATAAAAGAAAGCGTACCTGAATCCATTGACACTAACTTCGTTAATTCAAGAATCTGTCAACAAGCCTACAAATCTAATGGATAGGTTTCTCTCTCTCTTGACCCTCTTTTCTAACAATTTAGTAACATAAAAGTGATGGAGACTATGTGCTATTTTATAGGCAGAGAGAGGGCCTATTTCTATATAAGCAATTATTCTACTTTCCATCGAAGTAAGATATCAAGAAATCTCTCCATCAATTTGACCAACAATTAGGGAAGTAAATATGGTTCATAATCTCGTTAATATGTAATTACCTTATGTGCCGATTTCATAATGTGGGCCATATAAGGAAAAAATCTTACAGATATTTATCCACAAAAAAAAAAAAAAAATCTTACAGATTGTCTTTCCAGATAGAGTGATCGGCAGAACCAAGGCGAATGGCATTGTTAGGCCTGATTTTTTAGTGAGGTCGGGCTATCAAGCTTATGATTCTCCATTTTTATTGTGCATGTGGGGCGATGCTTCACCGGAATGACCTCTTTTAGGCTCTGGTTTTGTACAGAAAGGGAGGAGCTGGCTGAACCTCATTGGAGCTCTAGGAGCTCGTCGAAGAAGAGAGCTGGAGTCCTTGGGGCACGCTAGAAGACCTGCCCAAGGGAGCAACCACGTTGTGCCTAGCCCGGATGGTGGTGGTCTGGGAAGACACTTCGATGGTTAAGTCAGCAACAGAGGGAGAAGTTTACTAAAAGCTCTAGAGAGAGAGAGAGTGCAGTTGAGAGTATTCAATGTAGAGAGGGTGATCCCGAGTGAGCTTGGTGAGGGCCTCTTTCATAGGCAAGGAAAAGCATGTCTTACGCTCTCCTCGGGGTCTCACGCGCTCTGTCCTTACCATTGCATTAAATGCATGGATTGACGCCCGTCCCTCATACGGTGCCTCAGGCACTGTCCTCCCCAGAAGAGTCACCTGTCAAAGGGATATTCTCCTGTCCATCAAGTACTTCTGCAGACGTGGCCTACAGGGTAGGTGGTTGCCACCATTAATGCATTCCATGCGGGGCAGTTGAGCCCATTATTGAGCCGCACAAACTATCAGGCGTGCCTCGATCGAGCCCCTGACATCTGACGTGACCCTTTGGTACTGACGTCGATCGACTCGGTTCAGATAGCGCTCAGAGACAAGACCCCCACGGGCTGCCGAGGCCTATATGAATCTTTCATCTAGGCACAGGTCTCCGAGGGGGAGGAGTCCAGCTGAGGTCTCCAAGGCTGCCAAGATCTAGGCTGCACTCTTGGCAATCGGGACCCTGGTTTCGATATTCGTAGCCCTCCCCAGGAGACCGTTCGGCTGAGCCAAGGGGGCTTGGCCTCCTTGAGCTGCTCAGGTGAAGGTAGTGCCCTGGACCTTTCACCCCTTTGGGGGGTGCAGCCGAGGCCGCCCAACCCTTGGGACCCCGACCACTACAATAGCCCCTCAACTCCCTCAATCAGTGCTCGACAGTTGGGGGAGTTGACCAATCCGAGCGGCCGTAAGGAACCTCTTGCCCTAGCCAAGGTCATTACTCACGTTCTGTACAAGCATTCGAGGAGTTTATCAGAGCGATTGGCTCAGAATGTCACATCATCATGGAGCTGAAAGGACGCATGATGTGACGTCATTTCAGAGGTGACAGTTGGGCTTATCCGGTGTCAGAGATTCCGTGACTTGGCACGACATCATCAGCCATGTGTCGGCTCAAAATTTGTCCAAGGATCGTCGTCTGGGATTCACGCCACAACGTTTTAAATAATGGGACACGTGTCATGCCCCAATTGGCTCGACTGAGTCGTCGTCTCGTTTCCCGAACCACCGCCATCATTACACCTATTGATGGCGATGGTTGGCCCTTGCCCTCTCCCGCTATAAATACAACTAGGGGAGAGAGAGGGGGCATTGTTTCGCTCCTCGCCAGAAAAACTTCACGCCGCCGTTGATTCAAGCCGTGATTTCTCCTTCAGATCTCGTTTTCAGCCACTTCCACCACCAAAACTCGAGGTAAATCACTTTTTTCTCTCATTTCCCTGCTTTTTGGTGTGTTTTTCATGCATTTTGGACCGTTTTTTGGGTTTTCGAGTCTGCCCCAGTTTTGGTTTGAGTTTTTCGGCGGGTTTCATGGTGGCCGTCTTCTAGGCTAGGTTGAGTATTCAACGTGTTCTTTTGAGCACAGGTTGAATGCTCAACCTGTTCTTCTGAGGTCTGGGATAGCTATCCGAGGTCTCGGACCCCTTTTGTGGATGGCGCCACATGGCTCAGCCTCTCGCGTTTGGAAAGTGAAAAGAAAAATGTGAGTCGCCACGTGGGATTTATTTAGAAAATGATTTTGGGTACCCGAGAAACCGTTTCGAAAAATAATTGATGACTCTTGTGCCAGTTTTGGAAAAGATTTAATCTGCAAAAAAGATTCTTGGATTCGGAAGCCAGGTTACGAATGGGGAAGGTTTTTGTTGAAAAGCACCCCACTCGCCCGGGAAATTCCCGTTCTCTACTAAATTTTTATGGGATTTTGGGAAACATTTTATTGAAAACTTTTAAGAAATAAACAAGTAAATAACGAAATTAAATAAAACCATAACGGGAATAAATTAGATAAAAGGACTTAATAATAATAACAGAAAAGCAGATGGGAAAAGGCGTAATAAATAACTCGGGAAGAACAGAAAACAGAGCATGAACAGAGGAGAAACAAAGAAAATTTTATTGTGAAGAAGTTAGCCGTACAGCTAACTTGAGTTGACCGTATGGTTCACTTAAGTTAGCCGCACGGTTAACTTTTTGAAATATTTTTCAAAAATTTGTTTTTCGAACAGAAACTTGTTTTTGTTTATAAAATCTGATTTTTATGAAAACTTTGACCACCCAAGCCAAGAGATGACTATTAAAGTCACCCTCGACCCGGGAGGATCCCCTCAAAGAGCCAAGGTTTGGAACCCGGCTCTGCGAAACATGATTGTACCTTACTGGAACTTTGAACAACTTTGAGAACTTCAGAATTTTGGACTTGAATTCCTTGGAAGCGGATTTGATGTGAACTGGTGGGTTACTGAGGTTGAAGAAAATAGAATAGGTTCGAAGTTTCTATGGACGTTTGGACGAGATATTTTTGAACGAAAGATAGACCGAGGAATTTTCCGGCGTATCGTCGGAATAGTAGAATTTCTGTCTCTTGAAAAATGGGAATGCAAGAGTTTATTTATAGATGAAAAAGGAATAAAATCTCGTCCGAAATCTTTCCCAAAATGATGAGATGCTTCTGCTAACAGATTTTCGAATATTTTCTGACACATAGCCGTACGGCTAATGGGGTTGACCGTGAGGCTAACATGAGTTAGCCGTACGGCTAGACTAAAGAGGGATGAACCGTACGGCTAGCACAATAAGCCGTACGGCTAGGGCTTTCTTGTCCAAAAATTATGAAGTTCAGGATGGCTGTTCCAAGGTACTGCTGAGTATTTCTTTCATCATTGGGGATGCACAAGGATTAAAATTAGGGTGTCTACACCTTTTGCGAGTGCACGCACCATGCCTTAGGTCCAGCCGAGAAACAACTGAGTGGGTAGGTCCCCTCGACTAGCCGCACACTTCCTCTTAGGAATTGCATCTGCATTTGTACCCCCACGCATATAGTTGATGGGTTTTCTTGTGCACGTTTCTTAGGTTCTCGGCTGGATGAGCAACGAGCCCTTCGCCATGTCAGATAGAGACGAGAAACTACCATATATCAGAGAGCTCGGTAATTGGTATCGGTATTGAGCCCCGAGCGCACTTAACATCCCGCCGCTGCAGACGATCAATCCCGAAGGGTATAGCAAAATATAGGGAGATATAACCAATCCCGATGCTGGGACCTCCACATCCTAAGCACCTGAGCATCTTGACTCCTCGAGGGCCCCCGAGTCGCCCGGGGTGGAGATCTATTAGCCGATCGTCCACCTAGGAACAAGGATGACAAGGCAACCCCGAGCAACACATTCGAACCGAATCCACCCGAGGACGGGGAAGGGGAGGAGCAGGCCCCAAGGCCTCATCGTGCAACCGACGCTCCCACCCTCGCCCTCGAGGGCGACTGGGAGGACATCCCCCTTCCAAAGATTGGGCCCGAGGCATGCCCCTACATTGACTCATTTGACCCTGACCATCCCTAGCGCCTCGTAGAGTTCCAGGAGCGGTACCAAATTTCCAAAGACGTGGAGATAGAGCTTCACTTTGGTGACAGGATCCAGTATGGGGACGACTACATCATGGTCCCCCTGATGGCCATTACTGAGAGGGGTCTTCGTTTCCCCTTCCCGAAGCTAATTTGGCAGCTGTTGTACTACTATGATCTCACCCCTCATCAGGTGGTTGTCAACATGTACTGGGTGTTGTGCTTGGTACTGAAGATGGCCGAGAGGCACAACATCCCGGTCACAGTATACGATGTGCTCGGCATCTATCTGATGGCTCTCAATACAAAATACCGACAGTATTACTTCTCCGTCCGGAGTGAGTACAACCACTTGATCGGAGATCTCTACGACTTCAAAGAGCTCCAGTACAATTACGTGACAATGAGGGGGAACTACATGTGGGCCCCCAAGGAGCCTCACACCTGGCCTCTCAACCACTGCTGAGGGGACGCAGTAAGCCGAGATCCTTCCCCTTTTCTTATGTTGTGCGTGCTAATACATTGTACGTTATTCTCGCCGAGGACTGACGAATTCTTTCATTCCTTATTACAGATTTCAGTGCTGTGAACAAGAGGCTACTTGAGCTTTCGAATGACGGTGTTATCCAAGCTTTATTCGCCCTCGGCCAGCAGCAAGCCCATCTTCTGCTCGGGTACAAGCCGAGCTACTACGGGTACCTGCACCGGAGCAAAGAACCCACCCCGCGAAACCGTCGAAGGAGGAGAAGAGCAACTCCCCCAGACGAAGGGTTAGAACAGCTTTGGGGTCGGGAGAAACAATCGAGGGGAGAGATGGCGGCAGAAGCAAGGGACAAGGGGAGACCCTCACTTCACCAATTGCGGCAGCAACAGCAGCGAGAGCAACGAAGACACGCTCCGCAATCGGGGAGAGGGGGAAACCAGCAGGGAGGCTAGCGAAGAGGAAGAAAGGAGCAGCCAAGGGTGGAAAAGGAACAGGCCTCGAAGAGGCCTTGGGATGGTGAGAACCCAACTCCAGTATCTCCACCGAGGTCTTCTGGGACACCTGCGACTAACCCTACCCAAGGGACCCCCGCCACCACTCTTGCTACTTAGCCCCCGCTCCAGGGCCATGAATAGGCCCCCCTCTGAGGACCCGGCCGAAGACCTATCATGGCCAACCGTGAAGTGGTGGGTGGATCCGATGTCGTCCCTCCTCCCGAGGTCTGGGCTCCTACCTTCACGAGCCGTCATGGGGTTGTCCTGACACATGCTGATAGCGTCCAGAGGGACCCTAATATGGCCAACATCCTGCTGAAAGGGCTAGCACTTCCTGTGGACATGTCCTCCTTGAATGCCTCCTCCATCGACAATAACTTCCTCGAGCTTCACAACAGCTTGGTCAAGGTGTAAGAGGGAAAAAACTCACGAAGTTATTTCCTTACTCTTATGAGATCAAATCCTCTTCAAATGGAGCGACCTCAACCCTGCAACACGAACGAACTGTCAGAGCACCCCTGCCTCTAGGCGGCAAGGGCCCTCCGATGGCTAAGTTAGTACTGACGAACTAGAGGATAACTCAAATGAGTGTGTAAGTGCGAGATTAGGTTAAAGCATACCTCTAGCATTTAGGAGTCATCCCCTTATATAATCGATTAGTTTGCACTTACATTCCTTGTGGAATTCTTCTCTGTATGAAATCCTTCCAAGTTTAGGATTCTCTCCTATTGGGCAGCGTAGCCTGCATGATTCTGTATCCTTATTTGACAAGGATCCCTGCCAAGATGTCCGCATATTGCTCGTTCGGAGCTTTACCCTACTTGGGAGTTTGCTTCCTCTTTGGTAAGTTGACTGGCCTTCTGTTTCTTAATCGGATCGTGCTTATCTTCACAAGCTTATCCGATTTTGGAGATATCTTCCAAGATTCCCTTCTTACCTTATCTTCATAAGGCAAGTCTGCTATTAGGGTTTGTCCCATATTGGGCCGTTCTATCCGCGCCATCCGACGAACAGGTAGAGTCGGGTTACTGTTGGATTATGGGCTTGGTGATCGTCGGCATACTGTTCCGTACTTTTTCTCTTATGCATGTCACGTGATGGCTCTGGACGAGCTAACTTGTTCGTCCTCTGTATTCATTGGAAAATACCCCACACAATTGCTCCCCAGCTTTTGTTCGTCCATGCATGTTTGCGCATGACGAGCTAGAAGCTATTTGACGAGCAGTTGCTCCTATGTTTATCTTCTCGTACCGTCGTCACGCTTCGTACCGTCGTTCCTGCCACGTGTCGGTCATCGCGCAGACTTCCCAAGCGATAAGTTTGTGCCTACAGACGCAAGCGTAACTTCCGAGGCACCTTTCCGTTGTCCAGGTGGCTTGAATCATTACACCCTTTTAATTACCGATTTGACATTTCCCCACCTTTTCATGGAAAGGCGTGAGGAATCAAGACGTTGCCGTTTTAGATGACATCAGCAAGCACTAGTTTGAATTTGAGAAGGTATAAGACGTTTCTCAGACCTTCCTTCTTTCCTTATTCGTGACATTCTGCGAGAGTTGTTGAGAGCCCTGTTGCTATCGTGTCCTTTGAGTTCCCCCCTTTACAGACTTTCCTTTCGCCGAAAAAGACTTTCTCAGGCCGTCGTCGGTTGCCTGTAAGTTTCTTGGAACCCTTCCCGCTCTTCTTGCACAGTTGTTTTGTAGGGTCTATTTGTACCTGCATTGCTTTTCCGCCATGGGTAGGTTTAGGAACCTCTGTGATAGCGAGGCTCACATGGAGGCTTTTCGCCGTCGTTACGAGGTCCCTGATGACGTTATTTTGGCCTTGGCTCCTCCTGACACCGATACCCATGACCAAACTGAGAGTAGGGTTCATGTTCCCCTTCTAGCCATTGTAGAAGGAGGTGTTAGGTTTCCCTTACATCCTCTGCTAGTCGAGATCTGCAGCATCTGTCGCCTTACCCCTCTCCAACTTTGTCCCAACTTCTATCACGTGGTCATGGGAGTGGTGGCCCTGAACAAGCTTCTGGGCACAAACCTGGGTTGGTACGATATCCGCCGCCTTTACAGTGTCTGTCCCACCACTCATGGGACTTATTATCTCAAGATCCGGGACAAAGAGCGTCGTTTAGTGACTGATCTTCCCAATTCCTGTCGTGGGGAGAATGATAACTTTTTGATTGTGACTGGAAATTTTCTTCCTAGGGACGACAGTGGCAACATCGTGGGCCCTCTGTGCCCCCACACCTTTAGGCGTACACGTCGGTTTTGCTCTTTTTGCCCTTTGTTGGTTTTCCTATTGTAATGGCTTCTGTTCGTCCCGTTGTTCATTACGTCTCCTTTGTTTTGTTTATGCAGCGGCAAACATCAACTGAGGGTCATCTGGCGGTGCACGACGGTGTTCACCTTCTCGATATTGAGAGAGCCCTAAAGTTTTCGGGCTTCAGGGGGATCGATCCAGAAGGGCTAGGTCGGGCTATGCACGTCTTGCTAAAGTACAATCTCTCCTACCGTGGTGGTGTCCGTATAAGTGAGGCTTCTACTTCTGCCAGGAATCTTCGTAAGGGAAGAGGTCGCGTTGGGGTAAGGCGTTCTCCTATTCAGAAGCTTTTTCTCCGTAATCAAGGTATCCGCGCTTCTCGTACAAACATCTATCTTGGTATTGACTTGTCTTGTAAAAATATTCAGAGTGATTTGTCTGGAGAGAGTACTAGCAGTGTTCCTGTGAGAGACCAATCCCCTGTTTCTGCCATGCCGAGAGTTGTGCCTGATTTTTCTGACTTCATAACCCTTGATGATGATGAGTCCCCTGTCCAGTTTCTTGATGCACTGGGAGCTTCTTCTTCTGCTCGTCCTCCTTCTCCTCCTCTTCCCCCTCCAGAGCGGGGGGAGCCTGACGTCGCCCTGGAGAAGAGGCCCAAGGAAGAGTCAGGCCCCGTTCCAAACCCTCCTCAGCAGCGTCGTCGTACTACCAGGAGTTCCTCTGCTTAGCCGTCTCCCCCAACTCCTGAGCCTGAAACTGAGTCTGAAATGGGTGTTTGGAACCCTCCTCTCCGTCGTGGTACTCAGCCTATCCTTGCCACTGATAGTTGTGACAATGCTGATGTTGCTCTAGCTGTTGGTCGAGCTGTCTTGCTTCCTGAGGATGTTGAGAGAGAGACTGGATCCAGTTACCTCAAGCTCTTGAAGAATGGCTTTCAGCATCACATTAAGGTACGGATTTGATTACTTCGTGGCGTCTTGTGTTTGGGGTTCTTTCTTTTAACATATTGTTTCGTTAAATGTTTGTGACGAACTGCAGCCCATGCAACTCATGTACGTCGCTTGTGACCGTGCTACTAAGGATAACAGAACAATCACCGGTGTTAATGCACAGCTGAGGACTGAGAATGACGAGCTGAAGGTCAATGCCAATCGCCTGATCAATGCCAACCATTTGATGACGACTGAGAATGAGAAGATGAAGGAAGAGCTGGCTTCGTTGAAGCGTCGTATAGGTGAATCTGACAGCAATTTTAGTGATGCCATGACCAGACTTGGGCTTTTGGAGACCGAGCTATCGAACGCCCAGAGGAGCAAGGCAAATCTGGAGGCTGAATTGGCTGTTGCTCAAGCGTCTTCTGATCAGGCCTACAATCAGGGGGTGAATGATACGAAGATGAAGTTTAAGGCCCAGATGCCGCAATTCGAAGAGCTGTTCTTTGCCAGAGGTTGGAAGGCATGCCTGACCAAACAGGACGTTGACAGACGGGATACAATTTGGACTGAGATCGAGTACCCCAGACGTAGGGACGTTGCTCCCTAGAATGCTGTTGTGCTAAGCCAGAGTGCAGTTGTTGACCCAGCCAGGAGGAAGCCGGTGGCAACACATCCGTCCCTGACGAGCAGCGGGTTGAGCTCCCCTCCTCTGGTGCTGTTGAAGAATCAGGTAACATTTCTGCCACTGAGGTCCATGAGGCCCAGTGAAGAGGCCTTGTGCCTGTTTGATGCGTTTTATCATGACCCTTGACATTCCTTGACTTTCATTCAGTACTTTAACACAATTTTTTGGTCCTATGCCCTGCGTGGCTTATCGGACAAGCTGACCCTGCGTGGTCTCGTTTTTTGGAACTACAGTAAGTACACCCTTCGTGGTGTTAGGTGGGCTGGAATCTAGGTTGCCCGTTGTCGTGACTTGTTTTATCTAATTCTGCATGTCCTGGTTGCACTTATTTATGCAGCAACGGTTGAGTAATCTGTGTACAGGTATGAGGGGTGCAAGTTTGGTTCTTGCTTCTGACCCCTCTATTGCTTTGACCGGTAGTTTGCACCGTTGAGGTGTGCATTTAACGTTCCTGCATGCAGACAAAACTACATAGGACAAATATTTTGGAACCCAGGCGTTCCTGCATTTAGTTAGATACAAGATAAACAACTTGGAACCCAGGCGTTCCTGCATTTGGTTAGATACAAGATAAACAACTTGGAACCTAGGTGTTCTTGCACTTAGTTAGGTATAAGATAAACGAGTTTGGAACCTAGGTGTTCCTGCATTTAGTCAAATTTGTAAGGAGCAAACGACATAAACTGCATCTGACTTTGGACTATTATTGATGAGGCCATAAGCGGGCTTAGGCATATTCGCACCCAGTCATGGACAAGGCCATGAGTGATTTTTAAGGCATATTCGCGCCTAACCGTGGACAATTTATAGGCATATTCGCTCCTAACCGTGGACGAGGCCACGGGGTGCAATATTCCCTGCAGGGTCTAGGCATGTTCGCGCCTAACCATGGACAATTTATAGGCATATTCGCGCCTAACCGTGGACGAGGCCACGGGGTGCAATATTCGCTGCAAGGTCTAGGCATGTTCGCGCCTAACCATGGGCAATTTATAGGCATATTCGCGCCTAACCGTGGACGAGGCCACGGGGTGCAATATTCGCTGCGAGGTCTAGGCATGTTCGCGCCTAACCATGGACAATTTATAGGCATATTCGTGCCTAACCGTGGACGAGGCCACGGGGTGCAATATTCGCTGCGAGGTCTAGGCATGCTCGCCCCTAACCATGGACAATTTATAGGCATATTCGCGCCTAACCGTGGACGAGGCCACGGGGTGCAATATTCGCTGCGAGGTCTAGGCATGTTCGCGCCTAACCATGGACAATTTATAGGCATATTCGCGCCTAACCGTGGACGAGGCCACGGACGAGTTTAGGCATATTCGCGCCTAATCATGGACGAGGCCATGGACGAGCTTAGGCATATTCGCGCCTAATCATGGACGAGGCCATAGACGAGCTTAGGCATATTCGCGCCTAATCATGGACGAGGCCATGGACGAGCTCAGGACGAGCCTAGGCATATTCGCGCCTAATCATGGACGAGGCCATGGACGAGCTCAGGACGAGCCTGTGTCTGCAATATTAAGCACATATCATGCCCTCCAATATGGGGTTTTACCCGTTCGGTCAAAGCCGATATTTATTTCAAAGTAAAAGCACAGATTTGCAGGAGAACAAGTGGATGATTTTATTCGCAATCATGATAGTGTTTTTCTAAACAAAGGTAAAACAATTTGCATTTTGCCTTTCAGGGCATTATTCTAAGGAAATCTCATAAATAAAAACTTACTTTGCCTTTCAGGGCATTTTTCAAAGGGAAAAGATAACTTTAAGGAAAAAACTTCATAAAATTTTGGATATTCCAAGGGCGGGGAACCGGATTCCCATCTAGATCAGCAAGCCTGTAAGCTCCGACGCCTGCCAAGCCAACCACTTTGTAAGGCCCTTCCCAGTTTGGCCGAAGCTTTCCGTCTGAAACTTTCTTGGTGTTCCCCACCACCTTCCTCATCACGAGGTCCCCTACTCCAAATTCACGGGGGTGGACCTTCTTGTTGTAAGTCCTGCAAAGCTGTTCCTGGTAGGCTGCTAATGTGACCAGAGCTCGTTCTCGTCGCTCCTCTGCAAGATCCAGATTTGTTGCTAGTGCTTGATCGTTTCCACCAGCTTCTACTAACGCGGTCCTGTTCGTTGGTTGCCCCACTTCGATGGGGATTACGGCCTCTGTACCGTCGGCCAAGGAGTAAGAAGTCTCTCCTGTTGATCGCCTAGGGGTGGTCCTGAACTCCCACAGCACTATCGGAAGTTCGTCGGGCCAGTTGCCCTTCTTTTTCTCCAACCTTCGCTTGATTCCCTTGAGGATTGTCTTGTTAGAGGCCTCTGCCTGTCCGTTACTCTGGGGGTATGCCGGTGTTGAATAGTAGTTCCGTATCCCATGTTGTGCACAGAAAGCTTCGAACTTTGGCCCGAATTGAGCCCCGTTGTCCGAGATTATGCAGTACGGCACCCCAAACCTTGTTATGATGTTCTGCCAGACAAACTTCTCCACATTGCTCTCAGTGATCTTGGCCAGCGGTTCCGCTTCAATCCACTTGGTGAAGTAGTCTGTTCCCATCAGCAGGAACTTCCTCTTGCCCGTTGCCATGGGTAGGGGCCCTATGATGTCGAGCCCCCATTGAGCAAATGGCCACGGGCTGGTGAGGGGCTGCAAGTCTTCTGCCGGTGTTCGGATTATTGGCTTGAACTGCTGACATTTCTCACAGCTTCTGACGAACACCTTCGCGTCTTCCTGCATGTATGGCCACCAGTACCCCTGGGTTAACGCCCTGTGCGCTATTGATCTTCCTCCTGCATGCCCGCCGCACGTCCCGGCGTGTATTTCATGTAGGAACCTCTGTACCAGAGTGGGATGCCCACAAAGTAAGTAGGGTCCGTGGTACGACTTCTTGTACAACTTTCCCTGTGGTGAAAGCCAAAAACGTGCAGACTTTAGTTTAACTTTGTAAGCTTCCTTTTTATCCTCTGGAAGGGCTTCGTTTCTCAGGTAGGCTATGATTGGATCCATCCAGCTCGGTCCTAGGTTTGCATCCATGTTGGTTTCTGTCTCCTGTTCAATGCTGGGCTGCGCTAGGTACTCGACGGCCACTGTGCGCTTGTACTCCGTTGGTAGCGCTGAGGCTAAGCATGCCAATGAATCTGCATGAGCGTTCTGTCCTGAGGTGATTTGTTCTATCTTTACCTCTTCAAAATCTGTTATTATTCCTTGTACAGCCTTTGCATAAGCTGTCATCTTGTCATTCCTCAGAGCGTATTCTCCACTGAGCTGATTTACGACGAGCTGTGAGTCGCAGAAGACTTTTAACTTCTTGGCTCCGAGGGTCCTTGCACTCTTGAGTCCGATTAGGAGGGCCTCGTATTCTGCCACATTGTTTGTTGCGCTGAAGCCCAAACGAACGGATTGTTCGAGCATCAGGCGTTCTGGAGCGAATAACAATATTCCTGCCCCTGAGCCTTTGTTGCATGATGATCCATCGACGAACAAGTGCCAGCTTCCTGCATTTTGATTGTCGCCTTGTGGACTTGGTTCATATTCGTGAACCGTGGGAGATTCAACCTCTGACGGGGTAAACTCAGCTACGAAATCTGCCAGCACCTGGCCCTTGATGGCTGTTCTTGGCTAGAAATCAATGTCGTACTGACTGAGTTCTACCGACCAGGTTGAGATCCTCCCAGAGAAGTCTGCCTTTCGAAGCAGTGCTTTTATTGGAAACTCGGTGTATACAGTAATGGGGTGCTCCAGAAAATAGTGTGGCAGTTTCCGGGAAGCCATGATTAAAGCTTTGACGAGCTTTTCCAAGGGGAGATATCTGGTGTGTGCATCCAGAAGGGTCTCACTTACAAAGTAGATTGGTTTTTGCTCTATGCCCTCTGTCCGGAGTAAGGCCACACTGATTGCATGTTCCGAGACGGCCAGGTATAGGATCAACCGTTCTCCTTTTTCTGGTTTTGATAGCAACGGGGGCGTTCCGAGGTACTTCTTGAGGTCTTTGAAAGCCTCCTCTTGCTCTGGTCCCCATTCATAGCCTTTTCTTTTCTTCAGAAGCTGGAAGAAAGGCCTACACCTGTCTGACGAGCGACTGATGAACCTGTTCAGTGCTGCTGCCATGCCCGTCAGCTTCTACACTTCCTTAGTGGTCTTTGGGCTCTCGAGTCTTTGGAGGGCTGTAATTTGATTTGGATTGGCCTCTATGCCACGCTCCGTGACCAAATGGCCCAGGAACTTTCCGGAACTCACATCAAACCCACATTTCGAAGCATTTAACTTTAATTGAAATTGACGCAAGATGTCAAAAGTTACCTTTAAATCAGCTATGTGATTGGCTTTCTCCTTGCTTTTCACCACCATATCGTCTATATAGACCTCCATAGTCTTCCCCAGCAAGTCCCTGAACATGAGTGTTGCGAGTCTTTGGTATGTAGCCCCTGCGTTTCTGAGGCCAAATGGCATGACCCTATAGCAATATAGCCCTCGTGGAGTGATAAACGATGTCTTTTCTTCGTCTGGTCCATGCATTGCTATCTGGTGGTATCCCCTGTAAGCATCCAAGAAACTCATTCGCTCGTACCCAGCAGTTGCATCGACGAGCTGATCAATTCTGGGCAAAGGAAAGCTATCTTTGGGACAAGCTTTATTTAGACTTGTGAAATCCACGCATACTCTCCATTTCCCATTCTTCTTTTTGACGACGACCATGTTGGATAACCACTTAGGGTAGTTCACCTCCCTAATTGCTTTGGCTTCCAGGAGGCGATCAACTTCTTCGTTGACTGCTTCGGCATGCTGAGGGGCTGACCTTCTGGACTTCTGGACTACCGATTTGTGCTGGGGATCCACGTTTAAATGATGACAAATTATGTTGGGATCAATACCCAGCATCTCCTGGGGCGTCCAGGCAAACACATCGACGTGCTGTTTGAGGAAGTGTACGAGCTCTTCTTTCTCCTGCTTGTCAAGCTTTTCTCCTATCAGAAAATACCTTTCTGGATCCTGGTCATCGAGCTGAACCTTTTCTAATCTTTCCACAGTTCTTTGGGCTGGATTCCCTCCAACATCCTCTAGTGTAGTTTGATCGGATACCTCGACGGACTGGACGAGATGTGCCTTGGGGGCTCTGTTGATTGTTGAGACTAAACATTGATTTGCCATTTTCTGGTTTCCTTTGATGTGCTCAATACCCTCTGCCCCCGGGAATTTTATCATCTGATGGTAGGTTGATGAAATTGCCTTCATCTTGTGTAACCACGTTCTGCCGATGGTGACATTGTAGGAGGATGGGACATTGACAACCAAGAATTCCGTTTTTAAAACGACGGACCCTGCTCGTACGGGCAGCGTCACTTTACCCATGGGCCAGACTGGCTGTGACCCGAACCCGATCAGAGGGGTTTGAGTCTTTTCCAAGTTTGTCCTTGGCAACTCCATTTTCCTAAAAGCGTCATAGTACAGAATCTCCGTGCAGCTCCCCTGATCTACCAGTATTTTCTCGACGTCGTATTCCCCTAGGCGTAGGGTAATGACCAAAGCATCATTGTGTGGCAACGTCACTCCCTCCAGATCCTCATCTGTGAACGAGATTGAACGCGCCACGACTTCCTCCTCTCTGGGCCTCTTCATAACCAACTTGTACACATACTTCACGTGCTCGTTCTGCCTCTGTACATATCTGATCTCGTTTCCGGTATAGGGGTTTGCATGACCCTGGATCATTTGGATCAAACCTTTCGGTTTTGCCAAACAATCCACTTCTTCGACTGTGGTTGCTTGATTTTTCTTTCCTTCTGCCACGTACTCATCGAGGACGCCTTCTGCCGCCTTCTCGTCCAGGAATTTCTTATACTCGAAACAGTCTTCCGTCCTGTGCCCCCAATCCCGGTGGTAGCTGCATTTCTTGTTCGTTGCTCTCCGCCTTTCTGGGTTCCCTGTCATTTTAGGCGGATCGCGGAACCACGGTTTATCTCTTAGTTTGTACAACATTTTGTAAATTGGCACATTGAAAATTGTATAAATGCTGTGGAAAGAGCGGGCCTCCACAGCAGCCCTATCCCTTCGACTTGACGAACTGTCTCTCTTGCTGGAGGGATATTCCTTTCTAAAACCTCTTTGATCAATCGTCTTCTTCTCTGGGGTGGCAGGTCGTGCCGCGTCTGCTTTTTTGCTTTCTCGCATACGGTCGTCCTCGACGAGTGCATGCTGTTCGATACGTTGCATGAGCTTTGCCACCGTTCTGACGGGGTTCATAGTGAGGGACTTCCTTAGATCTGAGCTAACGGGCAGGCTTGTCTTGAAAGTTGCTATAGCGTACTCCTTGCTACAGTCCTCAATCTCATTAAAGGTTTCCCAGTACCTTTTTGAATACTCCCTCAAACTCTCTCCATCCCTCTGCCCCATGGCGGTCAGGATGTCAAAAGTTTTCGGTGCCGCCCGGCTTGTCAAGAATCGGGCTGTGAACTCCTCGGAGAGCTGCTTCCAACTATGGATTGAGTTTGGTGCCAGCTTATGATGATACCAGCTCAGCGCCACCTTACCCAGGCTTGACGGAAACATCTTGCACATCAGGGCGTCGTCCCTCGCGTGCATAAACATCGCCTGCTGGTAGTGCTGAATGTGGGTCACCGGATCATCTGTGGTTTCGTACAGCACGAACGGATTGTGCTTTATCCTCGCGGGTGGGTCCGCCCGTTGGATCCATTTAGCAAGTGGGGAAGCAGCCGCATGGTTTAGAGCCTTCCTAGCCGCTTCTTAGGCCACTTCACGCTCATCGTAGCGTTCATTCGAACCGGACCTTTCATACCGGTCCCTTCCATGCCGCCTCCTTTCCCCACTATCCGGGGATTCGCTTGCGGCTCTTCTTTTCCTCTGTGGGCCCTTCCCGGCCGTGGAATTCGCCCTTTTTGGTGGGGATTCCCTCCCCGACCGCCTCTGGTCTTTTCTTCCATCTTGGGACTTGGATTTCAGATTTTCCTCCGCTTGTCGCAAGCGGTCCTTTAGATTTCGGATCGCGGCTTCCTCATGAGCAATCTGCCGTGCGAGGTCTGAAACTTCTTGCTCCCTTCGCACGAAACTCTCTGCATATTCCCTGTCTCGCCTCACCTTGGAGTCTGTCTTTTTCGAGGTGCGGCGGGGCGGGAAATTTCTCCGTTGATCCCTTTGCGACCGGACCTCTGAATCTCTCCTTCGGGATCTGCTTGTCTGAGAGCGTTCCACACGCTCTACCTGGCTTGCCAACCTTGCGGGGGGAGGCTTTCTCGGGGCGCCAGGAGGTTCTTGAGAGAGATTCCCCCTGGCCCCACTCCTCTGTGGTGTGCGAAGATCGCGATCATCCATGGATGATCTCGGTGGAGGTTTTTGCTTTCCCACAGACGGCGCCAATTGTAAGAGGGGAAAAACTCACGAAGTTATTTCCTTGCTCTTATGAGATCAAATCCTCTTCGAATGGAGCGACCTCGACCCTGCAACACGAACGAACTGTCAGAGCACCCCTGCCTCTAGGCGGCAAGGGCCCTCCGATGGCTAAGTTAGTACTGACGAACTAGAGGATAACTCAAATGAGTGTGTAAGTGCGAGATTAGGTTAAAGCATACCTCTAGCATTTAGGAGTCATCCCCTTATATAATCGATTAGTTTGCACTTACATTCCTTGTGGAATTCTTCTCTGTATGGAATCCTTCCAAGTTTAGGATTCTCTCCTGTTGGGCAGCGTAGCCTGCATGATTCTGTATCCTTATTTGACAAGGATCCCTGCCAAGATGGCCGCATATTGCTCGTTCGGAGCTTTACCCTACTTGGGAGTTTGCTTCCTCTTTGGTAAGTTGACTGGCCTTCCGTTTCTTAATCGGATCGTGCTTATCTTCACAAGCTTATCCGATTTTGGAGATATCTTACAAGATTCCCTTCTTACCTTATCTTCATAAGGCAAGTCTGCTATTAGGGTTTGTCCCATATTGGGCCGTTCCATCCGCGCCATCCGACGAACAGGTAGAGTCGGGTTACTGTTGGATTATGGGCTTGGTGATCGTCGGCATACTGTTCCGTACTTTTTCTCTTGTGCGTGTCACGTGATGCCTCTGGACTAGCTAACTTGTTCGTCCTCTGTATTCATTGGAAAATACCCCACACACAAGGTATTGATAGTTCTTTGTTTATCTAAAGTTCCTATTGACAGTTCTCGGCGTTGATCTCTACCTTACTCTTTCAGGCAAGCCAGCCCTCTACTACCGTCCATAAGAAGGCAGCAGCACTCGCTAAGGCAACCAGGGCTGCCAAGGCTAAGCTCAAGGAAGAGTGCCAGTCCTCGGCCCAACTAAAACAAAACCTTGAGAGCCTCGGGAAGTGGGTGGAGGATCTCAGTCGTGAGAAGCAGGGTGCTGAGGACAGGATCAAATCTACCGAGGACAGAGCTATTGCTGCGGAGCGCGACGCTAAGACGACCGAGGAGAGGGCTAAGGTTGCTAAAGAGAAAGCCAAGGATGCTCTGGATAGGGCAAAAGCAGCCGAGGACAAGCTCCTAGAGGCTCAGACCTTGCAGGACGAGCTGCTGGCCGCAGTGGATCAAAATGGCTATAAGAGGGGGAGCAGGAGGCCGGGAAACAGCACCTCGCCGAATCGGCGATCATTGAAGTTGAAGGATTCAATAAGGGATATCGCCTCGGCCACACAGACTACTTCTCGGTGGCGTATACTCGAGGGGTGGATGCCTGCAACGCTCCCCCTGATGCCGAGGCGCGCACGGTCCCTGCGATTCTCGAGCCGTGATCCCTCCGATGCCAGAAGATGATTTCTAAGAGGATTAAGAGGGGGGAGAAGGGGACGGGGACGCCGAAGACTTCCTCTACCCAGCCCAAGAAATTTGATTTTTTCTGTTTCATTTTTATTTTCTTTGAATTCACGTGTTGAGACTGGTGCCGAACTCTTTGGGGCACTAGGCCATTTCTCGGTTTGTAATTAACACAGGTATTCCAGGGACCAGCACCGAAAGGTGCACCATTGCTGAGCCCCCAATTTTTTATGTGAATGGATGGCTCTCCTTTTCTTCTATACTTGTCTATTTTGAATGATGATTTTTTCTAACTTTTTGCCTTTCTACATGCATAGCTTGTACCAAGAGTAGGCATGAGGCCGAGCGCAGGCATGAGGCCGAGCACATGTTAATAGCCCCTCCTCGGTGTGAAGCAAACGACTTGGCTTTCTGCCGAAGACTAGAGTTAGAAAAATTCTCTGCTGAGGTTTGAAATCACGTTTAAATAGCCCCTGATTTTTAACTTGAGCCGAGGTGGCCCTTAGCCGAACACTATTCAATGTTCATTACCCCCGAGCTCTTGTTGGCATGTATCGTTTGCTGCAAGTGGGGGGTTGGATGATAGTCTATTGGAGTCTGGTAGCTCAACCCGAGACCCCAAGCACTATAATGCATCCGAGACCCAACGGCCAAATGTGTTCCACCGAACACAAATAATGTTCCACTGAACACAGGTAGTGTCACCCCGAACGTGGGTGAATGATCTTAAAGAA
The DNA here is from genome assembly GCA_020921065.1 of Vaccinium darrowii. NCBI lineage: Eukaryota > Viridiplantae > Streptophyta > Magnoliopsida > Ericales > Ericaceae > Vaccinium > Vaccinium darrowii. The sequence continues at coordinate 24,143,961 of CM037158.1, read as the reverse complement.
CAACAAAGAACAAGTGAACACTAATAACTTAAGAAAGACTTGTTCATTGAAATTGCTCCCTCTGGGTATTACAAAGATTTACCGAGAGCATTACTTAAAAATAAAAGGTGATTCTACCCATAGAATTTTCTAAGCTTGGAGGTGTTCCATGGGTTGTTGACAACTGTGCCGTCCATTTCGGCAAGTTTGTAAGCGCCATAGCCTGCCTTGACCGTGATTCTGAATGGGCCTTTCCTGTGGGGCTTAAACTTCTTCTTGTTCTTCTTCTGCACCACTTCTCGGAGAACAAGATCATCAACATTGAAGGGACGCAACCGAACATTCTTGTTGTACCCCCGAGCAACCTCTCGTTGATAGGCTGTGTATTTGATATTTGTGTGGACGCTCGGTTCGCGGGCATATCCACGCATTTTGGTGGTGTTTGTGAAAAAGGCGATCCAGAAAAAGGAAAAATTTAGAGCCGCCACCCGGGGTTTAATTTTGGAAAATGTTAGGTACCCGAGAAACTGTTTAGAAAAATAATGACTCTTGTGCCGCTGAAAAAGGGTTTGATTTGCGAAAAATAAAGATTTGGGTTCGGGAGCTAGGTTACCCACAGGGAAGGTTTTGTTTGAAAAATGCACCCCGTGTGGCCGGAATTTTCCGATCTTTACTAAATTTTTGTGGGATTATTCTTTGAAAATTTTTTATTGAAAACTTTATAACACATAAGCAGTATATCATGAAATAATAAACTTAAAGGAAATCAATAACGACAATAAGTCAAATAACACATAATCAGGTATATAAATGTGAGGAAATTAACTCAAAAGGGGAGACAAGTGTAAAAACAGAAAGTGGAGGGGGTAAACTGCAATTTACCCCACTGGTTTTCCAAAAAAAAAATAGAGTGTCGGGTTTCAGAAAACAGAGCATTTACCAATAACACCGTACGGTGTCCAAACTTACACCGCGCGGTGCCACAAGGATGCCGTACGGCGTCTCTATGCAGTGTATTTTTAAAAAAATCTCATTTCTATCCAATTAAAACCCACTTTGTTTTTGGTGTAAAAACCACACTATTTGCTGATAAAAACATATTTGAAAAATGGTTTTAGTGAATGAATGTCCCTCATTTTAGGGACGGCATCCCGCGACAATGGACGATGTCACGCGACACCAACCCGAGAGGCTCGGATGTTGTTGAAATATCTCCGTTTGGACTCAAGGAAGAGCTACGGAGCTCTCCTTGAGCCTGACGGAGATTCCCCTCAGCAGCTTGTTACAATTTGAAAACGAATGTTGTACCTTGGAACAGAACTGGATGGGCGGGATTGGTTGATTTCGAAAACAGGCACTGGACTTTCGGGTCCTTACGAAACTGAGTTTTGAAGGATGGGTATGAGTATAACGGGATTTTTCGAGGGAGTAATGTTATCACTGAGATATTTCAAATGGTTTGTACGAAAGGAATTTGGTTTTCTCTTTTTGATACGATCCCCATCAAGCTCCTCTCTGATCTCCCTCTCGAAACAGCCAGATGGCGTCGGATTTTATAGGCGAAGGTGAGCTAGCATCATTGCCAAATATCATCATTTGGACGAACATCATCATTTGGACGAACATCATCATTCATTTCTGAGTTGCTGAGCAATCGTGGGAATCCTGTTGATGGGACAAGGGTGTCGTACGGCATCAAATGTGTGTCGTACAGTGCACATGGTAACACTGCACAGTGCAAATGGAGGTTTAAGCTGTACGGTTCTGTGTTTTGGGTCGTACGGTTCGGGTGGGTTTGGTTTTTTGGCTCTTTTGATCCATCCGACTCAAGTATCCATTTCGAGGTACATTTTGCGCATTCTTCTCATCATTGGGGGATGCACAAGTTGTCAAAATTGGGGGTGTCTACAATTTGCTTCATCACGGAGGTCTTCAATATGATTAAGCACGGATGCGAAATGTTCCTCATTGATAGCAGGGTGAAAGACCTCGGTACAGTCCGTCAGTGTAGTAGCAGCAAATGGGAGGACCGCCTCCATTCCGTATGCCATAGAGAAGGGTGTTCGGCCAATACCTCGTCGAGGGGTGGTGCGATAGCCCCACAAAACCTTGGGGAGTTCCTCGACCCATATCCCTCGTTTGTTTGTCAACCGTCTCTTAAGGCCTACCAAGATGGACTTGTTGGAAGCCTCGGCTTGGCCATTTCCTTGAGGATATGCCACCGTAGAGTTGTAGACGCGAATGTTCTTCTTTTTGCACAGTGTCTTAATGGCCTCGGCCACAAACTGAGTGCCGTTATCCGAGATGATAGTGTAAGGAATGCCAAACCTGGAGATGATGTTTTTCCAGATGAAGTGCTCCACCTCAGTTGCGGTGATATGGATGAGGGGTTCCGCCTCAACCCAGTTGGTGAGGTAGTCCGTTGCGGTGATAAGGTGCGTGAATCCGCCAGGGGCAGTTGGGAGCATTTCGACGATGTCAAGCCCCCATTGTGCGAAGGGCCACGGACTGGTGACTGGGTTAAAGGAGAGCGTGGGCTGATGGAAGATAGGAGAGTGCTTTTGGCAAGCCCCGCACTTCTTCACATACTCCTCGGCTGACTTCCTCATTTTAGGCCACCAATAGCCCTGAGTGACAGTGCGTTCGGCTAGAGACTGTCCTTCTAGATGGCACCCTGCCCTCGTGGAGCTCATGGAGGACCTGTAGAATTTTCTTCTCGTGGAGAACTCACAAGTCTGGGCCAATATAGGTACGTCTGTAAAGTTGGCCGGTAGTTGAGAAGAAAATGGAGGCGGATTGACATCGAATCCTGTGGGCCTCCTTTTTGTCTTCAGGAATCCTCTTGTCCCGGAGGTAGGCTACCAATGGGTCTATCTAGCTGGGTCCCATGGAAGTGATACACATGACATCCTCCTGCCCTAGCTCAAAGCTTGGGGTGGGGATGTCGCCCAAGATGACTGTTCGGGAGCGTCCGATCTCGGAGCATGCCGAGCCGAGGGCTGTGAGAGCATCAGCGTGAGCGTTGCGAGCTCGGCCGATGTGCCAAAAGTCCACTTTCTTGAAATCTTCTTGGAGCTTTAGAATGTGACTGATATATTTAAGCATTCGACTGTCACCAGAGCCGTATTCGCTGTTGAGCTGGTTGATCACCAACATTGAATCATTGTAGATCTGTAGCTCTTTTATTCTAAGGTTCAAAGCTAAGAGAAGTCCCGCAATGAGAGCCTCATATTTGGCCTCGTTATTAGTGGCTGGGAATCCAATGCTCATGGCGCATTCATGGAGGGTGCCCTTGGGAGACATAAGAACTATACCAGCCCCAGCTTCTCGGCTATTGGAGGCACCATCGACATGCATGCGCCAAGAATCACCGGGGTAGATCGTTGCTCTTCTCGGTGGGGACCGCTTTAGGATGAAGCCCAATTGTTCCGGGGTGGGCTCGTCCGGGGTGGGGTTTTCCTCCTCCCTTTTTTGGGCTTTGGCCTCTAATCTGAGGGTGAGCTCGGCGACAAAGTCTGCCAGGGCTTGCCCCTTGATTGCTGTGTGAGGCTCGTAGCGGATGTCAAAGTTTGCCAACTCCATCGACCATCTGCAGATCCTGTCCGAGAGGTCTGCCTTCCGAAGTACAGCCTTGAGGGGGTACTCGGTGATGACGATTACCCTGTGGCACTAAAAGTAGGGGAGGAGCTTTTGTTTGGCTATGACGAGGACCAAAGCCAACTTCTCGAGTGGTAAATATCTCATCGCAGCTGGAAGCATGGTCTTGATGGAGTAGTAGATGGGCTGCTAGTCTGGGCCCTCTTGTTTGACCAGTGTCGAGCTCACCGCGTGCTTGGACACTACCAGGTACAAGTAGAGGTCTTCTTCTTTTCTCGGGGTGACCAGGAGGGGAGCCTTTGCCATGTACTCCTTGAGCTTGGCTAGGGCCTTATCGCACTTGGTGTTCCACTGGAAGGCTCTTTTGCTTGTCTTAATAGACTCAAAGAATAGGCGGCAGGCATCTGAAGACTTGCTAATGAAGTGATTGAGGGCTGCTGCCATTCCCGTGAGTCGTTGGACCTCCCGGATTGTAGTTGGGGCTTGGAGCTTCTGGATGGCGGTGAGTTGATTGGGATCCTCCTCGATCCCTCGACGAGTGACGAGGTACCCCAGGAATTTCCCTGAGCCTACACCAAAGGCACACTTTTTGGCATTCAATCGTAGTTTGTGCACTTTGAGTATTAAGAAGACTTTACTGAGGTGGCTTAGATGGTCCTCCGCGAACTTGCTCTTCACCACCATGTCGTCGATATACGCTTCTATGATGTCTCCGAGCTCCTTTTGGAACATCTTTGAGACCATCCTTTGGTAGCAGTAAATGTCCCTGGTCGTGATGAAGGCCTTTTTCTCCATGTCCATCATGTCCATGGCTATCTGGTGGTACCCTCGGTATGCGTCCATGAAGCTCAACCTGGCGTGGCCGGCGGTGGCATCTACTAACTGGTCTATTCGAGGGAGTGCGAAGCAATCCTTCGGATAGGCGTTGTTGAGCTTGGTGTAGTCCACGCACACCCGCCACTTGCCGGTCTTCTTTTTTACCACCACGGTGTTGGCCAACCAAGTGGGGTACTGCACCTCTCGGATGGCCTCGGCCTCTATCAACTTCTAGACTTCCTCCACCACGGCATCTGAGTGGACGGCCAAGGACCTTCTCGACCTTTGTATTACCTGTTTCCTAGCGGGATCGATGTTGAGTCTATGCGTTATGAATTTCGGGCTTACGCCCGGCATCTCGTTGCGCTCGGGAGTCCATGCAAAGACCCTGACGTTATCCTTGAGGAAATTCACCGGCTCGTTGCACTCGGGATTAGAGAGCTCGGAGCCCACCATGAAGTACCTACTATCGTCTTCATTTATTGGTACCTTGATGAGATCCTCTATGGCTTTCTCCTCGACCATGGAGCCCACGTCTTCGAGGACAGGAGTGGACTCGGGCATCTCAATCCAATGGATTCGCTTCTGCATTCTGCTTTCCTTCCTATCCCTCACCCGAACAGCATTCACAAAGCACTTTCTGGAGGCCATCTGATTGCCCCATATGGTTTCCTGCCGTCCGAATGTGCCGATAAAGTGCACGCACTGGTGGAGAGTGGAGGCAATCGCCCTCATGGCGTGGAGCCATCCTCGCCCAAGAATGGCGTTGTATGGGCTCGGGGAGCCATCCTCGCCCAAGAATGGCGTGGAGCCATCCTCGCCCAAGAATGGCGTTGTATGGGCTCGCCCTCATTCCAGTGAAGCATCCATACCAAGGGTGAGGTTAGCCATCTCTTTGGTAGCTTTGGAAGAAATAGAAGAGGAGGCTTGAGCAAGGGTGAAGAACCACCATTAAAGAGTACTGAGGTTGGGAGGAGTAACCTCTGTCCCCAACAGAGTAACCAATTGTGGGGGGATGCTTCACCGGAATGACCTCTTTTGGCTCTGGTTCTGTACAGAAAGGGAGGAGCTGACTGAACCTCATTGGAGCTTTAGGAGCTCGTCGGAAAAGAGAGCCTAGTTTCGATATTCGTAGCCCTCCCCGGGAGACCGTTCGGCTGAGCCTAGGGGGCTTGGCCTCCTTGAGCTGCTCAGGTGAAGGTAGTGCCCTGGACCCTTCACCCCTTCGGGGGTGCAGCCGAGGCCGCCCAACCCTTAGGACCCTAGCCGCTACAGTGCTCAAATTTTGCACCAGCAGTCCCTACGCCCCAATAGCTTGGCTGCCATGATGAAGTTCTGGTTAGTTTAGTTCGTGAACGTGATTTGAATAATTTGTTGATAAAGATATAATCAAAATTCCAAAAACTCTTCGGATTGTATTTTTTTAATTTTGCATTGTCTTTCCCGACATAGTGATAGGTGGAACCAAGGCAAATGGCATTATTAGGCCAGATTTTTTTAGTGAGGTCAGGCTATTAAGCATTATTCTGCATTTTTCATAATACATCGATCAGTTCCCAAACGTGCAGCTTTATTTGTTTCTTCTCCCCAAAGTTTAGCATAAAATTTTTGGACAGCTTCGTCATCCACGGCTTTCATTTTTAATATTTTATGATATTTTTTTCCTTTTCAAATGAGTCTAGTCTAAATGCAATAAAAAAATATTAAAAAATTGTTAAAATCTTTAAAAACAAAAATTTACTTAAGATGAAAAAATATGCGATGCTATGAAAGAATTATCTCCAGAAACACAACCAAGCACAACTGCAAAGTTTAAAAATGCAATATGCAAGATCTGAAATTTGGTCTCTCAAACGCCCTTGATCACCCACCTCTCGCACAGCTAAGACAAATTTATTCAATGTCCTTGGGTCACCGTCACATAGTTGCGCTAGCCCTTTTTTCACAACACGTTTGTGAGGTCTAAAACAAATGCGTAGACTTGATCCCAATGTGTGGTCAAAAAGGGTTTTGGGGCACGTGGCATGAATAATCGCTCCAAAGTAGCAAAAGAAGGAATAATTATTATTCAATGGTTTAGGGGCACTATCACGTAATGTCCTAACACTCTTGCCTATTGCATCATAACTTAGTATATGGTCCCATTGAAAATATTTGATGGATAAGGGTGTTAGGCACCATGTCGCGAGTCCAATTTTGTTCACCGCTATTATTATTACTATTTTTTTGTCATTCGTTATTCCTAAAATTAATTATATGGGGAGAGGGGTAATGAGAATCGATCCCGGGATGTAGTGTGGGACATCCAAAAGCTCTACCGCATGAGCCAGCCACTACTTGCTCACCGTCATTTGAAGATGGTGAACATTGGACTTGGGGTTCCGCAGTGAACCAAGTCACTACATCCTTGTAGTGACCTCAATTGTGAGTCCTCTAAAATCTTCATTTGAGATCGTAACCATACATTTTTTCATGAATGCTAAGCACATTACGGGTACAAAAAATTATGATCATTGGAGATTCGTATAAACACAATTGAGACAAATTTGTCTTACAATGTATTTTCCAAATGATATTGGTCATCCATAAAAATGGTATCAGAACATATGGCTGGTGCCAATATCCAATTAATTTAATTTTTTGCATGAATAATCTTTTCAACATTTCTAACAAATTGTACGGTTCCAATCTCAAATTCAAATTATAGAGGACTTACAATTGAGATCACTACGAAATATAACGACTTATGTCACTTGGGTACCCCAAATCAGTGAATACTTATTGATGATGAAAATTGTGTAAGGTCCACATCATCAATACACGTTTTAATAATAATAATAAAGTTGAGTAGTTTATAGTCGAACCCAACTCTTTCTAGTACCACTGGTCTGGTTACTGGTCAGCGATTACCTCGCTTAGGGGGTGTTCCACTAACCCAGTTTTTTGAAAAAATTATTTTTGCACAGTTTTTATGTGATGTGTTAAAAAAATAGTTTTTTGTGAGTGGAATACCCCCAAATGATGTGAAAAAAATCATTCTCCAGCGTCGCAACCTCCAGTTCCAAAAAAAAATATAAAAAAACGTTGCAACGCCACTCACAGCCAAATTAATTTGTCGGAAGGGTGTAACGAGCGAAGTGATAGGTGCTTAATTGTACGCAATTAAGCCCTCTAACTTATACTTGCGGGTCCATTTATGTTGTTACTTGTGGCGGATTAATTAGTATATTGTGTTTGTAGGATTTGGAGATCAATGAGCCAAATAAAGTGCAATTTGGAAAGAAAATCATTCAATCCCGAATTGAAAAGGAATCTGGACAGCCTTCAGTATTTTGACCATATCTTTTAGCCTGAGTGTTCAATTGAGATAAGGTTTGCGGCACTGAAAAGGAAATTCAATTTCCTACAACATTCCTATTTATGAGTTTTCCAAATTCCAACATCTTGAAGGTCGAAATTGGACTGGAAGCGGGCTGCAGAAGACAAGGACGGGATTTTTGGGAAGTTTAGTTGAGATTGGACTTCCTAAACTTATTCTTTTACTTGGACTCCAAGAGAGTTGTGAGCACTATAATAGGAAAATCCTAGGTCATTATTAGGGGTCAGAAGTTGAAGAGAGGCTCCATGTCCAGCTAAACCCCTCATCTAGGGAGAAGATGAAGCTCCGCTCCAAGTAACGTTAATTTATGTATAGGATTTAGGTTTTTTATTCGGATCAATTGTTTAACTAAGAACTCTTTTCATTACATATGAATGAAATTATTTTACTTCTTCCATTATGTTGAGTATTTGTGAGCGCAACGCAAATACCTAGTTAATCAATAGTTTTCACTGATTGTGCTTGGGTGACTGAGATGGGTTATGCTCGTAAGACGGGTCGTGCCACTGGACAGGCCGTGAAAGAGACGGGGTTGTACGAGCGAGACGAGCCGTGCTATGGGATAGGCCATGCCTGTTGGCAACACAATAATCTTCTTGACAAAATCATGATTCGAGTAGAAATCCTAGCCCATGCATATTTTCGTTACGCGGTCGGGGTGGATTTGAAACCCTAGATCTTTTTTTCAATCTCTAATTTAATCACTGTTTTGCTTAGTTTAATCATTCACAAAATTAAAACCAACCAATTAATCTTTTCCGAATTAATTTAGAAATTAATCAAATCTATCGTAACTTAGCCAATCTGTCTTCGTGGATCGATACTCGGACTTAGCCACTATTCTTTCGAGTAGTAGTTAATTCTTAATTATTATAAATATATTTTTGACTCGGAACGATACGGTCACGAAGCGTGTGCAAGCGCGCCCCCTTTTCCCTCCCGGCTCTCGCCCTTTCCCAGACCCCGCCAATATCTTTCCCGCCAATTCCCAATCAGCAAAACCATATGCCAAACACACAAATTGTCCACTGACACACAAAACGAAGCACCCAAGTGCTCAGACTCTTGAATCGCCACTCTTCATTATAAACCCTAGACTACCCCCTTCTTCCCCACATTTGTCGCCACCCAAAAAAAAAAAAAAGAACAATGGGTGAAAATTTTCAGGAACTTAACAAGCTTCCTGAGCTCAAACTCGGTACGTCCCTACAAAGAAGAAAAATTCAATAACTCTAGCTTGAGTTTGTTTTGCTTTTAGTGTTAGTTGCTGAATATATGATGATTATATAATTTTGTTTGGTGATTTGTTTATTTGTGATGTGATAGATGCTAAGCAAGCTCAAGGGTTTCTCTCGTTCTTCAAAACCCTACCCCGTGTAAGCAAAACCCTTGCTTTTTTTTTTTTTCTTTCTCGCAATCGATTTGATTGTGTTTCTATTCCTGAATGGGAAATGTTGTACAGACATGCTCAAACCCCTAATTTTTGTTGTTTGCTTGGTCTCTTTTTAGGACCCTAGGTCTGTTCGGTTATTCGATCGCCGGGTGAGTTCTCTCTCTCTCTCTCTCTCTCTATCTCTCTCTATATGTATATATATATATATATATATATATATATATATATATATATATATATATATATATATATATATATGTATATATATCTCTGTGTGTGTGTGTGTGGGGGGGGGGGGGGGGGGGGGGGGGGTGGTGTATGTGTGGATGATAGATATGTGAGATAACATATGAACTAGCAGCCATCCAAGTATGTTTCCTGCCGAAGTTTCAAAGATCAATGTTTCATCAATTATTTGTTGTGCGTTAGAGAGTTGGAATTTGCATCTTTGTGGTTTTAGATTGCTAATTGGTTGTTAGTGCTCAACTTGCTAATCTCCCGTATAAGGAATACTATCCCAATTGCTTCTACTTATCCTATTTAGGGCGCATAAGCGTTAATTAGGTTTGGTGTTTCCTTTTTCCTTTTAAATACCTCTCGTTCTCTTAAGGTTGTATTCTACACTCGTACCTGTGTTTCTCTTTTCCAGTTTATCAAAATTAATCCAATTTCCCCCCAATTTTGTAGGTTTTTCCACTCGTTTGTTAGTTACAACCAGATATCAATATTCTCCTTCCAACCATAGTTCTTATTTTTTCAATATTACCCATTTTAATATTCCTTCGCATTCTTTGAATCAAAGCGTATATGACTTTTTTGCCAATGCTTGTGATTTTTCTGGCAAACGTTTATTCAATCATTATGGGCTTTCTTAATAACCAATTGAAGGATACAATCATGATTGGTTTTCCTTTTTCTGGAAAGAATAATTGTTCCATTCAATCAGGACTATTATACCGCTCATGGAGAGAATGCTACTTTCATCGCAAAGACGTATTATCATACTACTACTGCTTTACGACAACTGGGTAATGGATCTGATGCTATTTCAAGTGTCAGTGTAAGTAGAAGCATGTTTGAGACCATTACCCAAGATCTTCTCTTGGAGAGAACAGACCATACTCTTGAACTATATGAAGGGAGTGGGTCGAATTGGAGACTTGTGAAAAGTGGAAGCCCTGGAAATCTAGGCAGTTTTGAAGAAATTTTGTTTGCCAACAATGAGATGCAGGATTCTCCTGTGATTGTTGCCCTTTCAACAAATTTCCGCGAAAACGAGTGCACTGTTGGGATGGGCTACATTGATCTTACTAAGAGAGTGCTTGGGTTGGCTGAATTTCTAGATGATAGCCACTTCACAAATGTGGAGTCAGCACTAATTTCTCTTGGTTGTAAGGAATGTCTTTTACCTATGGACAATGCAAAATCTAGTGAATGTAAACCCTTACATGATGCATTGTCAAGATGTGGTGTGATGCTAACAGAGAGAAAGAAAACTGAGTTCAAAGGAAGGGATTTGGTGCAGGATCTTGGTAGACTTGTCAAGGGTTCTATTGAACCTGTTAGGGATTTAGTATCTGGCTTTGAATTTGCCAATGGGGCATTGGGTTCATTGCTATCCTATGCGGAATTACTCTCAGATGAGAGCAATTATGGAAGTTACAGTATCCGAGAATACAGCCTTAACAGCTGCATGAGGTTGGATTCTGCTGCTATGAGAGCTCTGAATGTCATGGAGAGCAAAACTGACGCTAACAAAAATTTCAGTTTGTTTGGACTCATGAATAGAACCTGTACTGCTGGGATGGGTAAGAGATTACTGCACATGTGGCTGAAACAGCCTTTACTAGACGTGAATGAAATCAACTCGAGGTTGGATTTGGTACAAACTTTTGTGGAGGATGCTGGTCTTCGCCAGGATTTGAGGCAGCACTTAAAAAGAATTTCTGATATGGAGCGACTGGTGCGTTATCTTGAAAAGCGGAGAGCTAACTTACAGCAAATTGTAAAGCTTTATCAGGTACTTAATCACTGAGTTGTGGTGTAAATAGCTTTAAATTTTTGGTTTTAGTTGTCAACATCCCTTTGAGCTCCGTTTTTTGTCCCCCTGTCATTTTAATCTTTGTATGGTTATTTGTTTTCAGAATCAGTTTTCAAAACACTTCCTATTAACGTGCATGGTTGACAGTTTTCAAAACCTTTTCTCTATGCATATTTTTTTTAAATGAAATGACCGATCTTGAAACTATTATTTCGTATTAGTGAAATTATTCTGGTTTACATGAACAATATATATAATGATGAGTGTTTCACCTTCCACAGATTTTGGAAAGAAGTGATCTCCGTAACTGGTTGTTACAATATTAATCAAGTAGGGTCTTAATATTTCTTTAGAGGTCACTTTAAATGTGGTTGTAAGCAGAAGTTTTTACAGCTTGAATCACTTGTCAAAACGGAAAATGAAAAAAAGATGGGAGATGATTGAAGACTTGCAGTTTGATTGAGAATGCATGCTTCCCTCCATTCAGTAGGCGTTATGCATAAATTTTTGTAATAGACCTTCTGGTAATATTTCTTAGTGAATTGGCAGTTTAATATGTTATGTTCTTCTTTGCATGCAGTCCAGCATTAGACTTCCATACATTAAAAGTGCCTTGGAAAGGTATGAAGGGCAATTTTCATCCCTCATTAAGCAGAGGTATCTGGACCCTTTGGAGGAGTTGACAGATGACAGTCACTTGAATAGGTTCATTAGCCTTGTGGAAGCTGCAGTAGACCTTGATCAACTTGAGAATGGGGAATACATGATTTCACCCAGTTATGACCCCAAATTACGTCAACTGAAGGACGAACAAGAATCATTGGAACAGCAAATACATAGATTGCATCAGCAAACAGCTAATGAACTTGACTTGGCTGCAGATAAGGCTCTCAAGTTGGATAAGGGCACGCAATTTGGCCATGTCTTTAGAATTACAAAGAAGGAAGAACCAAAAATCAGGAAGAAGCTTAATACCCACTTCATTGTTCTTGAAACTCGCAAGGATGGGGTGAAGTTTACAAACACAAAGCTCAAGAAGTTAGGGGATCAGTACCAGAAGATACTGGAGGAGTATAAGAACTGTCAAAAAGTGTTGGTTGCCAGAGTAGTTCAAACTGCTGCAACTTTCTGTGAGGTAGTTCTATTTTCCAGTATGGTTTACTTTCAATCTGGATGTTCGTGTCTACTAACGGAAGTTTTAGTTGTGCAGGTGTTTGAGTCTTTGGCAGTTTTGCTCTCTGAACTGGATGTCTTACTTAGTTTTGCTGACCTGGCTGCTAGTTCCCCAACTCCCTACACAAGGCCGGGCATCACGCCGTCGGTAATGATTTGCATTTTTTTTGCTGCCTTTTGGTCTATTGCTGTACTAACGATGCCCAACCTCGTTAGAAAATTTCTTTCACCAGGTATGCTTATTATAATGTCTTTGATAACAGGATGTGGGTGATATCGTATTAGAAGGGAGTAGACATCCTTGTGTGGAGGCACAAGATTGGGTGAATTTTATACCAAATGATTGTAGACTGGTGAGATTATGCTTTTCTTGTTTTTACTGTCCTTTTGCTTTTAAAGAAAGTGGCTCAGTAGTATCTTTGGTTTTTGTCATAACAGGTTAGGGGGAAAAGTTGGTTTCAGATAATCACAGGGCCTAACATGGGTGGAAAATCCACGTTCATTAGGCAGGTATGGGTTCTATGTTTGTGGTGCAATTCTTCTTTTTCTATCCATACCTGTCAAGGTAAATTGTATGTATAGCTTCTTCATCCATACATGCAACTAGGAAGTTTCTATCTGGTGTTATTGTCTGTAATTCTATTTGGAAGTCTATCTGATAGGTGCTGTTCTGAGGTCACTCTACTGGATTGCTTATCCATTGCCGACACCAAACCAAGTCACTATCGTTGTGTTTTAGATACAATAAACTAAGTCAATATTAGTAGGGTTTTTTTTTGGGTAAATATATTATTAGGAGTTTTTGATTTGGGTAAATTTTAGAAATGGTCCCTCTAGCTTCCATAATTTCTCATTTTTGTCCCTCTAAGATTAATTGTGTCTATTTTAACCTATAGTTTACATTCCGTCTCAATTCTGTCCTTTTCACTAACAGCGTCGATGAAACAAAAGGAATTGAAGGGCGAAATTGCCATTTTCTCTCACAAAGGGATCAAATTGAAATTTTATGCAAAGGAGAGAGGCTATTTCTAAGATTTTACCTTTTCCTTCAGATTTGCGAATAAAAATAAAAATCACCATATGCCATATATTTGGCACCTCAATTACTCCATATTTTTTTGGATAATCAAAATATGTTGAGAAAATTAAAATTTACATGTTATTACATATTACAAATATATTAGGAAATTCAAAAATCATGTAGTTGTCAATATTCAATCAACTATTATTTTTAACATGAGTTTTTTAATATGTAATAACAAAAATTGAGTTTTTTAATAAGGGACCCTTATTTAAGTTTCCATGCGGACCTAGCGGTATTTTCGACTTTGCGGACTAAATTTCAACGATCCGAACCGCTCAATGTTTTTAAAATGTGTTTTCAAGGGACCCCGCGAGGAATCTCCAAAAAAAATACCCGGAAGGGCTTGATCCAATCAGTTTTCGATAAAAATTACATATGTACAGTTTTTATCAAAAACTGATCCGATCAAGCCCTTCCAGGTTTTTTTTTTTTTTGGAAGATTCCTCGCGGGGGCCCTTGAAAACACATTTTGAAAACATTGAGCGGTTCGGATCATCCGGAAAGTCGAAAATAGCCCTAGGTCCGCATGGAAACTTAAATAAGGGTCCCTTATTAGAAGGGGCTCCTATATATATATATATAGAGTCTCCTTCCTATCCACACCTCTACGGTCCGGACTCGGTCCGGACCTCCACTTTCCGGGCCAAATTTCGACGATCCGAACCGTTAGATGTGTTTAGAATGTGTTTTTTAGGGCCCCCGCGAGGATTTGGCAAAAAAAAATACCCGGAAGGGCTTGATCCAAGCAGTTTTTCATAAAAACGCTATAAATGCATTTTTATGAAAAACTGCTTGGATCAAGCCCTTCCGGGTATTTTTTTTTGCCAAATCCTCGCGGGGGCCCTAAAAAACACCTTCTAAACACATCTAACGGTTCGGATCGTCGAAATTTGGCCCGGAAAGTGGAGGTCCGGACCGTAACACGGTCCGGGATCCTTGATAGGAAGTTTATTGTGTGTGTGTATATATATATATATATATATATATAGGGCACTTCTAGTCCGGACTTCCGGACCTCGGTGATCCAAATATTTTTTTGACGATCCGATCCGTCCAAATGTGTTCAGAAGGTGTTTTCAAGGGTCCACGTGAGAAATCTTCAAAAAAAAATACAGGGAAGGGCTTGATCCAAGCAGTTTTCGCAAAAAATATATATATACAGTTTTTGCAAAAACTGCTTGGATCAAGCCCTTCCCGGTATTTTTTTTTGAAGATTTCCCGCATGGACCCTTGAAAACACCTTCTGATCACATTGGACGGCTCGGATTTTTCAAAAATAATTTGTAACACAAAAAAATCATTTTTTCCTTATTTACGGGAGGTGTGGACTAGAAAATCCGGCTATATATATATATATCCCGTTTTTAATGCACTTGATCACTTAATATTCAAGAGTGTTCCATTTCTTAATCAAACAAAATTACAAGATACCGAACAAATTTTCTTTTAATAGTGTGAAAGAAAATTACAAGATTGTTGAAATCCAATTGAAAAAATATGATACCAAGACATTTAACAAAGGGGTTACTTTTTGAATTTTATAGTAATATATTTGTTATATATAATATGATGAAGTTTTCAATTATCTCAACATATTTTGATTATTCAACAAAAAAAATAAATGATGTGAAAAATATATTATGTATGGTGTCTTTTATTTTTATTTGCGAAAACTTAAGTAAAAGATGGAATTTTAGAAATACTCCCTCTAGTTTGCATGAAATCTCAACTTAGTTGCTTTGGGAGGGAAAATGTCAATTTTGCTATTGAATTACGTTTGTTTCATTGACGACGTCAGCAAGAGGGACGAAATTGAGACAAAATGTATACCATAAAGGTAAAATTGACACAATTTAATACTAGAGGGACAAAATTGAGACTTCATGCAAACTAGAGGGACTATTTCTAAAATTTTCCCTTTTGATTTTGTGTGGGTTACCAATTGTTGGATAGCTTCATATACATTGTTGGAATCATCTCCTAACAGTTTAAGCCTTTGGGACAATTGATAACTTAACATGGTATCATAGTGTTAGTTATAGGAGGTCTTGGATTCAAGTATTTCCTTTTGCATTTGTCTCCCATTTACGTTATGCTTCTCCCCTTCGCATTCTGGTTCATTCTGTGTGTTTGCATCTTCCGTGTCCGAGACAGGGTTGTCTATGAGGGAGATTGTTGGATGGCTTAATACAAATTGTTGGACCCATTTACTAACAGCTTAAGCTTTTGAGACAATTGGTAACTTTACGATATCTTCCTATTTTTTATGAGCATGCAGGTTGGTGTGAACATCTTGATGGCGCAAGTCGGATCTTTCGTTCCTTGCGACAAAGCTAGCATTTCTGTTCGTGATTGTATCTTTGCTCGCGTTGGTGCCGGGGACTGCCAGGTGATAACTCAAAAGGCATAATTTTGTTAGATTTGTTGAAAGTTGCGCACCGCACTGTTTTTTCTTCACATGGATACACAGTATAGCAAGTCAACTTTAAGAATATCATTCCACCCTCCACATTTTCTTTAATCTATGGGTCATTTAGTTCTTAATCTTGGCCTTCAAAATTGTATGGTTTTCATCATTTAGATTGCAAGGAGGCACCGCTGGGTGCTCCGTAAAGTAATGGGACTTAAAATGGATTTCAGCTTGCCTCTCTCAATGTGCTTTGAGGCAACTATGGGGAACAACCATTTATTATCCACATTACATATAAACTTTGGGTTGATGTAATGACTGCATTACCCCTGCAATGTTTGTATTTCAAATATGCTAATCCACTAAAGAATATCTATGCTAAGCACCGAGAATAAGTTTCTTCTTGCCTATCTGTGATATGGTTTATGCATTTCTGTTATAGTAAGAGGTGTTTCTTTGGTAGCCTTGGAAGGGAGAAATTATTTTTTGCTCCTAGAGCATTGCTCCAAGGGCCTCCCACACCCACACATTTGTGTGGAACCCACCCCAAAGTGTATGGTGGGGGAGCACCAAATAATCTCTCCTGGGAAGGTGGGAACACTGACTAGAGACTCTAATGTGCTATTATAATCTCTCTCTCTCTCTCTCTCTCCATAGCTTCGTGGAGTTTCTACTTTTATGCAAGAAATGCTCGAGACTGCATCGATTCTGAAAGGAGCTACTGACAAGTCACTGATAATCATTGACGAATTGGGCCGTGGAACATCAACATATGATGGATTTGGTTAGTTTATACTTGACCATTCTGTTATCTCTACTTGCTGTCTATGAATATATTCAACTAACAATTGGGTGTCTCTGTTTATAAAATCTTAGGTCTCATTAGATTACTGTCCACTACTGTAAATTCATTAGTCTTGATTGTGGGTGTGTTTATTAAATCTTACTCAACTCAGAGCGGAAGTAAAATCCCTGCTGGCTTAGGACTTGAGGATTCTATTCAGGGGAAACACATTGCGCATTTCCCCTGGTCCAATTGTGTGTGTGTGTAGGTGTGGTGTGTGAGTATTTTCATAAATGCTAGGCTCGGCTTGATCAGATAAGCTCGGCTCATATTTGTGGGTCAGCTTGTGTATAAAGAGGCTCATTTAGTGCTCGAGCTCACTGAGTTTCAAAGGAGGCTCGGCTCCTTTGCACACCGAGGGGCAGCTGCTTATTTAAATGTTCAAAGTCATCTAATTCATGTTTCCAAGGACACAAAAACATGCCAAATATGCATAATTGTCCATTTCCTCCTGCTAGTTATGGTGTTAGAAGATAAAAGCAGAGTTTTATGCCTATGACCTAAATTGCTATTCTTATTAATATCCTAGGATAGCAATCTCTAAACTTCCTCTCCTTCGCTGCCAAGGCCTTGACAGGGCCTTGCTCGGACCAATTGAACTACACTCACGGGGAACGAGGGATATGTCTGAAAATTTGATTCTCCATCGTCCTTTCACTCTCCCTGAGCCCGTAGCTGCTTGTGTCACAAGCTGTCACCCCTTTTACTGCTGTCACTGAAGTGCCAGGCATTAGATAACTATATGGTGCTATATACCAACAAAGAAGCATGTGTTTATGCTTAAGATGCATCATTAGACATGGCATTATACACCCTATGAAGCATGTGTACAGGTAGGCTACAGTACATGTACACAGAACCTAAAAAAGTAGGGCATGGTGTGGTTGGAACACATCCCATAAAGGTATATTTGTATATAAGTTAGAGGAATGTAGGATAAATATCAAACAATAACCATATGAAAGATTTTTATTTTGGGGTGAATAATATGACAGAATTTGTTAAATAGCTTAGTCGGTTTAGGATCCAGTTATAAACTCTAGCTTAATGCCAAAAGTAGGGTACAAACCAGAGTTCATTGTTAGTACATCCAACAAAAAAAAAAACTACCCACTGGAGCTTGATTATAAAATTGTTCTTAGTATGGAAGAATGTCAATCAACCTTCCATTATCTTTTTCTGAAAGAAAATAATCTCCGAGTTGTGGTGTGGCTTGCGTATTCACTAGGTACATGTGCAGCAAAACTAAAGAAGTTTAGATATGCATTTGCCGTACCTGGTATGCATGCAGAAGCACCATGGCAATACCAGCATCCAATATATTCCATTCCGCATATTGGACAATGTAACATATGTTTGTATAATGCATTCAAATTTCCACATGCAGAATGTAATCTATGTGTATGTGTATGTAATATTATAGTGCTATCAAATTTCTTCCCTCTATCGTCTTTAACATCACTGAGCATTAAGGCTTTGTATCTTCAACAAGATGGGAGATGACCTTTTTGATAGCTTTCAAAGGAAGAGAGAAACAAGATATACTACCAAACCAAACAAATGTACTATTATTGCATTAGAAAGCTGTGTACCATTACAAGACTAGTGAAGGGATTATATAGGCTAAGCCTAAAAACCCTAACAAAACCCTAATAACATAAAAGGACTAAACTACCCCAAACATAAAAGATACATAACAATTTAACTGTAACCATAACAAACGGAAACCCTAAATTATAGTTCACCATCCCTCAAACTCATAATTCGAAGCATCGTGAGTTTGCCAAGGGGATAACAACTGCAAATAAACTACTGCAAATCCACTGCTTCCAATCAACTATGCAAATCAACTGCTGCAAATCAACTACTACGAATCAATGGCTGCAAATAATCTGCGGCAAATCAACTACTGCGAAGGTGCTAAACAATGCAAAGCGGTGAAAAACTAGAACATGCGAATAGGAAGAAGAATTGATGCCAAAGAGATGCCAGCTAGATGCCAAATTGCCAATGCAAACAATACCGGAAGAAAGAAGAGATGCCAACTAATTTGAACTAAAAGTCAGCATAGAAGTGGTAGTAGAGATCACTAACTACAGTAGGCCCCAATCTTCTTCTTGGGCATCCAATCCTGTGGTAGAAAAACCATGTAAACCTGACTGGGTAGTGGTCATAGCAAAAGTTTGTGAATGATTTGGTTGGGTATCCAAAGATGCCTGATACTCTTATACTAGTCAAACAAGGCAGGAGGGACCCCATTGGAGGTCGAGTAGCTTGCCAGAGGGTATCAAAAGCTGTTGGAGGACGAGGAAATTGCTGATACTGCTGAGGAGACAACGAAGGAAACTGTTGTGGGGGTCGAGGAAACTATTGAAACTGCTGAGAATTGTTGCCTGTCATCTGCAATTATTTGGGACATGCATTCTTCCAATGTCCCTTCTGGTGACAAAAACTACACTCATCCAAAGCAACCCGAGGCCTAGGTTTGCCTATAACTTGAACCAAATGAGAAACTAGTGTAAACAAGAAAGGGGCCATATATGGAGCAGGCAGAGCCGAAGGAGCAACAAAGACTGATTGTGAAGGAGATGCCACAGAGGCCATCTTGAACCTAGTTTCATCATCTGTAGGTCGGGGAGAACGATGAAGCATAGCCCCTTGAAAAGGCTCAAATTGGTCCCCAAGAGCCATAAGAAACTGTACAAGGCGGCTTCTCTCATGGTACTTCTCTGTATAGAAATCAAGGGACTACAAGCCTACGGGTTCTATTAAAGTCAACTGATCCCAATACTATGTCATCTCATTGTAAAAGTCTTGAGTTGATTTGTCTTGCTTCTTAGCATCCCGAATAGAGCGCTCAAGTTCATACTCTTTTGCAAAATTGGACTGAAGATACATACCCCTCAACTAATCCCAAACTTCCTTGGCCGTCTCATACTTCGGAAAATTCATACCAATGCTAGGTTCAACCGAAATATGAAACCACGTAAGGACTCGTGCATTTTCCAATTCCCACTTTGCAAAGGCAATAACATTTTTTGCATACGTAAGATCATCTGATTTCCCATCTAATTTCAGAGGAGGGGTAGGTTTGACAATTGACCCTGTGACGCGTCCCCACATACCCTTACCCAAAACAAAATTCTTCATCACACTTGCCCAATACGAGTAATTAACACCAGTCAAACGAACACTAATTACTTTATCTTCCGACATCGACATAGCGATAACAAAGATATATTGGCAGAGATATAAAGGTAGTTCAAACCAAGTAACAACCAAAATAAGGTGCAAAGATCCTGCCAGTAGTACTGGTACTGAAAAACTGCAAAACAGATCTGAGATACCTCTGAAGATCAAAATTAGGAGGTTTCAAGTTTAATCGGAGAATACCAAATGCAAATAGAGAAGACCCTGAAGGTTTCGAGTGAATCTCGAGTGCAACTTGAGGTACCGAGTGCAAACAAACGTGACCCGGTAGGGTTTTGAGTGCAACAGAGGGTAACCCGGTGGGTTTCAAATGCAAATACAATCAAAATACTGGAAAAATAACTCAGATGATCGCCAAACAGTGCTGAATATGAGAGATTAGGGTCCAGATAATCAAGCCCAGCTTGTTTTGAAGCAAGTCGAGGGTCGCCGGTGGTCTCAACACACAAACCTATGGTCAGAAAGTGCAGGAGAGGGCTGCCTGTGGTCGGAAGAAGGGCGGCGAGTGCTGTAGAGGTCGCCGGAGGTCAGAGAATGGATGGCGAGTGCTGGAGAGAGTCGTCGGTGGCCATAGGTTTGCTATTTGGAGATTCTCGGCTGCTGTACAGTGACGACAGAGAGAACAAAGTGGAATAGAGATCTACAGAGGGGTGTAAAAGACAGAGAGATACGAAGGTTGCAGACAATAGTCTCAACGGCCTAGGATCGCTCTACCATGATAGCTTTCAAAGGAAGAGAGAGAAACAAACATATACTACCAAACAAAACAAACATACTATTATTGCATTAGAAAGCTGTGTACCATTACAAGACTAATGAAGGGATTATATATGCTAAGCCTAAAAACCATAGCAAAACCCTAATAACATAAAAGGACTAAACTATCCCAAACGTAAAAGATAATAACAATTTAACTAAACTAGCCCAAACATAAAAGATAATAACAATTTAACTAAAACCCTAATGAACGGAAACCCTAAATTATGCTTCACATTGTTCCAGGAGTGTTTGTACCAACAAAAAGTGAAATGAAATTGTGTTTTCCCTTGACTGAAAAAAGTTGAGTTGTATAGCTTTATCTTGGCCTATCAGAGATGATACAGCAAAAGCTGTCTTATCTCGCAACATTTGAGTAGATGGTAGTTTGCAGTGAGGCAAAGCTCATGCAAGTAGTTAAAGATCCACCGCATTCTTGTTCTATGTTGATTCTTTAACTGCTCCGTATGACAAACAAGTAGGCCAGTTTGGCCAAGACATCAAGCATAAATATATTTTTAATATATTATTCATTAATATATTTTTAATGAAGTTTAATATGCATGCACAGGTTAAGAAATAAACTCGGGCTATCTTTTGATGACGTGAAAGGTGTAAACCAAATGTGTATTTGTTAAAAAAACACTATTCTCTGGACTAGAAGTCATTAATTGCATCATTCATCCTTAGATACACAGATATCCACCAAAGGATTATTGTTTTCATAGTATTGATGCAGCGCAGCCTATGGAAACAAAATCGATCGTGCAAGAGAGACACGAATAATGTTTGAGCCAGAGGTACTCCCTCTTTGAACAAACGAATAAGATCGACCCGGAGGTACTCGCTCCTTAAACGACCAAGATATTGAGTAAAAACTCGATTTTCTTAATTCATAAACAACCGAATTCTGCCATTAGGCTTACAATGATACTTATAGGGCTAAAGGAACCCTAATCTAACTTGGAATCAAATAACAAACCCTAATCCAACTAGGAATCAAATAACAAACCCTAATCCAACTTGGAATCAAAATACTCTAGAACACTTATTTCTAAAATTGGAGACTTCCTAACAAAATTAATAAAATAAAAATAAGGAAAACTTAAAACACTATATTTGTAAGTAATATAATTTCCAATTTGCATCATTCTCCTCTGCTTGAAGAAACTCGTCCTCGAGTTTATACAGTTGAATTCGCCGAACCTTGTCCGCTTCCATCTTGAACTTCAAATTGATTTTTCCGAAGCCAAATTCCAAAAAGAAATCTTCAAAAATTAGAGGAACAATTTTCATTGTTAGGTATGAAACACATGATTTGCTGCTTGCAAAGTCTTCAATAAATTCCAAAAAAGGATCGATAAATTGTTTTGCTTCAAATCCTAACGATGGGCATACGTTGATCGCCTTTTTTCCCACGTTCAAGACGCCATCGATTGAAGCCAAACCATCAACTTTGTCAAGGATAGTGACAAACTTCTTCTCAATTTGCACAAATTCATCCTTCAGATTCTCTTCCACTTTATGAATGACAGTTTCCTCCTCATCTGAGTACTCATCAAATTTTGGAGGTGAATCCCAATCAATTTCAGACTGCAACAACGATGGATTTGTGTCCAAAAAGATTTTATCGGATTCTTCCTCTAATATATCATCGATAAAATCTCCCACATCTCCCTCAACCAAAATTTCTTCTATGACATCTTTTCTTCTCCCTCCATGGAATTGTGGAAACCCAATTTTTTTTGGAACCTCAATTTTCTTACTAAACTCACAATAATGAGAGCCACGGGTTCTAGCCGCAACGCCTCTATACCGCCCCCCTTGGTAGTTTCCGCCACCAAAAGGTTTGATATCTTCATCGTCTGAAAAACCATCCTCGATCGGAGGGTTAGGTCTAACAGGGCGATGGCGAGTCGGATTCCCAACTTCTAGGGTCTCAAGGCGTTGCATGATTGCCTCGAGTGTCAACCCTATCCGCTGAATTCCGTCCTCAATCCGAGCTTCTCGAGCGACGTCATCCCGCTCATAGACTTCGTCAAGAACAGCCGTACGGTTGCCTCGTCCACCCCGACCTCCAGCACGTCCTCTGGCAGCCATCTCAGGATTGGAACTTGCAGCTCTAATACCAACTGATGCAGCGCAGCCTATGGAAACAAAATCGATCGTGCAAGAGAGACACGAATAATGTTTGAGCCAGAGGTACTCCCTCTTTGAACAAACGAATAAGATCGACCCGGAGGTACTCCCTCCTTAAACGACCAAGATATTGAGTAAAAACTCGATTTTCTTAATTCATAAACAACCGAATTCTGCCATTAGGCTTACAATGATACTTATAGGGCTAAAGGAACCCTAATCTAACTTGGAATCAAATAACAAACCCTAATCCAACTAGGAATCAAATAACAAACCCTAATCCAACTTGGAATCAAAATACTCTAGAACACTTATTTCTAAAATTGGAGACTTCCTAACAAAATTAATAAAATAAAAATAAGGAAAACTTAAAACACTATATTTGTAAGTAATATAATTTCCAATTTGCATCAAGTATGGTCTGTCCTGAATCCTGATTATTTTTTATTATTAAAATATAATGCACTTGCATCCTCTCAGGCCATTTCTCTATGATCTGCTTGTTCTTTTCATAACGTCTCCTAAGGTGCAATGAAGTTTAAGCAGAACATAAAGAGAATTTGTCGTTTGTCAGGTTTGGCTTGGGCCATCTGCGAGCACCTTGTTGAGGTCATTAAAGCACCTACTTTGTTTGCAACCCATTTTCATGAACTTACTGCATTAGCTCATGAAAATGCCAATCACGAAGCTTCTTCAGAGAAACTTGTTGGTGTAGTAAATTATCATGTCAGTGCACACATTGACTCATCAAGTCGCAAGTTGACCATGCTTTACAAGGTAGGTGCATGTTCCTGAAATATTTCTTCTCCTTTTTCTTTTTTCTATGTTTTAGTTGGTTCTTTCTATCTCATATACTCTATCACAAAGGTCAGCACTTCCACGTAATTTCAAACCTTAACTTGGAAGCCCGAAGAAAAAGGTTTAGCTGGAAACTTGTACAAGTGCGATACGATCAACTAGTTTAGGCATCTAGCTGTTTTAGCAGGCTTATAATTTCCTATGTTTTTGGTGGAGATGATAGAAACATCTAAACATACAATGAGTACATTTTCGTTGAAAGAAAGACCCAACACCCGTGGATAATGGTATGAATTCATTGTATAAGATGTGGAATAGTGAACTTTCTTTTTTCAAGAACTAGTTTTTTTTTTTTTTAACAAGGCTCGTACTAACTTAAACACCTTATGTTAACCACCTTAAATTAGTTTACTAAACCATGAACTGAATGCCTTAATTTCAATGCAAAAAAATATAAAATCAATTCCCCAGTTTTCGAAAAAGTGGCTAAAATGAGTCATGTCCCCCCATCCATGGCTGCATTAGCATGTGTCACAGGTATCTATGTATTTGGCAAACTTCTGCTGACATATTCGAAGTAGAATTAGAAAAGAAAATGACTATGCCCATTAATTTACTCTGTATCATATTTGTGGTCCTTCATTCCTATTTCAGATGTTCCAAAAATACCTCCATTTAGAAAGCCAAAGTAAAATGTTGGTAACTTTCTAAAGCCATCCATCATAGATAGAACTCATACATGTATTCAAAGTTGCAACTGTGGAGTGCAAACCTAGGCAGTAATGCCCTTGGTATTCGAACTCATACATGTTAATTGCATGTCTTCTTAAAAGTTGGGATTGTCTCCACAAAGAAGGCAAAAAGTATGGAATGGAAGAAGGATCTTAATTTAAAGCTGAATAATTTCCTTCTCACTAATCTCCATATTTTTTTTTTTTTTGTGTGTGTTATATATTTGATGATCTTGTGATTCTGTACAGAAGTCCAGGCAGAATCAGTGATTTACCGTCCTATGTTTATTTACATTCTAGGTTGAACCAGGGGCTTGCGATCAAAGTTTTGGCATTCATGTTGCTGAATTTGCAAACTTCCCAGAAACTGTTATCGCTCTTGCCCGAGAAAAGGCTGCAGAGTTGGAAGATTTCTCACCAATAGATGTCATTTCTAATGATGCCAAAGAAGAGGTCTGTTACTGTTACCTTCCGATGAGAAGCAGTGTCTAGCAAACCATGAGCTTGCTTTAGATTTGTTCATCTACTGTATGATGATGAGTTGAAACTAACTGTAATTTCCCTATTGAAACTGTCATTTACAGGTGGGGTGTAAACGGAAGAGAGAATATGATCTTGATGACATGTCCAGCGGTGCCGCGCGGGCCCACCAGTTCCTAAAAGATTTCTCTGAATTGCCACTAGATAAAATGGACTTCAAAGAAGCTTTCGAGAAACTGAGTGAATTGAAGAGTGACTTTGCTAAAGATGCCGTCAACTCCCTCTGGCTTCAGCAATTCATGTAGTTCTGTAACCTCTGCCTTTCCACATTTTCTACATGTTTGTAGAGCTTTTCGATGTAAATGAAATCCTTGGGAATGGATGATTAGCCTTACTAACTAGAATTCTCCTCCTTTTGCATCTTCGGAGGAAAATAGGACAATTTCCTGGGTTTTGCTTGATAATATCTAAGGGTAAAATGCCTGGGGCGAAATGGGTGGTGCTTGTATGTATCTCTTCTTTCTAGACTGGTAAACAAGAAGGGTAACCTGGCTTCTCACTGCTGTAATGAGTTTTTGGATATTTTGGCCATTGAAATATAGGTTACAAATGAGATCGAAAGTAAGATGCTGTCAATTATGATGTTACTCGTTTTGTTGGAGGAAACTTTTGGAAGCGTGATGGACTTAAACTTTAAGACCCCGTTTGTTTGAATGTAAAATATTTTACTGTTAAAAATATTTTCCACGTAAAACATTTTATCTGAAAAAACACGTTTTACAATTATTTTCCAGTGTTTGGTTGAATTCCAATTTTATTTTTACAAACGAATATACAGCTCATCAAATTGGCCTACCGCAATATCAAAGTGCGAGTATTTGATGTTTGGAGAAAGTCTAGAGAGATGAAAGGGAATTTCTTTTCCGTGGACGAGAGAAAGAGTGTCTTGATATGGGGGCAGGGAGAGCATCAATTTTGCAATTGCTTTTACGTGGCCATGAGGTGAATGAGAGTATCATTTGCCGCACAACCAGTCCAACCGGGGGTTTGTGGGAAGCGGAAAACGGATGGGGCACAAATTAGAAAAAAAACTTACCAGGTTTTCAAGAGTATGTTGTTTTGCAGCCAAATGGAAATGGGTAAAAGATTCTCCAAAACCAAAAAACATTTTTCGGATTTTCAACAACCAAACTCCGGAAATTGTGTAAATTGTTTTTGACAGAAATATTTTACGTCCAAACAAACAGAGTCTAAAAGGAGAGTTTTTTCATGGGCGGGAAAGTACTCTAGGAAATGAAACAAAAGAAAATTTGAAGGTGAAATTCAAACCGCGAAAAGAGAGAAGAAGAAAAAAAACCTTTTACTAAAAGATATATCAACACACTTGTGAGGGAAATGTGTATTGTACCCTTATTTGTCTATAATTGGTTTTGGAGGTGATGTGGCTTTTGAGAGGTATTCAAGTCATCTTGACAGGTTTTGCACAATTACCGTATTGTCCTTACCAGATTTCGAATTTTTTCGTTTATGTCCTTTTTTTGGCCTAGGTTTTTTCCATATGTCCAATGGCATTTTTGGAATTTTGGAGAAGACAATGTGTAAACACATGGTGCTCCTTTTTCTTGTTTTCCTTTATTTCTATGTTTTCCCTTTGTCATTTTTTTCCTTTTGGGACACCATTAAGTATTTCGTAGATGGGTTCTACTTGAGGGGTTTGGTTTTGTTATTTTATTTAGTTTAATTGGAAAGAGAATAACAAAAGGAACAAAAGGGGAAAAAAATCTATGCTCAAATGTGCACAATTGCACCATAAACTTCCATTTTGTTTGGTTTCAAAATCACAATTCTACAAAATGCAATCGTAGAAAAATTCCAGACCTCTTTGTAATTGTCTTTTTAAAAATTAAAAAAAAAAAGGAACGTCATATATATTTAAAAATATTCAATAATTAAGCAGCCTATCTCGACAACAATGAGCACAAAGTTAGCCGAGCACTAGTGGCTGAAAAATAGGAATTGAGCTCGCCCCTTTGGAGATATCCAACGGTGTTTTATTCGCTTTATCCAGTAGTTGATGTTCTTGTCCCGCATAAAACCATTTCTTGATATAACCAACTATTTGATACTCCCTCTCTCCCTTTTTAAGTGATCCACTTGGGAAACATGTATTTTTGCGGATGTTTAAAAATGTTCTTTCACATATCGTTTTTAAATTTATTTTGCACCAAATTAAAGTACTCAATGAGTACTTTAATTTGGTATAAAACAAATTAAAAAGTTATATAGAGAAATATACATTTTAGGGGTTTGAAATTGCACGTATTCTCGTATGGATCACTTAAAAAGAGACGAAGAGAGTAGTAGTTGTGTGGGATTGCTTTCATCACTACCATTTCATACTGCTTTATGATGGTGAAATAATACGAGCATTTGCATTTCGAAAGGTAAAAAGATTACAAAAACCTAAACGTACGCACACCACACGGGATCAATTTAGCGGCTCCAGAAATTTTAAGTAGGGTGTTCAGAAATCTCTATTACATCTAGAAACAACTATTAACTACAAAAATTCAGTTATTAATATCAACAATGACATCCAAATATAGCATTCCTCCGTCCCTAAAATTTTGTCAATTACTAAAGACATGCAATTCATCCACCGATATCTCGTTTGATTGCGCAAATTGCTCTTTACCATATTCGTTGATTTGTGAGCTGATTTTGTCGGGCCAAATGTTCAAATAGTTTTGAGTTGGGAGTTTCAAATGTTTTTTGGTTGAACTAAAACTCAACTCAAAATATCACATATATTATTTTAAAAAAAATATTTTTTAGTGTTGAAATGATCACCCGGGCTCTAGAGTAAAGCCGCCTCCGAATCCTTAGGGTAGAAGATTTAAACACATTAAAAAATTAGGGAATGGATGCGTACACGGTCACCCTCCACCATGTGCTAGTCCCATCTTGTGGGGCTAAATGTTGCATTTAAATACTAAAATCCAAAGATATGATGGAGGAACAATAATACTAGTAAAATATGCTAGGCCTATCCTTTCTTGCGACAAGTGACAACCGAATGGATGAGGGAAAAATTCATAGAGAGAGAGTGTGTAATCTGTCGTTTAAAAAAAAAAAAAAGGGTGAATCGTGCCTCAAATCATTAAATACACTTGTACACAATGCATGTGTAATAGAGAAGGATTTGAATCATGTACCGTACTGACCTTGAGCAAATCCATATCCTAGACTTCCAATTTCATTTCGGCTCAAATACCAATTTGTACTGGCCCATATCCTAGACTCCATTTGTTTTTCTTTTAAAAGAATGCATATTTTAAGCTAAATTTTTTAACGTGCAAAAATAATTTAACAGTGGTAAATTTAAAACGGTACCCAAAATCTCACCAATACTAATACGTACCGTAGTAGCAGGAAATAACCGAATGGTATCTAAAAGCTTGGTAGTTTAAGTGGTGTATATCATATGAACCTTCAAAATGTTACGAGTTTTTAGTATAAAAGTAATGATACCAACCAATATGTTATTAGTTTTAGTGAAAATGTTATTAATTTTAGGAAATGGCTACAATACACACCCTTTATTTGGGTGTACCATATGCACCTATTGTGTAACGCCCCGCATTTTGGGAAAAGCGTTATGGATTATTATTACAATTTAAAGTCGGTCTAAACAGTAATAATAATAACCAAAATACATATAGATGGTCTATCCTTCACAGATTACAAAAAGGTAGACTGGGTGGGTTCTACGGCTCCACAAAATTCCTCCGCCTGGTGGATCTCTATTCCGGCAGCTCCTCCGGCTCCGTGTTTTCCGTAAAGGTATTCCTGTCCAACGTGATAATCTAGCATAATACCAACATCGTGGTATTATGCCAGGGCAAACCGTGAGCGAGGACGCTCAATAGATACCGTACCCCAACATTAAACTAGCAATTCTAGAACAATATTGTTGGCAGGTAAATAGTTGAAAATCATTTATCAAAACGGTAAGTTCATGCGTGTCAATGCATCAGTATCACATCAAATCAGAGTGCAGCTTAAATAAAATCAGTATCCCATTTCTTTTCATATCAGAGTGCAGCTTTAATGAAATCAGTATCTCGTATTATTTCAGAATCCAGAGTATAGTGTCAGTATCTCGTATCATTTGCTCATAACAGCATTCTTCTTCAAATTTCAACCATGTCAACATCTCACATCTCTCGAAAGTTATTGGCCCGTTCTACAACCCCGTTCTAACGGTCACCAACCTTTCCGTACGAAGGGTCGGCCACCCATAAACTGACTCCTGCAGTATGAGGTCCGCTAACTCCGCGTCACACACGACATAGTCCCGGCTACCCATATCACTGAATCCCCACCAGTTTGTTTATGAGGTCCGCTTGCTATGTGTTGTACTGAGTAAGTTCTAACCGTCAAATTCACCCGCGGAATTTGAGGAGAAACTTCAAACAGCACTACCGTATAGTTCCGTTGGGCTTTGACCACCAGTTCACCCCGGGGAACTGAGGCGGGACTCCAACAGCATCAACATCTCAACTTTCATCACATCAACATTTTCATTCTCATTTCTATCTCTTCCATTTAAAAACATTCGATCACTTTCTCGAAAATTGTGTCGGGTCGTATCGTCTTTGAAAAAGAACGTGCACATGCATTAATTTCATAAAACAAAATCCTCCGTTTAGAATCGTTCAAGATGTTCCTTCCGCTCGTAACCCATCTTACGAAAAACATGTTACTTAACGACAAAAGTTCTTTCTTCCGGGGATTTAAATCAAAACATAAGGATTCATTCTCGTTCTTGGATTTGCTGGCGTGTTTTAAGATTCGTACGTCGAATCGCCACTTGGTTTGTCTAAACCAAGAAAGTACCCTACTAGAAAACTCTAGTAGTTGAATCCGTTTGGCGTGTTTTAAGATTCGTTCGTCGAATCGCCACTTGGTTTGGGCTAAACCAAGAAAAAGCCTAACTAGACATGCTAGCCATAGATTCTATTTGTTAGTCTAAATAGATTAAGAATATTTATTCAATAATCCCGGAAAATCTCATTTCATTTGAAAAGCTCTTTTCTCAGAAAATTGGTCGGGCATTATAACTGCGTAAATTTGAAAAGTCGATTTTCATTCAGGCATTATAACTGGGTAATTTAGTTTCCCAAAAGTCCATCGAACATTATAACGGTGCATTTTGATAGTCAATTTTAATTCGTGCATAGTAACGACTAAGGGTGTTTTTTTTCAAAGTCTAATTGTTCATAAAATCACTAATCACCAACATAATCACGTTTAATCATAATTAAGCACGTTTAAGCAAAATAATAACATAATCAATATGAACTAGTAAATACTAATCTAAGGTTAAGATAAAGTATCTACCTTAATTCCGATGATTAGTCGGAAGCCGATAAGCTAGTTGAATTCCGGCGGCGTAACGACTAGTCGACCTTTGCTCGAACACTTCCTTGCTAACTTATTCTACCTTTCTAAGATCTAGGGGTGGTCGAGGGTGGTGGAGTGTGGTGGTTTAGGATGAGTTTCAAGAAGAACACTCAAGAACACTAGAAAGCACAAAGTGGAGAAGTTGGGAGGTTTTGGTGTGAAATGAAGCAAGGAGAGTGAGCTATTTATAGTGAAGCAATGAGGTTCACCTCCCCCAAAAATAATCACTAGCCAAAAACCCTCCCCACAAGTGTCCAAACAACCTTTTGCAAAAGCAAAAATTAGGTTTTAAAGACTAGTTTTAGGTTATAAGAAATTCCCCACCAAATTTCCCACCAACTTAAAGATTAGTTTTAGGTTATAAGAAATTCCCCACCAAATTTCCCACCAACTTAAAGATTAGTTTTAGGATATAAGTAATCTCCCACCTAATCAAGGTTAGCTTTAATAAAATAAAATAAGAGTTGGGGATTTAGTAAGGCTTCCGGACGCAGTGTGGTGAAATACCCGGTGTGTACGCGTTTATTTACGGCGCGAAAAGTATAATTAAACAGGTTAAATCTAATTCGTTTAATCTAACCAAACCAAATTATAAACTATAATTATTTAAAAATAAAACCGCATTAATACATCGAAATTTTTTATTTACAAAATTTCGGGTTATTACAACCTATCCCCCTTAACAAATTTCGTCCTCGAAATTGAAATTACTCGACAGGTGGAAACAGTTGCGGATAATTTGCCCTCATGGCTTCTTCTCTTTCCCAAGTTGTTTCCTCCATCCCCCGATGTTTCCACAAAACTCGTACTAATCGGATAGTCCTATTGCGGATGCTCTTCTCCATACTATCCTGAATTTCAACCGGCTCTTCCTCAAAAGTTGCGTCTTCATCTATATCAAGATCTCCCCAGTTTAATACGTGTGTTGGCAGGGCAAGATACTTCCTTAACATAGAGACATGAAAAACATTATGCACTCGGTCGATTTGCGGCGGTAATGCTAACCGGTATGCTACTTGTCCAATTTTCTCCAAAATCTCAAATGGGCCGATATATCGTGGGGATAGTTTTCCCTTCCTCCCGAATCTAATTATTCCTCTCCGAGGTCTAATTTTCAGAAACACGTGGTCTCCCTCTTTGAATGACAAAGGTCTGTTTCTTCGATCCGCATAACTCTTCTGTCGGCTCTGCGCAGTAAGCAGTCTCTGTTGAATCAACTTGATCTTCTCCGTTGTGTCTCTGACCAAATCAGGTCCTAGCAATCCCGTTTCTCCGGCGTCAGTCCAACAAACCGGTGATCGACAAGGGCGGCCGTACAGAGCTTCGTAGGGTGCCATCTTGATGCTAGCCTGATAACTGTTATTGTAGGCGAATTCTACTAATGGCAGATGTCGTTCCCAATTCCCTGTGAAATCTAAGGTGCAAGCCCTAAGCATGTCCTCCAATATCTGGATTGTCCTCTCCGTCTGTCCATCAGTCTGCGGATGAAAAGCAGTACTGAGACGTATGTCAGTTCCTAGTGCCCTTTGCAGTCCTTTCCAGAATTGTGAGATAAATCTAGGATCTCTGTCTGACACGATTGACACTGGTACTCCATGAAGTCGCACGATCTCCTGGATATAGAGTATTCCCAATGCTTCCATGTTTTCCGTCATTTTCACTGGCAAGAAGTGTGCCGACTTAGTGAGACGGTCTACAATTACCCACACAGCGGTGTTTGACTTAAACGACCTCGGAAGTCCAGTCACGAAATCCATTGAGATATGCTCCCATTTCCACTGTGGAATTGGTAGCGGCTGCAATTCTCCTCCAGGCCTCTGGTGTTCAGCCTTAGCTTGCTGACAAACTAAACAAGTCTTTACAAATTCTGCCACGTCTTTCTTCATTCCTTCCCACCAATATGTCCGCCGTAAATCGTGATACATCTTCGTACCTCCAGGATGAACAGCGAAATTCGAGTGGTGAAATTCTTGAAGCACGGCTTTTCGAAGTCGACCTAAGTTGGGTACAAATACTGAGCCTTTAAATCTCAAACTGTTATCCGCTGCATGCAGGGTCCAACCGGGCAATTCCTTTCCTGAACTGAGTTGTGATCTAGTGAATTCACAGTCCTGTTCAAAAGTCTGCGCCAACAAGATCTCCCGGTGAAGTGCTGGTTCTGCCACTAGTGCAGATAATCGCATCTGATCTCCATTAGATGACGGTTGCAAATTGAACTCGTTCAGAGTATCTATCATCTCCCATTCCTTCACAGCTATCTTGGCTTTTTGTGCCCTGTCCTTTCGACTCAGGGCATCAGCAACAACATTTGCCTTGCCAGGGTGATATGACAAGGTAAACTTGTAGTCTTCCAAGTACTCCATCCACCTTCTCTGTCTCATATTCAACTCCTTCTGAGTGAACAGATACTTGAGACTTTTGTGATCCGAGAAAACCTCAAATTGTTCGCCATAAAGGTAATATCTCCAAGATTTTAGAGCAAAAACTATTGCTGCTAATTCTAGATCGTGAGTAGGGTAGTTCTTCTCGTGCGATCTGAGCTGTCTCGATCCATATGCCACGAATTTTCCGTTCTGCATCAGCACACATCCTAGTCCTTCCTTTGATGTGTCACAATATACTTGATAACCAATGTCCCTTCCAGGAATGATCAGTATCGGTGCACTGGTCAGTCTCTTTTTCAACTCTTGGAAAACTTTCTCACACTTGTCATTCCATTCGAACTTAACGTTCTTCTGAATCAATCTAGTCATTGGTTTGGCAAGAGTAGCAAATTCCGGAATGAATCTTCGATAATATCCTGCTAAACCCAAGAAACTACGGATCTCAAATACGGAAGTTGGCTGCTTCCAATCCAACACAGCTTCTACCTTGCTGTTGTCAACTGCAATACCATCCTTAGACACCACGTGTCCCAGGAATTGAACCTGCTCTAGCCAGAACTCGCATTTACTAGCCTTGGCATAAAGCTGGTTGTCTCTTAGTACTTGCAGGGCTACCCGAAGGTGTTCTTCATGCTCCACTCGATTGGCTGAGTATATCAATATATCATCAATGAACACCACCACAAATCTATCTAGATAGGGTTGGAATATCTTGTTCATGAGGCACATGAATACTGCTGGAGCATTCGTTAGTCCAAACGGCATGACCACGAACTCGTAGTGTCCGTATCTTGTCCTGAACGCGGTCTTTGAAATGTCCTCGTCGCGGATTCTCAACTGATGATACCCTGATCTTAGATCAATTTTTGAGAAACAAGTTGCTCCTCTTAACTGATCAAATAGGTCATCTATTCTAGGCAGGGGATAACGATTCTTGATCGTGACTTGGTTTAGTTGCCTATAATCAATGCACAGTCGTAAGGTTCCTTCTTTCTTCTTCACGAATAGTGCAGGTGCTCCCCATGGTGAAGTACTTGGTCGGATGTATCCTTTTCCCAACAATTCTTGTAGCTGGGTCTTCAATTCCTTCAATTCTGTTGGCGCCATACGGTATGGGGCTATAGAAATCGGAGCGGTTCCAGGTTGAAGCTCGATGGAAAAATCAATTTCCCTTCGTGGCGGTAATCCAGGTAGATCGTCAGGAAATACATCAGCATACTCGCAGACGATGTGTGGCAGTCCTAACTCCTCACGGTCAGATTCTTCCAACTGGAGACTAGCTAGCCATCCGAACAGTTGGTTCTGCCATTTCAAATGTCTAATCACCGGATTCACAGTCTGTCTATCCCCCTTAAAACGGAAACATGTCCCATCAGGGGTAAAGGCTGTTACTAGCTTTTAGATGGCAATCAATGACTACTCGATGAGTTGACAGCCAATCCATCCCCACAATTAAATCGAAGTCAGCCATCTTGATCACGCGAAAATCGCAAGTTAATCGGATATTACTCACTTCTAACTCGCAACCTTTACAAATTAGATTAACTGGTACAGTACCGCCTAAGGGTGATGCTATTGTCATCTGGTTCTCTAGGAGTTCAGTGTTTAATCCTAGCGCAGATACGCAGGCAACTGATATAAACGAATGTGATGCTCCAGTGTCAAATAATGCTTGTACGCAGGTACTGAATAACAGTAGCGTACCTTGGATCATAGAAGGATCCTGCTCCTGGATTTGATTCTCACTATGCAGAGCATACAGGCGTCCCGTCCCGTTCTGAGGTGCCTTGACCTGCTGCTTTCCATTCCAGTTGTTCTGTTGAGCTGGCCTAGCGTTCTGTTGCATAGGCTGTTTGCCATAGTTCTGAAGCGGCTGCGGCTGCTGCTGCTGCTGATTCCCATAGGTAAAACCGTCCTTCCTCGGGTGAGGACAGTTGCGGTTGAAGTGTCCATAGCCCGCACAGTTGTAACACTTGACTGGTTGGTTGTTAAAATTGGGATTTTGTGGCGGCGGTCCTTGCTTGACTTCATTCCTCCTCCAAGGCTGAGTGTTAACTTGGTTAGGTCTGGCTGGGTAGGGCCCACGATTGTTGTTGTTCTGCACCGTCCTGATGGGTCCTCCCGAACTGCTTCCTTGACGCTTAGCCCGAAAGTCAACGTCCTCCATTTCCATCCTTAGGGCACATTTCACCGCTTCAGCATAGGAAGTATAGCCCATTCCCATCACAATCTTGCGAGTCGAGCCAAGTCCCCATTCAAACTTTCGGACCTTGTCCTCCTCAGTCGGGGCAATGGCACGGCCATAGCGGTACAGTTCCTCAAATTTAGCGACATACTGCGTCACTGACATCGAACCTTGCTGCAGGTTCTGGAATTCCTGGATCTTTGCCTGCTTAATAGGAGCAGGAAAGTACTTATCCAGAAATATGTTCTCAAACTCCTCAAAGGTCATGGTTTCGATGTTATAGGCGGCTTCAATCAGCTCCCACCAATATCGGGCCTCACCTTGGAGTTGGTAAGCAGCGAGAGCTACACAGTGGTTGTCTTGGTTGACTCCCAAGGTGCTAAGGATCACCTTGATCTCTTTCAGCCAAGCTTCGGCTAAAGTAGGGTTAGGTTCGCCATGAAAGACGGGTGGGCGTCTTTTACAGAATTCGTTCATAGCTTGAGCACGAGACATGGGACCATGGTTGATATTATTAGGAGGGGGTCGGTTCGCGTTGAGCGCAGCAATGAAGGCTTGCATGAGTTGAGCCATGTCCGGATTAGCTCCGCTATTTCCATCAGAAGAGCCTTCAACATTGTTACGCGTAATTGCCATCCTAGAGTTATTAATTTGTTGGGGGAATCAGTCTAAAATACTTGCAAAATTTATCAAAGCATAACTGCTTAAATTAACGAGTCATTATAGAAAACATGATTTCAAACAGCACAATAACTGGTTCATTGTCCCATTCAATACCAATACCACATTACTTGGCTCAAGGCTGAACATATAATACTATTACCACACAGAGTCGAATCCTACCACATAGCGATTACAGTCAGCTTATTCTACGCATAAATATTACTTAGGGTATTATAGTAAATCAAGGACACACAATTATTATTCTAGCTTAGTGTCTACCCGATTACCCAAGGCCGAGTGTTGGAACCTAGGGCTCTGATACCACTTGTAACGCCCCGCATTTTGGGAAAAGCGTTATGGATTATTATTACAATTTAAAGTCGGTCTAAACAGTAATAATAATAACCAAAATACATATAGATGGTCTATCCTTCACAGATTACAAAAAGGTAGACTGGGTGGGTTCTACGGCTCCACAAAATTCCTCCGCCTGGTGGATCTCTATTCCGGCAGCTCCTCCGGCTCCGTGTTTTCCGTAAAGGTATTCCTGTCCAACGTGATAATCTAGCATAATACCAACATCGTGGTATTATGCCAGGGCAAACCGTGAGCGAGGACGCTCAATAGATACCGTACCCCAACATTAAACTAGCAATTCTAGAACAATATTGTTGGCAGGTAAATAGTTGAAAATCATTTATCAAAACGGTAAGTTCATGCGTGTCAATGCATCAGTATCACATCAAATCAGAGTGCAGCTTAAATAAAATCAGTATCCCATTTCTTTTCATATCAGAGTGCAGCTTTAATGAAATCAGTATCTCGTATTATTTCAGAATCCAGAGTATAGTGTCAGTATCTCGTATCATTTGCTCATAACAGCATTCTTCTTCAAATTTCAACCATGTCAACATCTCACATCTCTCGAAAGTTATTGGCCCGTTCTACAACCCCGTTCTAACGGTCACCAACCTTTCCGTACGAAGGGTCGGCCACCCATAAACTGACTCCTGCAGTATGAGGTCCGCTAACTCCGCGTCACACACGACATAGTCCCGGCTACCCATATCACTGAATCCCCACCAGTTTGTTTATGAGGTCCGCTTGCTATGTGTTGTACTGAGTAAGTTCTAACCGTCAAATTCACCCGCGGAATTTGAGGAGAAACTTCAAACAGCACTACCGTATAGTTCCGTTGGGCTTTGACCACCAGTTCACCCCGGGGAACTGAGGCGGGACTCCAATAGCATCAACATCTCAACTTTCATCACATCAACATTTTCATTCTCATTTCTATCTCTTCCATTTAAAAACATTCGATCACTTTCTCGAAAATTGTGTCGGGTCGTATCGTCTTTGAAAAAGAACGTGCACATGCATTAATTTCATAAAACAAAATCCTCCGTTTAGAATCGTTCAAGATGTTCCTTCCGCTCGTAACCCATCTTACGAAAAACATGTTACTTAACGACAAAAGTTCTTTCTTCCGGGGATTTAAATCAAAACATAAGGATTCATTCTCGTTCTTGGATTTGCTGGCGTGTTTTAAGATTCGTACGTCGAATCGCCACTTGGTTTGTCTAAACCAAGAAAGTACCCTACTAGAAAACTCTAGTAGTTGAATCCGTTTGGCGTGTTTTAAGATTCGTTCGTCGAATCGCCACTTGGTTTGGGCTAAACCAAGAAAAAGCCTAACTAGACATGCTAGCCATAGATTCTATTTGTTAGTCTAAATAGATTAAGAATATTTATTCAATAATCCCGGAAAATCTCATTTCATTTGAAAAGCTCTTTTCTCAGAAAATTGGTCGGGCATTATAACTGCGTAAATTTGAAAAGTCGATTTTCATTCAGGCATTATAACTGGGTAATTTAGTTTCCCAAAAGTCCATCGAACATTATAACGGTGCATTTTGATAGTCAATTTTAATTCGTGCATAGTAACGACTAAGGGTGTTTTTTTTCAAAGTCTAATTGTTCATAAAATCACTAATCACCAACATAATCACGTTTAATCATAATTAAGCACGTTTAAGCAAAATAATAACATAATCAATATGAACTAGTAAATACTAATCTAAGGTTAAGATAAAGTATCTACCTTAATTCCGATGATTAGTCGGAAGCCGATAAGCTAGTTGAATTCCGGCGGCGTAACGACTAGTCGACCTTTGCTCGAACACTTCCTTGCTAACTTATTCTACCTTTCTAAGATCTAGGGGTGGTCGAGGGTGGTGGAGTGTGGTGGTTTAGGATGAGTTTCAAGAAGAACACTCAAGAACACTAGAAAGCACAAAGTGGAGAAGTTGGGAGGTTTTGGTGTGAAATGAAGCAAGGAGAGTGAGCTATTTATAGTGAAGCAATGAGGTTCACCTCCCCCAAAAATAATCACTAGCCAAAAACCCTCCCCACAAGTGTCCAAACAACCTTTTGCAAAAGCAAAAATTAGGTTTTAAAGACTAGTTTTAGGTTATAAGAAATTCCCCACCAAATTTCCCACCAACTTAAAGATTAGTTTTAGGTTATAAGAAATTCCCCACCAAATTTCCCACCAACTTAAAGATTAGTTTTAGGATATAAGTAATCTCCCACCTAATCAAGGTTAGCTTTAATAAAATAAAATAAGAGTTGGGGATTTAGTAAGGCTTCCGGACGCAGTGTGGTGAAATACCCGGTGTGTACGCGTTTATTTACGGCGCGAAAAGTATAATTAAACAGGTTAAATCTAATTCGTTTAATCTAACCAAACCAAATTATAAACTATAATTATTTAAAAATAAAACCGCATTAATACATCGAAATTTTTTATTTACAAAATTTCGGGTTATTACATATTGTCTGGTCCAGATTGTGCCACCTCATCGGCATTCGTAACATTTTTTAGTTTTTTGTAACTTTTCAGCAATATGATTCGTAACATTTTGATGTGTCTCGTAATTTTTATAAAAAAATTCGTAACTTTTACAAAAAAATCGTAATTTCTACAAAAAATTTGTAACTTTTATAAGAGTGTGTATCATACACACCCAAATAAAGGGTGTGTATTGTAGCATTTTCCTTAATTTTATTACAGAAAAGTTACCAGAAGCAAATGTTATGAATTTTATTAGGGAAAAGTTACTAGAAGTAAATGTTATGATTTCTAGTGAAAAATTAATAAATCATATTGCTGAAAAGTTATGAATTTTTTGTATAAAAGTTATGAACGCATAAAAATGTTATGAATCTTTGTGAGGTGACACAATTTAAACCACATATTATGTGCATATAGTACTGTCACACCTTTAAGAGGTGTGTATTGTAGACTTTCTCTATGGTGTTGTTTGATAAAGTTGAACGCTGAAAACTGTAAACTGAAAATTAAGTACTGGAAACTGAATGCTGAATTTGTTAAACTGATAAGCTCTTTGGTATGCACTGAATTTTAAGCATTGAAAAATAAGCTATTCGATGTGTACAAAAAGTTGAAGTATTAAATTAACTAATTTCCTACTTTACCTTTTATATATTCATACTGAAATGCAAAAATTAAATCAATAAATTAAAAAAATACTGCATAGTCATCCAAATGAAAACATACACGCAGTATTGGCAAGATGGCTCGAGGATGAAGTTGTTATTCTTGGTCACCATGTATTTGCGATAATGGTGATTATGGTGGCTCGAGGATGGAGTTGTGGAGTGGTGGTTGGGGGGAGGTGGCTGTGGTGGTAGTTGTAGTGGTGCTGGTGGTGGAATACTGATGGGAGTTTTGGCAGTTGTGGTGGTGGTAAAGTGATAGTGGGAGTGCGGGTTGTGTAGTGGTGGTAGTGGTTGTGGAGTGGTTACATCTGGTGGTTGGAGTGGTGGTGATGGTGAACGACAGAGATGATGGTGGGAGTAGTTGTGGTGGAGAAGTGATGGTGATGTAGTGGCGTCAGTGGTGGTGAACTGGTGGTAGTTGCGGTGGTGGTGGTGTTTACATATAAAATTAACAAATCCAGTAATTAATTAACACGTAATTAACAATGCCAAACGTTGGCAGATTAGTGTTAATGAAAAGCACTGGATAGCTAGATTAAAGATGGATCAATATGATGCTGTATTGGTTCCTAATTTGAAAGGCAGTTATTTGCAGTTCTAAGTCAAAGGAAAAGTAACAAAATTGACTTTGAAGCCATACTTTTAACTATCAAATGCATGAATTACACGTGTAAACATATAAAACAAGGTAGTTGGCAGTTGAGACACGTAGAAGAAGTCGTGCAAGGCAGTTATTTCCTTAAAACTAATGACATGACTTGTTCGAGTAACCTTGCGGATCCAAATTAAAACTTCTGTAGGAAGATCAAAGAAATTCAAGTTCAGATGTTGTTGGAGGGAAGAAACTGCTTGTTTGAAATGCAATGATGGAGTTCGAAGCAAGCCAAGTTCAAATACTTTGAGCGGGAAGTTCAAATTACAAGCAGTGCCTATAAATAGAAGAAGTTGAAGAGATAAAAAAACCCAGACAAATCTTCAACAAACAACAATAAAAAATGATGCTTGGTTTGTTCATTGACAAGTAGAATTGTAGTTTTAGGAATTCGACTCAGTTCAAAATAGATTAGGAAGTAGTTTAGGAGGTAAATTTTGGTTGTTCTTGTAACAATCAAGTGTTCGAAGTTCTTGTTATCTTTTATTTGAAGTTGAAGACGATCTCGAAGTAAGTCTACTTTTGATTTATCAATAAGAGTATTCTGTTTCTTGTTTTGTTCTTTGATTTCCTAAGTGAATTGGTTTGTATTTCTTCACTTTGAAGGAAAAATCCTCTTAATTGAGGTAATTGAACCATTAAAACACAATTGCCTGATTAAACTTGGTTTTACAAAGTTAATCTGAGGAAGAAGATTGAAAACTCTCTCTAACACGCTCGCACACAATTATTTTCCACTGCAAAGAAGTAAAAGAACTAAACAGGGGGTGTAGTGGTTGCGGTTGTGTGGTGGTGGGTGGTAGTTGTGCCGGGAGTGGCGAAATGGTGGTGTGAGTGGTGGTGGTGGTATAGGCAGTGGAAGAGTGTTTGTGGTAGTGGTGGAGTGTTGATGAAAGTGGTAGAGTAGTGGTGATACCTATATTGGTGGTAGTGACGGTGGTGGTGGAGGAGGAGATGGTGGTAGTGGTAGAGTGGTGGTGGAGTGGTGGCATCGTGGTGGTAGTAGTGGAGTGATGGTGGGAGTGGTGGTGATGTAGTGGCAGTAACAATGGTGGGTAGTGGGTGGTGGTGGTAGTGGAAAAGTGGTGGTTGTGGCATGAGTGATGGTTGTGGTGGTGTAATGGTGATGGTGGTTGTATTAGGAGTGGCAAAACGGTTGTGGGATGGTGGTGGTGGAGGTTGCAGAAGAGTATATGTGGTAGTGGTGATGGTAGTAGAGTAATGGTAATTGTTGGGCAGAGGCCAGGTGGGCCAAGTTCGGCATTGATAAGCCCCCAATGTTGTATATATCCGGGCTTATCTAGCTCTTTTTGTTCACACACACACGCATTTTAACGCCTTATACGATTGATGTTGCGCGAAGTGTGTTTTTGAAAGTTTCAGGTCAAACCGCAGTATAAGGCACGTTTTGAAGCGCTTTGGGACACATCCCAAGAATCCAAGAGCCAAGGAGTGAAGATTTGGCGAAGGATCAAGAAGTTCAAAGATCACAAGGACAAACCGGAAGATTAAAGCCGTGACCAAGTCTCACAAAGACTCCCGGTGGAATCCGGGAGTGAACAAGCACTCACGAGACCAAGTGCTCCCCTTCCCGAAGCTCGCATGATATTCGGAAGTGTTTTGGAAGATGCCCGGTAGCTCACAAGGCCAATGGATGGCGAAGAAAGAAGAGGCAACCTCAAAAGCCTTAGTATTGATACAGGTATTGATACCAGTATTGATAGGTATCAATACCTCTGTAGAAGAAGCCGAACAGAACACTGGGTATCGATCCCCCCAAACTTGGTATCGATACCCAGGCCTTACGGGAAATATTTTTGTAGGCAGGTATTGATACCAGTATTGATAGGTATCAATACCTGGCAACCCGAAAAGTTGTTCAACCCACTTGTTGGACTTTCTACTTATGGAAACTTTCACCTTTAGTTGCTTTTAGGATATTTTTGTGAGAGAGAAATGGTATTTGTATATATCTCTCCCTTCCTCTTTCTCTCTCTTAAACTACTACACTTTTTACTTAGCTTTATTTTGCTCTCTTCTCTCTCCTCCATTGTTGAAGGAGATTGAAGCTTTAATCCCCCAAGAATTCAAGTAAGCTTAAGTTGTATTTCATTTTCTCGTTTATTAATTGTGTTTGTAATCTCCAGATCTTTAGATAAATCTAGTTTGTTCGTGTTTTTACCGGTTAAATCTTATCTCTCCTCTCCTAGCCTTTTCCTTTGAAAACTCAAGTTTTTATGTGTTGTTTGTTAATTTCTTAAGGTTTAAAGTTGTAGGCAAGGTTGAGAACATAATATAAAATTAGTTTTTAAGAATGTATGTTATGTTCTTTATTTCCTTCAAATTTCTAGTCAAATTTCCTAGTATGTTTTGTGAGTAGTTTACTTAGGCTTGGTCATGGGGTGATTAACACTCCATGACTCGAGTGAATATGTTCCTCTCGACAAAAAGGCATACACCGTTTGTTTATCAAAGAATTAGGATTGATTTTATGTATCAAAATTCGAGTTTGTTAACCCCCTTGATCACACGTCGCCAAGGGCTCAACCACTTGGCACGTGTGATGCTTAGGGCTATGACAACCCAAAGGTTTGTCTAAATGGCACAAGAATCCTAATCTTTGTGAGACACATTTTCTAGTTAATGGTTTTAAACTCTAAATCTTCCGTTCGGGACCATCTAACGATGTCCCCAGCCGGTTATCGAGAGAGGAACGGATTAACTTTGGTTGTGGTTTGTTAAAATCCCCTAGACTTAGCCTTGCTTTTAATTATCTTTTTAATCTCGCGTCATTCACGAAGTTAAGTGAATTCCACCCCCAAACTCCAAACACCAAGTTTGCCGCTTTAAGCTAAACCATCATTCGCGACTCAATCATCACGCGCGGCGCATTCGGTCTCTGTGGATTCGACCCGATCTTACCGGTTTTGATGCTACGCGACACCTAAACCCTACGTTTGGGAAAACAACATTCGATATACAATCCAAGGTCGCAAGCAGGCATCCTGTTGGGGCAGAGATCAGGTGGGCCAAGTCTCAGTTGACCCATTGGAGCTTGGGCGCGATATGGAATAAGTAAATAAAGTTGTGCATTCACTAACACTTGCGGGTTTTGTTGAGATGGTAAGCGCTTGATCCCACCAAACAGATAATCTAAGAGAACGATTCAGATTTTGGACATGCTTCGGCCTTGCGTGATATTTTCAGAGTAGTTGGGAGGATCATTTACCTCTTGTCGAGTTTGCGTATACCAATAGTTACCAGTTGAGCATTGATAGCGCCTTTTGAGGCATTGTATGGTAGGCCTTGTAGGTTACCTGTGTGTTGGATGAGGCTACACTTGTGGGGCCTGAGTTAGTAAATGAGACCGCAAGAACAATGTCACTAGGACCACCATTCGGTGCGTCGCTAGGCAAGGGTTACAAGACTCGTGAATCTTGGCAGGGGTTACGAGGTGTAAGAATTTTGGTAAGGGAATACGAGTCTCAAAATTTTTGGTTATTGAGATTGTGAAAAATGATGAATTCAAAATGAATCAACAAAGGAAGATGAAATAATTTTGATTTAAATCATTGATGCTTGGGCTTGTGAGAAAGGGATTTTTAAGACACGAGACACTATGGTCCTAAACTTGATCGTACCTTGATGTTTCTCATTCTTTGATTGCCATATACTACATTATCCTCCTCATGCTCATACCATGTGCATTTAGCGATTATAGAAGATTTTCTTACTGGGATAGTGTAGCTCAATACTTCAATCAAGGTATAAATCACGGAGCATGAATTAGAGTGCATGACTTTGGTTGAAAGCATACAAAGATCTCAGGAACTTTATTTTTGGAAGATGTAACTCCATTTATTACTCTGTTTTGACTTGGAAGAATGTAATGACTTAACTATTTTTCTTCATGTTTTCTCATGGGA
This sequence comes from Vaccinium darrowii, assembly GCA_020921065.1. Taxonomy (NCBI): domain Eukaryota; kingdom Viridiplantae; phylum Streptophyta; class Magnoliopsida; order Ericales; family Ericaceae; genus Vaccinium; species Vaccinium darrowii. Next base: position 24,100,333 of record CM037158.1, on the reverse strand, counting down.
CATGGGTATGTAGTCATCAAACCTAATGGAGGAACTTCCTCATGAGAACTTTGAACGTCAATGGATGGATTTTTCGTACATTTTATTTGGAAAATGTTTATTTATTATTGTTGAAAGTCTAAGGCATGACAACAGCTGTATTGAACTTATAATAATGTTGTCAAGCTATCGATGAAGGTGGAAAAATAGGTGAAAAGTTCTTGGAAGTAGTAAACGACCTTTGCCTAAGGATGTGTTTCCCAAAGAAGAGAGTGGATTGACTTCGAAACCAATTCTAGCATATTAAAATAAATCAAAGTCATCTCCAAAAAGTTAAAATGCGGCTGGTAGCAATCGCCCAAGTTCATCCAATGTCAGTTATCGCAAGTGCTTAAGTGCCAATGGTATGGCCACATCGCATCCGATTGTCCAAATCATAAAATTGTGACGGTTTGAAGAAAATGACGAACATGACTAAAGGGAGGAATAACCCGAAATGGATAATGAGATCACTTATGCAGCCAAAATAGTGTCTCTTGTCAAACGCCAAAATTGGGGGACATCTCGAGAATAAGACGAGGGTGAAAATACTTTTGATCACAAAGGGAGTTCAAAAAATCTAATGGCAACAACTATAGAGTCCAAAATTGATTGGTTAAAAGCTCATCTACGATGAGAACCCCAAAGATGAAGGCATTGCATTGGGAGAGTGACCTCTTTGTTGCCTGTTCATTATACTGAACAAAGCCCAACTTGGGTCTCAAACAAACGCATGGCCGATTATTCAAACTGGATTGAGGAATCCATCTATGAACAACACACCAAACTTTTTGAGACTTATAGGCATCATTCGAGAGTTTAGCCTCTTCAATATGGATTCAGGGAGTCAAGGTAATTTATGTTTCTCAACAATTGGTCTCATTCTTGAATTTGCCGACTAAATATCTTGCTAAGCCCTATCATGTCGGTTGGGTGAATCAAGGATCACAAATACCTATAACTAAGCGTTGTTTAGTGGAGTTTTCAATTGGGAGTCAGTACTTGGACAGGATTTGGTGTAACATCTTGCCAATAGACTTGTATGATGTTTCATTGGGTCGTCCATGACAGTGTGATAGGAACGTTAACTATCGAGGTCGAGGAAATGTTTATGAAGTGAAGATGAATGGCGAAACCATCAAGTTGTTTAATGCTTGTTGAAAATAATGTTTTATTTTAGTCTAATGTGTCTTTCTAGTTCTTAGTCAAAGAGTCTAGTTGTTATTTATTTATTTATCTCTTTAAGAGTCTTCCTATTTGTTTGGAGTCAAAGTCTTGTTTAGCATTTGTTTGGTGTCTTGACAATGTAATTGCTTTTATTCCTATTCTTGGGGGATGTTCCAAAATATTTATATAAGTCTTTAGCCATGAATGAATTATATAGAGCTGATTTAAATTAAATTAGCTTTTGGCTATTGTGAGAAGTATTATACTTCTTGTTTTCTTTTTTGTAGCTCTCAAGGGGATTTCTTTGAGTGTTGAGCAACCCCTATGCCTTGTATTCCTTTTTAGACACTTTGGGTTATGATAATCTGTACCCTGTTCGCATTTCTAATTGAGTGATGAGCGTCTACCCTTAATCGTTTATTTTTATTCCTTCCCATTTTTCCAAATCTAGTATTAGTTGTACCAAAAAAAAGTTATACTAGTAGATTAAAAAACTCAGAGGTATTTGGGAGCCTCATTTTTAGTTTTTTATTTTTTACTTTTTGGCTCTTCAAATTATGGTCGTAATGTGTTATAAATCTAATAGGAGTGTTTAGAAAAAATATGTAGAATGTATTTTAGAAGAGGAGTAGTGTTTTGGAACTAGAGAAAAGTTGAAAAGCTCCCCAAAAACTTCTTTTCACTTATTGCCTCTAATGTTAAATATGAAAATGTGTTTTGGTATAATGTGGATTTTTCAGCAAAGTACTCTAATTTACAGAACATATTGGCAAAGTACTCCCGTTTTAAAACTATTTGTAAAAATACTTTGTAACGCAATCATAGATTGCGTTTTTACCCGAAATCCACCTGGCAGACACGTTGTTGCCATGTGGATGGAAAGCAAGGATAAAAGCGCAATCGTAAATTGCGTTTGTAAGTAGTAAAACGCAATACGGAATAGCGTTAGGGCATAAAAGGATATACCCAAACGCGATCACCATTTTCGCTAAGTTTCAATCTGAGTCTTCCCTCTCTGGTTATTCCGGCGATCTTCGAGGAGATTACTCCGGCGATATTTGAGGCGATCTTGGAGGCCATTACTCCGACGATCTTCGAGGCCATTACTCCGGCGGTCTCTCAGGCACTCCGGCCATCTCTCTCTCTCTCTCTCTCTCTCTCTCTCTCTCTCTCTCTCTCTCTCTCTATGCTATAGAAAAATGGTAATGCAATTTAATTAGGATGTTTACGGGTTTTCTTTCCTGTGATCGTTTCTGACAAGGAGACTGTATATCATGGCTGTATTGAACTTCGTAATGGTTTCGACTGTGTATGTTACGAATCAGTTTCTTTTGCACTTAACTTCCGTATCCTGAACAATCGTAGAGCGAATTCTACAATTGGGTTGTATTTAACGATGAGCATGAGAGATTTATTGATCTTCGTTCACGTTGTTATCATCGTAGAATTTGTTTAATCCGATGGTATTTTTGGGCTTGTGAAACTCAGACAGGGGTATCAATTACCATTGTAATTGATTATTAAACCTAGTTGTGAATACTTTCTATTCTCGGCCAATGTAATTTGTACTTCAATTGTCCTCTAATTTATGATAGGAATGTCGTCTTTCTTAAACTGTCAATTGCTAGTATTACCGTAGCTGCTTCTGTGGCCAACACTTTGTGTGTGCCATTTTGGAGGCTTTTTGAAGTCTTACATTGGAAGTCGGGCCTGTAGCACCCTATGGAATGATCTCTTTGTCGTCATATTATGTACGCCGAATATAAGACATGGTAATGGCAAATGAACAAAAATTGTGTAGCAAACTTTAGTAGGTATTTATGAGCCCGGAAAAGTTTCTTTTAGAAGTAGAAAATTGAGCAAACAGTTAGGTATCAAGCAAATTTTGCAAGCCTCATAGTGGTGAAATCATATGAAATTAAATGGTAAACGATACTACAGGAGGGTGCATGTTCATGTGTTATATAGTCGAACACCTTGTTGATATTTGTTAAAGAAATTTTTTTTGTTATTGCATATGTATAGGGTTATACTATGGATATCGTCGACCAAGAGTTAGAGAGGTTCCGTTGTTCCGACCCAGGCCCTGGAGACCCGTCTGTGCTTACGATGCAGGATACACACCGGTCAAAGCGTATATGGGATAATGAGGTAAGTAAATAGTTTTGCCTTCTTTGGTTTATATTAATAATGTGAATTTTACTTTTGTTACTAATCTCCAAAATGACATTGTTTTTTAGGAAAATGCTCCAAAGGATTATGAAACCCTTCACTTTCGCCGGGTTGAGTCGAGATTACGTCGGGGGCAGCTCCCTTGCGAGGCTATTATGCAGTTGGTTCGCCGGGCCGGTTTGGAAGGGCTTGTGCGGGTGCCTTTTATCCAATTGGACCGTGCCTTACTTACAACGCTTATTGAACGGTGGTGTCCAGAGACACATAGTTTCCACATGGGAGATGCAGAGATGATGGTCACATTACAGGATGTCGAGGTTATTCTTGGTTTGCCTGTTGATGGTGATGCTGTGACGGGGACTTTTAGTGTGACTGATGTTGAAGCATTATGCACGAGGCTTTTAGGTCAAGTTCCTAGGGATAAGACAGAGCGCAAGGGGCAGAAGGTGATGCTGAGTTGGTTAGATAGGTTTGATGGACAAGTGAATGAAGATGATAATGACGAGGTTGTTAGACAGAAGGCCCGGGGGTTCATTATGAGGCTGCTTGGCGGGACGATATTTGCTGATCATTCGGGTACGCTAGTGCATTTGGGTTGGTTGAAGTTGTTGGACGATTTTGATGTTGCTGGTCGTAAGAGTTGGGGTAGTGCCGCACTTGGTTGGTTGGTTGTGCCAAGGTGCGACGGATGCTAAGGAGGTTACGGGTCCCATGGTTCTATTACAGATATGGGCTTGGGAGCGGTTGCCCATACTTTCACCTAGACGTGTAGGGAAGCGCGTTGGTCGGGTTGAGGGGTCGCCACTCATTGCAAAGTAAGTATATTATGCTTCATTATTATATCCGCTATAATCACCTTTTCATTTTAATGAATCTATTTTTCCCTTTTATAATAATGTAATGGAAACTTTTGTTCAATTTAGGTGGGATGATGAGTTTAATATGCCGGACATTGCTAAAAGTGTCGTGGGACACTATCGGCATGCCTTAGACATTTTGAGACCGGAGCAGGTATTTTCAAATTGAGTCTTGTTTAGAGTTGTGTATTTTATTAGTATAATATAATTTATTGACATGTTGACATAGCGTGATCCTATTTTGTAGGTGAATTGGACGCCGTATGATGATGAGTTGATTGATTCCTTACCAGCATATTGTAGCGCAGGGAGGGCGATTTGGTGGGCTCATGTCCCACTTATATGTTTTCCCACTGTTGAAATGCACCAGCCTGAGCGGGTGAGGCGGCAATTTGGGTGTAGGCAACACGTTCCCCCACCTTCCGAGGCACTCCGCCGTAGTCATGGGCAAACCTTGCGCAACGGACCAACCAGAGATTGGAGCAGTCATCATGGATTGGAA